>OU898281.1:156303982-156762946 GCA_918026665.1 Diabrotica balteata | reverse complement strand
TCATTGGTTTTTTTATTTGTTTTGTTTCGTTTGAATTGCATGTTAATATGCGTTGTGTTCCGTAAAATCCTCAAAACTGATCGATGAAAAATACCGTATGAACGAAAAACATATTGTATCAAGTATACATTATGACCTTAAAATTAATGTCATGTTCTCTAAAATCCCAAATATAGAATTTACGACTTACTTCTACGCCATTGTGCATTGTTTGCCAGAAATTGCTATTGTGGCGAAAATTCTTTTACTTCATCGTAGAGCTTCAAACTGTTGATGCGGTTACTTGATTTAAGTGCTAAGAAATGTGTTGTGCTTGCTTCAGAGAAATTCAATTTGGAAACTTCGTTGTTAATTTTTTACGCTGATAAGCGAAACGAAAAATATATTTCACTCATATATTTGTTTTCTCATATAGTATGTGTAATTGTTCGTTCAAATAAACACTTTTAAAGAAAAATTTTATATTTCTGGAAAAGTATATATCAACTTTTACGAGAGGAAGGTTTCTACAGAAGATGCAATTCGGTAATTGGTTAAAAATATTATTTATAATCTCTTTAGATAATTACAAAAAGAGTCATTATGTATTTTGTAGATATTCTAAAGCATTGTGATATGTTAACCACAAAATACTGTTACACAAACTAAAAATTACGGAATCAGAGGTGTGTGGCCCTTCAATTTGTTAGGAGTACTTAAGTGACAGATGATCAGCTAAAAAGGGTAAATGTAGGTGGTTAAAATCAGACATGACCAGAACTGTGACACTTACGGGATAGTCCACAAAAGGTACGGTGTTGGGGTGCAGCTGATATTTACTATTTATATAAACATCATTACTTACATTAAAGACTTCAGGCCAGATCATAAGTTTCGCTGCGATACAGCATGTACGATGGTCGACTTATCAGCAACAATTACTTGGAAAAAAATTAAAGGAAGGTGTCGAAATGGATTCTGGTAAAAATAAAAAAATGGTTTCAATATAACCAATTAACATTAAATATTCGAAAACACCTTAGATTAAGTACCTTGGTATTGTAATAGACAGGACACCTAAATTGGGATCTTAATATTAAATATGTAGTCCAAAAATAGAGTTTTACTCTCAAAAATTCAAATCTCTTCGTGACTCTTAGATGATCAACCACTTGATGATTTTTTATTACATTCTCTGGTACAATACAATTAACTTATGGCAATTTATTCATGGGGTGTGGAGCCTACACGGCTCACATTTTTGTTTATTTGTTCGTTCGTATTTATTGTAATCAGTTACTTGTCTCCACTGTATATGATAACGATTGGTCTTACTGGTAAACTTTGATATAACTTCATTCAGCTTTAAAATATAGAAGGAAAAATAGGAGGCGACGCGGCGTACTGGATAGACGACCAATATGACCCTCGGACTGCGCAACATCAAAGATTGGACAGGAATGACTTTCAAAGTTTTTAATAAGGAAATTCCCAAAACAGGAAGACTTTGCGAGGTCATCGCAACTTCGCTACGAAGACGGCACCCAAAGGAAGAGGTTTTACTATTGTCTTGTATACTTTCATTTTGCTTTCCGTGGTCACATATTTGTTTCTTCATATGGTTTCTCGGAGGCAATTACTTACTCTTGCCGCTTTTATTGCTTGCCTTTTGGTCTGAGTTCTTATATCCCTGTCACTAGTGATCTCTACTCCTAGGTAATTGAATTTCATTATTTCTACAACATTTTGCCGTCGATTTCTAGTTTGCATCTACTGATCACTATACATTTAGTTTTTTTCTACTGATACTCTCATATTTTGTTGTGTTGTGCTGTGATGTTGAAGGTGTGGAGCTGCCTTGTAGCTCATCTTCGTTATCAGCAATTAGTACTGCATCATCAAGCATAGCATAGTACCGTGAACCGAACAGAATAAAATTTGATAAGAATAATTCCAATATTTGGCAGTATTAGGTTGATATGAATTTTTTCTTTCCATCCATTCTTAGGGATTTTATTGTCTTTATGCTTCGCTTGGTCTGATAAAGTCCATGCTCTGGTCCATTTGTTTACATTTATTTTCCTATGTTTCATTGCTTTTTTGACATTCCTTTATCACTTTGTGTAGTATTCCTGATCTCCTGTGTGTTTTTTAATTAACCACAATTATGCAAAATGAATCCAGATATTTGAAAAACGAGATCCAGAAAGAAGAAAAACATCTTGGTTAAAGAGCCTCAGAATCTGGTTCAATACAACATCTGTGCAGCTTTTCCGCGCTGCTCCAGATAAGATAAAGATTGTCATGATGATCACCAACATTCGTAACGGATAGGCACATCAAGAAGAAAAAGAAACTAAACTGCTTGGTGGATGAAGGCGATAAATACGGACGACTGCAGAGAAATTCTTGAGGAGGCTAGTACCCACCCAGGATTGTAAGTTAGAAAAATGATGATAATGATGAAAAGAAAGAGAATTGGTATATATGCTCTTTAACGCAAAAGAATAATTTGTGGAGAATATCATCATCTATTCCAAAATTTTAAAAAAAATTGATAAATAATTCTTTCGATATATGCAAATGACTCAAGAGAACTTTTTAAAGGCCATTTATAAAAGTTCCATTTACTACTTTAGAAATTCTGAAAAAATAATCTGGAACATAGTTTTGGTGATTAAACATCCTAAATATCTTTTTCGAGCTATCAATATTTTTTGATTTTTTTTTGTATAGGTTTGAAAAGTTCATACGCTCAAATCAATTTGAATTTTCCACTAACTCATTTTCGTTTAAATAGTTTTATAAAGCACAAAAAGACGTTTAATACAAAAAAAGAAAGATATTTTGGTAAAAAATTAAGTAAGTTATGGCGAAAAAGGAATTTTTGACGTTTTTTGAAATTTGAATGATTTGTCAATATTTTATGCTAAAATTTGGTGAATCTTTTTCTTTTTTTATACCTAACAATACCCCAAAATTTAATGTCAGTTTTCCCCTAGCCTAGGACAATTTTTTCTTCAAAATATGCTTTCTTAAGGGTTATATAAATAAAATTTTATTCAAAACAATGAAATAGAAAACAAAAATGCCTAAATACTCAATTTACGTTCCCAACAAACGCCAACAACATTCCGGCATTTGAACGACTCTTTCCTTATACTCTATGCCTTTTTCTGTTTATATAAACCACCTCACGTATAGTATTAAGTAAACTATAATCATCACACTGAATGCATCGTAAAAAAAATAAAAAACACCTTTAGCACGAAAGAAAGTCACCAAAACGCTTTTGAGAATAAAGAGAAAACAAGTAAAAAGTTGGAGTTACATCCCGGTTTGAATCGTAGCCCATCTCGGAAAAGATAGATAACACTGATAACAACACTAAAGAAAAATCCTAGCAGACCTTCAGTGTTCCCGCGGGACCTCTGTAAATATCGTCATTAGAAAAGCATTCAAAAACGGTTTTCTTTACTGTTCAACTTCGAAAACAAAGGATACACATTTTAGTACGGCGGATTAATAGAAATTAAGCAACTACTATGATAGAAACAAACACTTATTCTACAACAATGTTCAGATTAAAAATAATTATAATATGGACAATAATTCACTCATTCCTCAATATAGTTACATTAAGCACATTTGAAACTGAACACAAAATCTTTTATTGTCAAGCCATCTTTATTGTTTTCTTCTTATAAAGTTTTTCGTAGTTGTTCTTCTTTTTTCCTAACCTTAACACTTCATAGGCTTTTTTAGATATACGAATATCATATATCTTTTTAAATTTATGCTTGGTTTTTTAAGATGGCTGTTTTAGTCCAAATAGATTATCAGTACAAAACCTCTCTGCAGGAAATCCACTTTGCCACTACTCTTTTGTAACTTGGTTTTCTATTCTTCCTCTGATAATGATGCCGTTAAGTCTAGAAGGAGAGTTTGTTACACTTAAACCTCTATAGTGCAACACTTTCTTCTGTCACCTTTTTAATAGATGTTTAATACGAACGCTGTGTTTCATTGAGGTGCAGATCTTTGCCCCTCAAAAAGCAAATAAACAAAAAAAAGCAAGTAGTTACGAACCGACTCTGATCCATACTGTAAGGGATCAATGAGCAGATCTGTAGTTCCAGAAGCTGGTCCATGTTTCTTTACCATTAAGATTTTATTTACTTCTGTTATTGAGTTTTCTTCTTTAAAAGATGTCTCTAACTAAATTATTGGTCATTAACTTTAGTAAGAAATTGTGGACTGTCTTCAGTGAATAAAGTTTCTTCCTCTTCTTCTTCTTCGTGTGACTAGAATGACTCCTGTTTGTATGCTCTTATTCTGTTTCAGTCATTGTTGATTGTACATTATCTTTCCACCTTTTTCGCGGCCTTCTAACGGGTCTTCTGCTATACGGTTTGTTGGGTAAAGACAATGGGTACAGCCGCTATAGACTCGGCCAAGGTAGACGACAATTGACCTGGCAGCGCAACATCAAAGATTGGACAGGATTAGACTTTCAAAGTTTAATAAGGAAATCCCAAAATAGGGAAGACTTTGCAGAGGTAATCGCCAACCTTCGCTAAGAAGACGGCACCCAAAGAAGAAGGTTTTACTATTGTCTTGTATACTTTCATTTTGCTTTCCATGGTCAGATATATGTTTCTCCATATGGTTTCTCGGAGGCAACCACCTACTCTTGCAGCTTTTGATGCTTGCCTTGTGGTCTCTGTTCTTATATCCTGTCACTAGTGATCTGTACTCCTAGATAATTGAAATTAATTACTTCTACAATTTTACCGTCTATTTTTAGTTTGCATCTACGCGACTTTTTACTGATCACAATACATTAGTTTTTTCTACTGATATTCTCATACTAAGTTTGTTTGCTGTGATGTTGAAGGTGTGGAGCTGCCTTTGTAGGTAATCTTCCTTATCAGCAATTAGTACTGCATCATCGGTATAGCTTAGTATCGTGAACCGAACAGAATAAAATGTTATTATAATTCTAATATTTTAGCAGTATTAGGCTAATATGAACTTTTTCTTTTCATCCATTCCTAGGGAGTTTATTGTCTTTATGCTTAGCTTGGTCTGATAAAGCCTATACTTTGGTCCATTTATTTACATTTATTTTCTTATGTTTCATTGCTTTATTGACATGCTTACAGCATCTTGTGTAGTATTTCTGATCTTCTGTGTCTTTTTAATTAACCACATGTTATGTGCCGTTTTTCCTTTACTAAATATTTGGAGAAAATTTGTAAAACGTTCGTTTTGGACACTCATGATCATGATCAAAGCAGCATCGTATTACAATTTTTAAATGCTTCTGTACCATCTACTATTAAACATAAAATTTACACATTTTTCTTAAAAAATCTTTAAAATATAATTAAAGCAAACTTAAGAAATCTAATTCATTACACCAAGAGAAAGATATCAAAAAAAATAACAAAATTCTTAGTAATCTAACGCAAAATACGGTATATTTACAATCCCACAGTTATATTAAAAAATGCAATAAAACTAAACAAATTAGAAATTTACATAAAATAAATCCAACTAACGCCAACGACATTTCGACAAGATTATTTCCAAAAAAAAAACATTTTCCAGTGCACGTGTCAAGGTACCAAGGTGTCTAAATATGTGATCAAATAATTATACCAAAAAGTAATTTTGGTAACGACTTAGCTGCTAAGTCATAAGATTGTAATTTGGGAATTTGGTCTTTTAAATGTATAGGGATAAAAGGATTGTTAGTTTTTTCTACCAGTACGAGTAGACCCAAATTCGAGTTGTATTTGGTCTTTTATAATAAGTATTTAGTTTGTAGAAATAAATTATAATAAAAATTATATCGCTTATGACGTTTGTATGATAGCTATTTTATGGTTATAATGTTATTTTTGAATTCAATGACGTTAGTTCATTTGTTGGATATAAATCATTTTCGCAATGAGTGTAATTTGAGTAAAACGGATAATGTGATCAAATTTTTAGCCAAATAAACCCCCAGACTATCAAAATGTGCAGATAATGCGCCCTCTCTAAGAAGTGTACCAACTTCCCGGACAGCACAAGAACGCCGAAAGGCAACAAAAGATATCAGAGGGATGCTTTATGAAGTTATTAAAGGAAAATCTCTGAAGGGTTATTGGCATCTATTCACTCGATTTGGCACGGAAATATGTGCTATATCTATGATATAAGAAACGACGCAGTTGTTTGTTATGATCAGAATAGAGTAGATGAAAAAACTTTAATGGGACGGCTAGAACATAAAGAAAAAATATATTTCATTGATAGTGTGTTTTACATTACAGATTTACATGACTATGTAACTAAATACACTTCTTATAATAATGTTATTGATTTTTACTTACCAAAATATTTTATTGTCAGTGAAACTTACCTAGAAAAGAAAAAACAATAATTAATTTTTTGATCAAAATTTATTTAAATTTTAAACAAACAATAAGAGCATAAAGCACATGAATATTTTCAATCACAAATGGGAACTGATAGGTCATTTCAATTAATTATTAAGTGTTATCAGAAACGACGTTGGTAAAATGAAATAAAACAAATAAAATTCATCAGTAAGATGCATTAGAAAACATAATACATTTGAAAATAAAGTAGAATGGACTGAGATTTTGTACTAGATTCATCAGGAATAAACAAGAGTCATAACAAAAGTTTATCTGTGAATTAAATTCTCTACAATAAATAATAAAAGGCAGCACTGACAATGGTACAAAATATATTTGAAATAAATGATTCAAATCATACACTGATTTTTTACAAGAAAATTTAAACTTCGCTTTCATATATATCTAGTATTTGAGCTAGATATTTTGAAAACTCTCCAGAGATAATGTTCTTTAACCAAATTTCTTTAAGCATGAAATAAAAAGCTACATCTAAAGGTATTGATATTATAGATTAATGCTCTTTTCCCTCTAAATGAGTTTCAATGGGTGAATTAGAATGCTTTTTCACTATTACGGAAAACTTTTACTTTGACACTTAACATCCCTGCAATATTTTGTCACAAACTTCCTTCATTTGCAAAGAAATCTTTTGGTTTGAGTCTTGGCATCTGTCATCTGATAACACAATAGTTTTAATCATAAAAAATATTTTATTTGCAAATGCAAAATTGTTAATAATGAAAGTTATGTAAGTGTATTTTTTGGATTCACTGTTCAAGAGAATTTAAATAAACCTTTTACAGAAATTTTTTATAGCACAAATAAATATTTTCTTAGCAGTGTGTGACAACTAACTCTTGTAGATAGCAAACTCAGTAAAATCCAGGTATAATTTAAATAAAAATACATTCAGGTGCAAAAAATCGATCTTTGGGTATTATTTGCTGAAAAAAGAAAACGTTTCAAGATATTAGTTTTAAATTAGGTATATATGTAAGCGTATATGTTTATAATTTTTACAGATTATCCAAAAAAATCATTTATTTATAGAGACATACGCCAAAACTCAAAAATACAAGAATATTCAAAACTTTCTGAATTAAAAAAAAGATTGATAATAATTCAATATCTAGTAAGATATAGGCAACTAATACATAATATATTGAAAAATGCAACTATGATAGTACAACTAGAAGAAAATACAAATCACAGCCCCATTAAGAGAGGAGTGAGACATGGAGACGTAATATCGTCAAAGATTTCAACCTAGCCCTAGAACACGTCTTCAAAACTACAAATTGGTCAACCTATGGCATAAACGTTAATGGCAACAAGTTAAACCCCCTCAGATTCGCTGACGACATAGTGATTATAGCGAGCACATTCGAGGAACTGCAAATTATGTTGGGGGAACTAGCAGCCAGCTCCCAATACGTCGGCATAAAAATGAATATGAAAAAAAAAAAAATAATGACAAACACAGATGACCCCAGACATACAACTATGAACGGCAGTGAGATAGAACAAATCCAGGAATATATCTACCTAGGCCAAATCCTGAGACTTGACAAATAGAACCAACGTGCGGAAATTACTAGAAGAGCAAGACTAGCATGGGCAGGATTTGGAAAACTTAGTTGGATACTTAAGAACCGCAAAATACCCCAATACTCGAGGAGTAAAGTGTTTAACCAATGCATCCTTCCTATCATGCCATATGTATGTCAAACCTGGACCCTAACCAAGGCAAACATAAATAAACTAGCCACAACAGAAAGAACAATGGAAAGAGCAATGTTAGGTATACGACTGTCAGATAAAAAGAGAAACGACTGGGTAAGATCCAAAACAAAAGTCGACGACATAACAACAAAAATTGCCAAACTTAAATGGAGCTTCGTGGGCCACACTGCTAGACAGAAAGACCAACGTTGGAATACTACAATACAACATTGGAGATCTTACGAAAGTAAACGACCAAGAGGAAGACCACAGATGAGATGAGTTGATGACATTAGAAGAATAGCCGAACAAATTGGAAATATGTTGCTCAGGATAGAGACCGATGGAAGGAGTTAGGAGAGGCCTATGTCCAAACATGGACGACAGAAGGCTAAGAAGAAGAAGAAAAAGAATCTGAATAACATTTCTTTTGCGTTACACATATCCGTATTTGTATCCGTGTTTGTTTGGTTCGTACCATTACCTTCGAGGAAAATAATACAAAAGGCATTGTCTATAAAACATTAATTTGAAATTCTTATCTGATACAAAACCAAAATGTTTTGTTTATTAATTCGAATATCTAAGATATATTACTTAAAAGTCGGTGTATATTTATGTCTAATATTTTATTTTTAAAATTTTTAAGATTCTAAATAACCCGAAATATTTTTCTACATAAATTGTTCTTTGAAACTAAATTACTATTAAAGTCCACTCTTCTGCAAAACCACTTTTAATTCTAAATCATTATATTTACAACTTTTTAACCTATACAGGGTCTTGAAAATTTATGTTCTCGTGATATTTTGCATAAAAATGTTTATTTTATTTTTAACCTATCTTAGTATATTAAATTTTTTATAAATATCATATATTTCTACTTTATATTTCATCGACCAATCTCGACCCAACTCAGAGACGCGACCGGCTCTCAGTAGAAATGAATATTGAAGGAGGTATTTGAGTTGGCAAATTGAAGCAACTCCCTGAATTAATTCCAAGAAATTGATACACATTCGCATTGCTGAATTTTTTAAAAAGGAGCCGAGTCCGAAAAAGATTCCCGCAGAGTATTTACTCCAAGTAAAAACGTAGGCCAGTATTGGAGAGGTTGAAACTGGAAGATGGTCTATCCGGAAATTGCCTTTAGTATACAAAGATATGCAGGTATTTAATATTCGGCTATAACGTATAATATATTTTTTAGACCTATTGTTGAAGATACTTTTTCTAATTCTAGGTCTAACAATGAACATCAGTTATACCAAATTTATGACAAATTTAGTTCCCAGCGAATATCTAATCATCCAAAATCAAGTGATAGAATAGACAGAAAAGTACATATATCTTGGTCATGGAATCAGAATAGGCAAGGACAACTAGACCTGCGATTTTCAACGACGAGCAACACTTGCTTGGGCGGCGTATGGTTCAATAAAGAGCAACATCCCGATAGCTATGAAACGGAAGACATTTGATCAATGCGTTCTTCCTATTATGACATATGGAGCAGAAACTCTCAAGTTCACAAAAACAACAGCACTAAAAATGCGAGTCGCACAAAGGCTCATGGACGGATCAATTCTCAGCGTGACAAAATAAGGAATTAGGACTTAAGGAAAAGAACAGATATCAGTGATGTGGTAAAACGTATAGCCAAGCTGAAATGGAATTGGGCAAGTCACATAGCGAGACTGAAAGACACAAGATGGACCAGAAAACTAATTGACTGACGCACACGGGAAAATAAACGCAGCCGAGGACGACCACCAACACGCTGGATGGACGACATTAGATGAATATCCAAGAAATGGCAACAAGATGAACAGAACCGTGAAGAGTGGCGAAAAATGGAAGAGACCTATGTTCATCAGTGGACAGAAGAGGTTGCATGATGATGGTAATGATGTATAGTATAATATAATATGAAGATATTTAATGATCTTAAAATCAAACGGATCTTACACAAAAACGTATAAATAGTTCATTAGAGCTAGGCCTTTTTGTAACATCTGCTTTAAGTCACGTTGCCTCATCTTGCGAAAAAACTTCTTCGTCTTCTAAGGGTTCATTTCTTAATTTTCCAAATCTTCGTCATATACAAACGGTGTAAGAATTTGTATAGTCGCAATCGATTCACATTTGCTGTAGGTAATAGGGTTCTACGAATATCCCAACTGTTTTGTGAAGAATGGATATTTAAAATTGTTATCAGATGAAAGAAAAAATAAATGGGTTATAAAAATAAAGACGTAAATTACGAATTTTTAAGATTATTAATTAAATATAATACCTAAGAAGGAATGGCAGGAAGGATAGGACGGGAGACCGGGTATAAGATAATCTTCTTACTCCAAACATGTAATATTACTCTTAAGGACCATATATCACCGGGATCAATTTTCCGGAGAAAAAATTCTGTGAAAAACACAGAAATTCTTCTTGGAGCGGCATAATTTATGCAATTGTAAACTAAATTATTTATACGTACTGGTTTTTATAGGTTAGATAATATTTTATAACCTGTACCCTGAATTTATTTGATACTAGTGATGATAACTTTAGCATGGTTCTAATTAATATTCGTTCTATAAGATTTAAAATAGATGAATTATTTTTGTTTCTAGAGGAATTAGGCTTTTCTTAGAGGAATTAGCTTGAAGTCAACGAGCCTTTTTGTAGCAAAAATATACAATTGCTAGGTATGATTGTCGATTGTAATGATTGTTCGGCTCATAATGATTTCTTCTCCTATAACAAAATATGAATTTCTGTTAAATGAACCTTTTTTTTTGAGTTTTCATTGGTTTATAATAATCTTGATCTATACATTCTTTCTACTTATAGATTACCTGATTCTTCCACAGAACTATTTTTTCAGAACCTGTTAAATTTGTTAGACGACCTGTCCAATAAAAGAAGAAAGATTCTATGCGGTAACTTGAATATTAATTACGCTGTTGCTTGTGCTACTCAATTATGCTTGGTCAATAATTCGAACAGCCAGACGCAAATGGAATAAGACAGTACTCATCATTATAATTTACCTGAATGCCCTATCAAAACAAAAGATAATATCGATATTAGGAAAACAGGGACAGACTCCTCTCGCCTAGGGACCTATCAAGGCATTGATTTATATAAGACACAACAACTAGGTCACGGAGAGGACGAACAATGCACGTTAATTCTTCTACAAAAATTACTAAAATGACATCTACCATAATTGTTTATATTGTCTCTGATTTCTCATCTCTTAATGTACGTTCTACAAATATTATTGCAGGACTATCTAATCATGAAGCAGCAAAAAAATGTGCTATCAGAATCGTCTGGCAAGCTATAAAAGTGTTGCAAGAGAAACTTGGTCCATAATAAACGATCTTCGAAATAAAACTAACACAACTCAAAAAATTTCTCTTTCAAACCCTGACAATCTAAATGAATACTTCGTTAATGGGATTAAACATATAACATCAACTATTTTGCCACAACAAGATCCTATTTCCTATCTTAATAATTCAAAGGGAGGCGTTGTTTGCACGGAACGTTATGTCTCAAAGATGTCTTGACATAAATCAAGATGTATTCATGTGTTTCATAGATTACAAGAAGGCCTTTGATAAAGTGCGGCATGATTACCTAATCAGACTCCTGACAGAAAAGGATTTGGATAAAGAAGACATCCGACTAATAGCAAATATGTACTACAATCAGAAAGCAGTAGTGAGAGTAGAGAATAATACCACTGAAGAAATTGAAATTAAGCGAGGTGTAAGACAAAGGTGTACACTGTCACCAACCCTGTTTAATCTCTATTTCGAAGACGTAATGAATAGAACACTCTCTGAGCAATCCGTAGGTATTAAAATAAATGGTGTTAGATTAAACAATCTGAGATTTGCCCACGACACCGTTTTAATCGCAGAAACACTTGAAGAGCTACAGACATTGGTGAATAAGATAGCAGACTGTAGCGAAGAATACGGACTACCTTTGAACATAAAGAAAAATAAATTTATGGTAATACCGAAATCAACACAAAATATCCAAAATTTATATTTACACAATGAAAATATCGATCGAGTGAGCAAATACAAATATTTAGGCACTTTTATAAATGAAGACAATGATAGCTCAGTAGAAATCAAAATAAGAATAGAAAAAGCCAGATTCATATTCACTAAAATGCAGAGAGTATTCTGCGGAAGAGATTTGAGCCTTAAAATGAAACTTCGCCTGATGAGATCTTACGTACTTTCTGTGCTAGTCTACGGAATGGAGTCATGGACGTTGAAAAAGATTGATACCAAAAAATTAGAGGCATTTGAACTGTGGATGTATCGCAGAATCCTGAGAATATCATGTCTTGAGGTCTTGAGAAGAATTAATAAAGAAAAGGAAGTCATATTTATGATCAAAAAACGAAAAATACTTGGGACACATTACAAGAGGCGAAAGATATGAACTGCTTTGATTAATTATGCAAGGAAAAATAGCAGGAAAAAGGTCTATAGGAAGAAGACGAAACTCCTGGCCAAAAAATCTACGGGAATGGTATAGCTGTAGCAACAACAGCTGTTTCGAAAATACGTATAGTCCTGATGATCGCCAACCTTCAGAACGAAGATGGCACTTGAAGAAGAATAATTCAAAAGAGATCAGTTGATAAATATGAACTGATCCAAACAATCAGTAGTATCAAAAACAAATCTTCCTGAAGTAATGATGAACTATCCATAAAAATTTTCTTCAATCTGCTAAATAATATATTGGAAGTCCCAGTCTCACTAATTTCCACGATTCCTTAAGACAGTGCCTTAAGACAGCTATTATTATTCCTCTTCATAAGGGTCGTGAAAAATCTAATGTGTGCAACTATATACCTATTGACTACCGGTCCTATCCAAAATTAATGAGAGACTTATAAAAGTGCGACCAATGTCCTTTCTCGTTGAAAACAACACTTTATGACAAAGTATGATACTGACTCTAACTCCGCCTGTGGTGACTAAGGGTTGGAATTGAATAGCTCAGGAGTCACCATTGCCGGTCCTAAGCCCAGGTAAAGGAGGAAGGTTGGGCAGTGGGCTAACAACCCACTCCCGGAAAAACACACTGTTATGAAACCTAAACATTTGCCTCGGAACAAGGGGAACTTTCGGAAACGACTAAGCTACGAAACATGGACTATGCATTTGGAAGTTGGAATGTGAGGACGCTAAATAGACCAGGAGCTCAAACTGCACTTCTACAAGAACTAAAAAGATATAATCTTATTATCACTGCTCTTCAGGAGACAAGATGGCTGGGGAAAGGTGTCAGGGACACCAAAACGCACACAATTCTATATAGTGGCAAAGAACAAGGAATCAAAGAATGTGGAGTTGCATTTGTGGTAGATAATGATTTTAAGTCAAAAATCATAGACTTCCAGGCAGTGAATGAAAGGATATGCAAACTAAGAATTCGCACCCACTTCTTCAACCTTACTATGATAAACATCTACTGCCCAACAGATGAACAAGAGCAACATACAAAGGAAAGCTTCTACCAACAGCTGGAGATAGTATATGACAACGCGCCAAAAAATGACATTAAGGTTATAATGGGTGATATGAATGCCAAAATAGGCAAGGAACCGCAGTTCTATGGCACAACAGGAAAACACTCACTGCACAATGAAACAAGCGAGAATGGGGAGTTTTTGATAAATTTTGCCACCAGTAAAAACATGGTTATAAGCTCCACATGCTTCCCACATAAAGACATACACAAAATGACGTGGATCTCACCAGATGGAACCACAACCAATCAAATTGACCATGTGCTGATAGACAAAAGGGCAGCCAGTAGTATCTCTGATATGAGAACACGACGAGGAGCATGCTGTGGATCAGACCATCTTTTACTGCAAACCAAATTTAGGTGCAGAGTTAACAGAGAAAGAAACGAAAGACAACAAAGAACAAACAAACTAGACCTGAAAAAACTGAAGACTCAGGAATGTAGAGAGAAGTTCGAGCAAGAAGTCACAAATGAGCTAAGGACACAAGAACTGCACTCCATAGAGAGCAATTGGAATAATATCAAAACAGCAGTGCTGACAGCAGCAGCGTCCACCGTGGGAAACAAGAAAAAGAAGAGAAGAGGAACATGGTTTGATGACGAGTGCAGGCAAGCGATAGAAGAAAGAAACGAAGCGCACAAAATGTACATAACAAAAAGAACACGGAAAAGACGAACATCATTTGAAGTCGCAAGACGGAAAGCAGACAAGATATGCAGAAACAAAAAGAGAGCTTATGAAAATGGACAAATAGAAGAAATGGAACAAAATTTAAAAAAAAAACGAAATTAGAGGAGCTTACGAATACCTAAAAAAGATAAAAAGTGGATATAAACCTCAAACAAGCCTATGCAAAGATGAAAGTGGGCAAATAATCAGTGACCAACAGAAAGTCACAGAAACCTGGAAGCACTAGTTTCAGACCCTACTTGGAACACAAGTAGATATGGAAGATGAAATGGGTACGAACCATGTAGAAGAGAACGAAGTTGAAGTAGAAGCTCCAACCATAGAGGAAGTTCTCGAAGCTATTAAGGCCCAGAAAAACAATAAAGCCCCGGGAGTTGACGAGATTCCAGCAGAACTGTATAAGGTAGGTGGCAACCACCTATCAAGTCATATCCACGCGCTTATCAAAGAAATATGGCAAGAAGAGAAAATACCCGACGAATGGAAGAAAAGTATAGTATGCCCAATCTATAAAAAAGGAGACAAACTCCAATGCAAAAACTACCGTGGAATTTCTCTACTATGTACAGCGTATAAAGTCCTCACGTATATTATAAACCAGCGACTCCAACCACTAGCAGAAAATATTATTGGAGAATATCAGACGGGCTTCAGACGGGAAAGATCGACAATGGATCAAATATTTACAGTCAAGCAGGTCTTGAGCAAATCGTGGGAACACGACATTGATGTTCACAACGTGTTTGTAGACTTCAAACAGGCATACGATTCAGTCAAAAGGGACAGACTATACTATATATTGGCAGAATTAGCAATACCACATAAGCTAATTAGACTCATTAAAGCCACAATGGATGAAACTCAGGCATGTGTACGAATACAAAACAACCGGACAGACTTTTTCAAAATCTCGCAGGGACTAAAGCAGGGAGATGGGCTGGCACCAACATTGTTTAACCTGCACTGGAGTATGCGGTTAGGCAAATGCAAACTGGACGAGAAAACCTACTGACCAATAAAACGGTTCAACTGGCTGCCTACGCCGATGATATTAATATTATGAGTAGAACATCAACAGGAGCACAGGAAGCTTACGCAGAGTTAAAAACACAAAGAAAAGGCTAGGTCTGGAAATTAACACAGAAAAAACAAAAATAATGGTACAGACGAGAAGAAATATGATCCCACAAAACATTATACATGAAGATGACATTGAAACGGTTGGAAAGTTTACATACCTGGGAGTAGAAATATATGCCGATGGAGCAGAGGATGGAGAAATACGAAAAAGGATAACGCAGGCAAACAAAGCTTATTTTGCCCTCTCCCATATATTTCGGTCTAAAAGTGTCCACCGAAATACAAAGATGAGAATCTATAAAACTTTAATTCGGCCAATAGCATGTTATGGCAGCGAAGCATGGGTCCTGAAAGAAACATCCAAAAACAAACTCGACACATTCGAAAGAAAAGTACTGAGGAGAATACTAGGACCTGTGAGGGAAAACGGAATCTTCAGAATTCGATATAACAACGAGCTCTATCAACTGTATAAGGAAACAGCCCTGTCAGACTTCATTAGAATACAAAGATTGCAATCATGATAGCCTCAGCCTGCTATTCCATAAGATCTGTTTCGAAGGAAATCAATTTAACGTCTTCTAAAATTTTGATTTTTGTAAGCTTTGTCCACAAACTTGTACAATTTTCAGTGATAATAAAGCATATTACTATTCTATTCTATTTTTTTTAGTCTCCCTTTAATTCAAGCTTGATTGGTAGAATTATTATGATTTAACTTTGATGTGTTACGATTTGAAATTCATGGATAGTGTCCACGGAATGGCCTACGTTCCACGACTTAAAGTTAACAGTTCTCAGCGGTTTCCGAAGTGAACTTCTCTTTAACCGGCGAGAAGCGGGCTGTGGATCTATGCATATTTAATCCACATACACTGCAAATAATTTGGCTTGCGGGCGGGCTTCTCTTTTTAAGAAAAGATTCCTTCAAACGGGAACTTTTAAATTTATGGATTCTGCTCATGGAACGTGAACTTACAGTGTATATAAATCACTTTGGTGCAACTTGAGACTGTAATCAAATGTAGGAGTAGGAGTGGAGCTTATTTTATCCATTTGTATACGAATTATTCAAATATTCCGGAACTTGCTGATTCTACACTTAAATCGAAGTAACATAAAATTGAGAAGTTTCATCGTAATATCGGGTGCTACTTTGCTGCATTTTAAATTCAATGATTGCAGTGATTATTTTGCATCTTGCGACAGACGAACAACTTCTTGTTTGCATATAATGATTTTATAAGTAATTCAAAACAAAACAAAATCTTATTTCTGTAGAATAAATTTGTGTTACTTATATGTCTGTATTTTTAGCAATAAGGAATTTTTATTTTAGAGAACAATTTGTTGTGTTGACGTTTTCATTTCTTCCCAGTTAATTCCTTATCCACTAATTTTTTTTTGCTTTTGTTTACATTAATTATGTTTGTTGACAAATTTATTCATGTATTTTTTTATATATTTTTGTTTTTAGATATGTCTTGTGATAAAATTCAAATTAATTAAAAAATTGTTGTAAATCTTGGGACAATAAATATATTGAATAAGTTTATAAAAATTCAAAGAAGTCTCTAAATAATAGGTAACATTTGTAGTTCAAGTTCAAAAAACAGTAAAATTAATTTCATTTGTCCAGTTTCGGTTTCAAATTTCAAATTTTTATTTGAAATAGGATATTCCATGATACAATTTAATTGATCGTAATCTTAGAAAGGCGAATAAATAAGAAAGCTTCGAAACAAAGTCGTGAAATTTGACAAATACTTCATTTTTGGTTAATAATTCTATTCTGTGCGCAAAGATTTTGGAAAAATTTAACTTTTTTGCTATCTAGATAGATGAGGCAAGAATCCAAGAACTCACCGATAAAACATATTTTTGGATGGAATGACAAACAATGACAAAAATTACTGGCTGAAAACCAAAACACGGAAAATTTCTCTGTGGTATGCTCTTCAAATAGTATCCAGAGTTAGCTGAGCAACCTCAAGTGCTTCTATTAATCTCCCAGCAGTAGAGCAAAAGTAGCTAATAGGACTAAACTGTCTTGGTATATAAAATTGGCATGATTTTTATGTCTATTACCAATAATCACTTTCCACACAGCTTTTTGGGATATACCAAAACTCATCCTCACGGATTTCTCTCTTACTAAAGCATAACCTTACTTACCTTTCTTACCATAACATACGCATGACAACATCGTAAGAAATCAAATTTATTTTTTATTGATTAATCAGAGATACAGGAATGGATGGCACGGAGTAAAAACGTACCCTGGAACAGATATCGGATCTGATCTGACTTAGTAGGAAAATTGATAATAAAGCTTAAGAAAATTAAAAGAAAATCCACAAAGAAAATTGATATAAACAGCTTAAAACAACCTAATATTAAACTCAGAGACACAGAAAAAGTAAATGAGGCAATAGCGGATATCACGGCTAGATCTAAACGACCGGCCAATATAGAAGACAAATGGAAATGTATTAAAAAAGCTATCGTCTTCTTCTTCTTTTTGTGCCACTCCTATCGAGATTGGAAATCATCAAGGCTATTCTGACCTTGTTTACGGCTGACCTAAAGAGTTCATTAGTGGTGCAGCCAAACCACTCTCTCAAATTCCGCAACCATGACATTCTTCTACGGCCTGGATTCCGTTTTCCTTCTATTTTTCCCTGCATTATATTTTGAAGTAATGCGTATTTATGTTCCTCTCATCAGGTGACCAAAATATTCGAGTTTTCTTCGCTTTAGCGTTAACAAAATCTCTGGGTCTTTTCCTATTCTTCGTATTACTTCACAGTTTGTTATTCTTTCAACCCAACTAATCTTCAGCATTCGACGTAGCACCACATCTCGAAACTTTCAATATTTTTCATGTTGTTCTGTTTGAGAGTCCAGGCCTCTACACCGTATAATAGCGGTTAAATACATAGCCTCTCAGCATTCTTAATCGTAGAGGGATGCTTATATTTCTGTTACAGAAGAATTTTCTCATCTTTATGAAGCTGGCCCTGGCAATTTCGATAAGTCTTTTTATTTCACTGTTTTGGTCTCCAGTTTCGTTTATTAAAGTTCCCAAGTATTTGTAACTTGATACTTTTCAAATTGAGTGCCGTTTATACTAATATACGCTGGTTGTGTCATGTTTTTACTGAAGACCATATACTTGGTTTTTTTAATATTGATATTTATACCATAATTGTTGCAAGCAATATTTATGTCTGTAAGTAATCTTTGTAATTCTTCTACTGTTCTTGCAACTAGTACAGTGTCGTCCGCGTATCGAATATTATTTACAATCTCTCCATTAATTACGATTCCTCCGTTTGCTTGTAAAACGACTTCCTGACAGATGCTTTCACTATATACATTAAATAACAGAGGTGACAAAAGGCAACCCTGTCGTACTCCTCTACGTATTTCTATTGCTTGTGATGTTTCAGTTTCTATTTTGATGTTAGCTTTCTGATTCCAATATAGATTGAGAATTATTCGCAGATCTTTATTATCTATGTCCTTCCTTTCAAGAATCTCTCTAAGCTTATCATGGCGTACTCTGTCAAACACTTTTTTAAAATCGATAAAACACGTACGTACCTCCTGATTAACGTCCTAGGCATCTTTGTGTGAGAACATTCAACCGAAGAGAGCTTCTCGAGCACCAAGCCCTTTTCTGAACCTCATCTGTGTATTACTAATATCTGACTCCAACTTTTGATAAACTCGGTTGTGGATGATTTTTTGAAATATCTTTAGTAGGTGGGTCATTAAAGATATTGTTCGATGTTCTGAACATTCTTTAGCATTAGATTTCTTTGGCAGTGTAACGAATGTAGACAACAGCCACTCTTGAGGTATAATGCCAGTATTGTATATTGTATAAATAAGTGCAATATTATACCTATTGATTCATCATTCAAGAGCTTTAGCAATTCTGTAGGAACCTTATCCGGTCCATTTTGCCTTCCCAGTTTTGGAATTTTTAAGTGCCATTTCTACTTCACATTTTAGAATTTCAGGTCCCGTTTCGCCATATATCAGAACAATGTTAATGTTTTTTCAATAAATTTAACAATGTTTTTTCTGTTGTCCTTAAATAATTCTCTTATGTATTCACTTCATCTATTAATTTTCTCTGTTAAATCTATAATAATTTTTCCATCTTTGTTCTTAAGCAAACTTATTTGACGTCTTCTTTGGGTTCCTGTAATATCTCTTACTTTTTTATGTATATTGAACGTGTCATACTTTCTTTCATAGTTTTCCATTTCTACGCATTGTTCTGTAATCCATGATTCTTTGGCATTTCTTATTCTTTGCTTTATGTTCTTATCAACCTCTTTGTATTTATTCTTCATTTTAACGTCTTTCATCCATTATGTTCTAGAATATCTGGTGTCATCCACACCTTATGTTTCTTTGCAGATTTGGTTAGGTGTTTCTTCCCCGTAGTTCTTATTATAGTATTTATATACTTAAGTTTTTCATCTATGTTGTCTGTTCTGCGGATTTGGCTTTCTGCTACACTGAGCTGGTGTTTATTTCTTCTCGCACTGTTTGTCGTAGATGTTCATTTTAAGCTGGCTTAAGTCTAATGCTGGAATGATGGCTTTTCTTATTTTCTTTGGTCTAGCTTCTATCACAGATACTACTGGATTATGATCCGAACCGATATCAGCTCCAGGGAAAGTTTTAGTAGATTTGACGGCATTACGGTATCTTTTTGTCACCAATATGTTATCTATTTGGGTTTCTGACCACTTTTTCTTGTGTATGTTGAGTGACGTCCACGTATATAGTCGCCTTGGGGGTTGGTTTAAGGAATGTATTAGTTATATTAAATCTTCGCTTTGACAAAACTGAACTAAACGATCACCTCTTTCATTTCTATTACCTAAGCCATATTCTACCGACATTTTCTCCAACTTTACCCTGACCTACTTTGGCGTTCAGATCGCCCATTACTATGTTAATGTGTTGTCTCTTTGTTGTTCTCATCACCTCTTCTAAGATATTATAGAATTGTTCTATTTCCTCTTTGTCTTTGTCTGCTGTAGAGCGTACACTTGTATGATGTTTATCACGTTCTTCTTATCTTTTAATTGTATTAACATCACGGCACTCTGAGAATGGAGTAAAGTTTACTACAGCATCTTTCCATTTTTTTGAGATGATGACTCCTACTCTCCGTATCGATGGGTTTTGGTGTCACTTCCGGCATAATAAAACATAAAATGATTATTTGTGGGACATTTGCCGTTTCCTGGCCATTGTGTATCGCTCATGTCTAATATGTCTATACCCAAACGATCCATTTTCAAACACGACGTTATTAATTTTCCCGAAGAGAATAAGCTCCTTACATTCCATGTAGCAATTTTTATGGTTGTCTTTTTCTTTTTACAAGGGTTTCGCTGGTTTACGACCGAGAAAGCCTTGTACTTATCTATTTCTCTTTCTCTGCCGGATCTTCGTATCCGATGTCCATGATCAGTACTTTTCCTTTGCATGTCTACCATGATGATAACTACTAGAGGTACTCTATGAGTCTTTAATGCAGTGGTTCCCCGTTGCCTTCTGCATCCTAATGCCGTTGACCATTCTGTACGGTTCATCAGCCTTCGAGATCGATTTCTCGGTCTCAGGACAAAAAAGTACCCTAACACTTAAGCTATCGTAACCACCACCAAGTCTCTGATCGCTTCCCAAAAGTACAAAAGATGAATTTGATGACTGACGAAATATTATCAGTGATGGATGACCGCAAACCATTTAAAAATAAAGACCAAACAAAGCATCAGTAGATTAACTAACAAATACGAAAAGAGTGTCGCAAAGCTAAAGAACAGTGGCTGCTAGACAGGTGTCCAGAAATGAAGGAATTGGAAGAAAAACATGACCATAAACATAACATACATACACTCCTTAAAGAAGTGACAGGTCATAAAAACCCTTGCAGTTTTAACAGGATTATGAAGGACAATAAATTAACTACTGTTCCCAAGGATCTACTTCAACATTGGAGAAACTACACACAGAAACTATACTCAGACAACACTAGAAGAAACTCTGAAAATGAATATAAGTGTGAACCCTCCTCCAAAATATTGTCAAATAAGTCAGAAGTTGAAAGGGCAATAAAATATAGCGATGTATTCCAATGTTCTCATCATTTATAAGCTTAACATTTCTGTCGGTAATGTTATCAGGGCCAACGGCTTTCATGTTCTTTGCTAACTTTATAGCTTGCAGTATTTCTGAGTTTAGTATGTTTGGTCCTTCACCTTCAACTAAAAGCTCCAGTTCTCGGGTCCATCATCATTATACAGTTCACTTATATAATTACACCAGGTTGTTCGAATTCGAATAAAAATTCACTTAATATTAATTTGTACTGTTTCTATGAGGCAATTTTTTACTTTGAAATCGACAATCCAGGGTAGTAATCTCACACTAACACAACCGAAAGAATATAGTACTGCAGTATAGGGATGTTTTCTTCACAAACATTAACTGATGTGAAGAATTAAATACCGCATTAATCCGTTAAGTTAACTGAATAAAACTACTTGCAACATTTTACTACATTTTATCTCTTTTTCTGTCCTAATCTGTGTTTTCGAATTAAAAAATACACAAACTCAACCACAGTGTATTTTCAAACAACAGCTTTCCTTTTGTGTTCCACTTCCAGCCATTTAAGAGTGTATTTTTAGAGTTTACATCTTCTCCCGTTCAGAAGAATTCAATTTGCTGCCGTATTGATTTTAATTGGAAAAAACCTAACTTCTAAATAACAAAGCGGCTAAGGTGCTTTAATTATGAGTCGATAATGAAGCGTTCCGAAAGAAAGGGAAATAAAAGGAAAGCGGAAATGAGAAAAATAACCTAAAAAAGCATCAAGTATTTATGAAATGTGATTCCTTTGGTATGTCAGGTTTAAACAGCACATCGCACGGAAAGAATTGGTCGCCCTTTGAGTTAAATGTAAAAACCTTACGCAACACAAAAATGCGGGTTAAAGGCAGGGTAAAATCTAAATGAAAAGCGTAAATTCACGCAACGGTTATAAAAAAATCAATTTTAACGAAATAAAAGGACTTACTTTCAGGATACAAAAAATGGTGATGCAAAAACACCAAACATAACATCAATATTGTATCTTTGGGAGTTTTTCATATAATTTTTGTAAATAGTAAAGATTACATATACTACAAATCTTATTTGATAGAATATGCAGTGCAAATTGTATAGCGTTGTAAAGTGAATTTAGATAAATCACTAACTGTGCCTTAGAGTTGGGAATTTACAAAAGAATACGCCAAATATAATTTGAAGAGAAAGGAAAGAAATCATAATAAAAAAATCCGGGATGCAAAAGAAAAATGGTACAGCAACAAATGTCTTTAAATAGAAGAATTGCAGAAAAAGAATGACACGTTTGATATGCACAAAAAGATACAAGGAATAACTGGAACATATAATTAACTCCAAGTAGTTTAATTGATAAATAAGGAAAAATTGTCAATGTACAATACATATTATAGAGGTGGAAAGAATATATTAAGGAGCTGTTGGATAACGACAGAACAGAAATTTAAATCGAAAATATATTAACTAGTCCAAACATAACACTCGATGAAATGGAAAGAGCTATAAAGCTATCGAAGAATAGGAAAACAACTGCTTCAGATGAAATTCTAAGCGAAATAACCAAACTACTCGACGATAAGGGTAAACATTCTCTTCTAAGCCTCTTCAATAAAATATACGAAAGAGGACATATACAAACAGACTAGTTACTGTCAATATTTGCAATGATACCGAAAAAAATAAATGCCAAACGTTGTAGCGGTCATCGCACTATCAGTCTAATGAGTCATGTACTGAAAATTTTAAGAATACCACTACTACTACTAAGAATTTCCACAGTTTTTACTGTCTTCCTTCACTCAACCGTTTTCTCCAATTTTCCCTGTCATTCCAGTCTCCATCTCGCAGGGTTCTTTTCTCCATAGCCTCGTCGATTTCGTCTCTAAATGACCTTCGGGGTCTTCCTCCCTTTCTTCTTCCGATCGGGCTCCATTCTGTGATTTTGTTTATCCAGCGTCCTCTGTCCGCTCTTCTGACTTGGCCGTACTAGGATAGTATCTTCTCCTCTATATAGTCGATTATGTCTGATTACACTCCCATTTTCCGCTTATTCTCTGCGTTTTCAATTCTGTCTCTGTTTGTAAGTCTACAGCTTCTCCTCAGGAACTCCATTTCTACTGCTCTTATTCTACCTCTATTTATCTTGTTTATTGTCCAGTTTTCGGACCATATGTCAGGATACTTCTTGTCAGAGTTTTATATATTCTCTTTTTTGTCTTTATCGTAATGTTCTTATCCCACAGCACTGAATTTAGTTGTCTTATACAGTTTCTTGTTTGTCTTAGTCTGTTGTTTATATCTTCTTCTGTTGTTCCCTGGTTCGATATTATGGATACTAAATACTTGAATTTATCTGTTCCATATACTTGTCTTCCCTCGTCTATCTCTAGGTTTCTCATATCCTTGTTTTCTGTTGTTAGGTATTCGGTTTCCTCTAAGTTTATTTCCATTCCGTTGTTTTTATATTCTCCTTCTAGTTTTCTGAGCATAAAGCTGAGATTTTCTTCATCTTGTGCGATGACTACTTGATCTCCTAACCTAACCTAAGAATACTGCACTCGAGAATTTACAACAAAATTAAAATTTAAAAAGTACAATCAAGTGAAACACAATTCGGATTCAGAAACAACCGTGGAAAAAGAGAAGCACTCTTCAGTTTGCAGGGCTAAATGGGCTAAATGGCTAAATGGGCTTAAACTTAATACTTCTAAGACAAAACATGGTTTTCAGCAAAACACGAATATCATAGCGTATGTAATAGAGTTCACAATATTACATATTTGGGCGCAAACGTTAGCGATAACTGGGATATAACGAACTGAAAAAGTCAGAGCGACCTCCTAGAAATTAAAGATAATTTTAATTATTAGAAATGTTACGTTAAACCTTGAAAATAGATTAATACGCTGCTACATATTGTCCACATTGTTGTATGGTATGGAGAGCTAGACCTTTACAGAGACAATAATAAAGAAATTGGAAGCCTTCAGATGTGGACTTATCGACGAGTATTGCAGATAAATTGGGTGGATCGAATATTATTTCTTTATTAACGGATATACCATTTTTACATTGGAACAACATATAATATATAAAATTTTACAAAGTAAGCACAATATTGGAAAATAATTAGTAAAGTTTAACAAAAACTAATAATTAACTTGAATACAAACTAATATCACACAAATAGCAGTCTCTTTATCACATTTTTTAAATTGTTCTAAGGACTGGAAAAATAAGTCCAGATCACTTTGGTACCTATTATATAGTCTCACCATATGAGTAAGATGCTTGAAGTGTTCATAATTAAATTGATGAAATGACAGATGAAATAATGAAGTATGTCTAGTTCCATGAAGAGTCTTAAGACCTAATCGTTTTAAAAGTTCAGGGCAATTTATTAAATTATTAACAATTTTGTAAAGGAATATTAGGCAAAAATAATCTTTTCGCCGATTCATAGAAACCATTTTTAAGTGATCAGCTATCATACTATTACTGTATGGAACAGAAAGGTCATGAAAAGCACTACGGTAATGATAGTGTTTACCAAATTTATGCTGAACACGATCAAGCTTGTCTACAGAGGTTTGATAGTAAGGTCCTTATACACTATTGCATATTTTAGTCTGGAGCGAGTGAGACTAATAAAAAGAATTGGTAAAACAAAACATAAAAATTGAGAAGTGTTTCTAGTTATAAACCCTAATTGTTTAAATGCACTGTTTACTGTGACCTCTAGATGATTACGAAATGTTAATTTACAATCAAAATAAACACCTAAATCCTTAACACAGTCCTGCCTTGACAGCTGAGTGTTATCAATGCTATAATCGTGATTTAAAATTATTGTTTGTTTTTTGTGAAAAGCAATAACACAACACTTATCAATGTTCAATTTTAATTCATTTAGTTTGCACCAATCGCTAAATCTGCTGAGATCCTCTTGTAACTGAATTTGATCATACTGACAAGTAATGACTTTATAAATTTTTTTATCATCAGCAAAGTTCATAAATTTTAAATTCTTAATGACTTTCAACGTCGTTAACAAAGAGGACAAAAAGTAGAGGACCACAATGTGACCCCTGTGGTACTCCAGAGAGGACATCAACAGATTGAGACAAACACACCATTTATCTTAATGCTCTGGGTGTTACCCATAAGAAAACTATCATACCAATCAAGTCATTTGCCAGCTATACCAATGGCTCCTAATTTACTGATTAAATAATGATGATTCACTTTATCAAATGCCAGAAGTCAGTATAGATGCTGTCCACCTGGTACTTCCTCTCAAAGGCACCCAATATATCATCTTGGTAGACCAACAAACTTGGACACTGTGCTCCTCCCCCTTTGAAAGCCATGCTGTTGGGGTATTATTATATTATCCTTTAGTTTTGATAAGTGAGAAGTCACTAGTTTGGCAAAAAGTTTTGGGATGGCAGACTGTATACAAATTCCCTCGGTATTTTTCAATATTCTCTCTTTTACCTGACTTAAAAATGGGTACAATATAACTGCTCTTCCAGCAAGGAGAGAACTCACCAGTCATAAGAGATACATTATAAAGATCTTTTAGGGGAATAGTAAGAGAGCATAGACAATGCTTTAATAGTACCGGTGGGATTCCATCAGGACCTGAGGAGAATTTGTTTGGAAGTTTTTTTAATTTATCAAACACTGATATAGTGTCAACTTTAATTAGGTGTTACAGGGTCAATGTGTCTGACACAGTCTTTTAAAATCTGGAATGGTAGCACCTTTATCTTCTCATATACACCAGAAAAGAATTCAGCAAAAAGGTTAGCAATTTCGATATTGCCCTGTGCCCTTCTGTTACCAAGATACATTTCTTGGGGGTAACTCGAAGATCTACGAAGTCTGCCAATGTATCCCCAAAATTCCCTGGGGTTATTACTACAATTTTTTTCAAGAGATGAAAAATGTTGTTTCTGACAAAGTGTATGTTCAACTTTAAATTGATCACGCAGATTAGAGAAAAATAAGTAGTCCTCGTTTGATTTAGATAATTTTAACCTCAGATGAGCTTTTTTCTTTTGAATAATAAGATCATTAAGTTTTATTAAGAACCAAATTGGGAACTTGTAGGAACACTTGACAGCCTTCATAGCAACAAAAATATCTAAACACTGATACATATCGCTGTAAATAAGAAATGAAATAAGAAATGAAATAGTTTTATATGGAATAAAAAAGGGCACAGAAATAGCAAAAACGATAAAAATTCGAAAATCGCAATATTTCGGTCATATAATGAGACATCCAAAGAGGTATAGTCTTCTACACCTCATAATAGAGGCCCAGAGAGGCCCAAATCGAAGAAGAACATCCTGGCTCCAAAAATCTCCGATAATTTTATGAAGAGACCACAGCTAATTTATTTAGATCCTCCGTAAATAAAGTTATTATTGCCAATATGATCGCCAACGTTAGATAATAGGACAGGGTACTGAAAAAATAAGAAGAATTTGGAGAGAGTCATCCATTTTACTTATCTGGAAGTTATTGTATAGAGAAGAACCAGGAAGAATGGGAACTGAATGCCATGTTGTCAAACGGAAATTAAAATATGGGGAGCGTAAGATTACTAATGAAAGCCAAATATATATCGAGAAACAAAGTCCACAGTGATGTAGGATAGTGAAGTATGGACAATAAAAAAAACAGAGAAATTGGAAAAATAGAAATGCAGAATACTCAGAGCTATATTTGGTGGCCAAAACACGGTAAAATGTTGGTTGCGACGAACAAACAGGAACCTAGAGGAACTGTATAAAGAACCAAGCATCAGTCGCTTGATAAAGGCACAAAGAGTGAGATTGAAAGGGCACGTGATGAGAATGAAAAATAAGAGGATACCAAGGCTGATTCTAAAACAAAGCCCAATCACGAAAAGAAGGAAAGGACGACCGAGACAAATATGGTTTGATAGCGGTACAGGAAGATATCAGGAAAGAGGGAATTGATTGTTGAGAAGAAAGAGTAAGAAACAGGGATGAATGAAGAAGAATAGTAAGCTAAAGCCTATTGAGATTTGTAACTAGATAAATAAACTGTCACTCACAATAGAAATTATTCTGCAGAAATTATTTTTCTTCATTTCAGAAATTCCAACCTTCATTTCATTTAAGGAGCACTTTTTGTAGCTGTTTAGTTGACCGAATTGTACCTATTATGTTTATAAATTTATATGTTTATAAACCATTGTAATGCCTTTCATTCCTCTAAGAATCCATTTTTCGCTATCTTCATTTTATATGATCCATTAAAACAGAGTAGGTGAGGCAATTTTCTTGTAAAATTTTATCATTGTATAATTTCTTGTCTTGTTTTCACTGCTTCGTTAATATTGCATATAAATTGAAACAATTGATTTGCTCGAGTGGATCATCGTCAATTTTTTTGGTCTTGCGAGGTATTTACTATCAAATGTCATACGTTTCGTTTTTTTTTTTGTTGATATTATCATACTGAAATTTTTGCAAGCTAGATCATCATCATTTAACCCAGATCTATCCAGTGCTGGATATAGGTCTCCCTCAGTCTTTTCCATGTATTTCTGTTTTGTGCTGTTTGCATCCAATTTTTGTCGATCCGTTTTATGTCATCAGACCATCTTGTTGGTGGACGACCTCTACTCCGATGTGCTTCTGGTATCGGTCTTCACTGTATTATTCGCTGTGTCCATCTGTTATCCGACATTCTAGCTATGTGCCCCGCCCAGTTCCACTTAAGGGTCATAAATCTTTCTATGGCATCTGTTACTACCTGGTTCTCCGTCTTATTCCTTGTTCCTGATCCGATCCCTACCAGAAATGCCTAGCATCGATCGTTCCATGGCTCTGTGGTTATAACATAAATTTTTATTTCTTACTTTCTTGGTTAGTGTTAATGTCTCTGCACCATATGTAAGTACTGGCAACACGCACTGATTAAAGACTTTTCTGTTTAAGACATTTGAGATTTGTGTTTTTGTTTGGTTGATTTTTAGTCAAACTTGTAGGGAGGCTAGGTATAGTTTCCTCCAGTTGCGATACTGCGTCATCGATTCTGTCAGCAAAATGGACAATATCGTCAGCAAACCTCAAATGACTAAGCATTTCTCCATTGACATTAATTCCCTTTTCACTTAGATTTGCGTTCTTAAACATATGCTCTAATAATGTTGTATACAATTTTGGCGAAATTGTGTCTTCCTGTCGCACTCCCCGTTTTATTTTAAATAAATTGGTCTTTTTATCTGCCAGTTTCACGCTTGCTGTCCCATTTTGATAGATGTAGTTTATCATGTTTATATAGCGATGATCTATACGGCACTCTGTTAAGGCTTTTAACATCTTTTGATGACTTATTGTGTCGAAAGCTTTTTCGTAGTCAACAAATATCATGACTAATGGTTTGTTATATTCAACACTCTTTTCTATTAAGTTCTTAATTACTTGTAAATGATCATTCGTGCCATATCGTGCTCTAAAACCTGCTTGCTCTCTTGGCTGATAGAAATATAACTTACTTCCTAGCCTGTTGGTAATAACTCTTGTAAATAGCTTATATACTTGTGGCAACAAGCTAATGGAGCGGTAGTTTCTAAGATCGCTGATATCTCCCTTCTTATGAAGTAAGATGATTTTCCGCATTGTTCCACTGCGTCGGTGTTATCGTTTCGTACAGACATTTATTGAACAGTTTAGCAAGTGTCAGTAAGAGCTTATTTCCTCCTTTCCAAGCTGATACACTTCCCAAATTACTCTTATTATTATCTTTCTGATATTTCCACTACAGAACAGCATTTCTCTTTCCTATTTACGCCTTCCTGGTGGATTAATCAACTACTGTACTGAACCATCTATTCTCTTCTAATCGCAGAAGATGGTTAAAGTTCATTATGATTTTACTTTTTATTTCTATATTATATAAATTATGTTTGTACAATTTTTTTGTCGCTCTTACGTTTAATATATTATTTAATATTGGACACAATAAGGTAATGATCTGATTCATGATTATTTCTTGAAAAGATGATAAATTTTCTGACAGTATTCTTAAAACGTTCATTTACAAGTATATGTAAGTCGTTTGAGCAGTTTATACCAGATTTTTGTTCTGATTATTTGCATTTCTTTTACATACTTTCTTTCTTTCGTTCGTTTAGAATTTTCTAAACTATAAGGATTAACTGCCTCAACTTCTTCTTCTTCTTATCATGCCATACACCAAAGTGCGTATACGACTATCTCATTGCTAGAATTCTGTTCTTGACGGCGTGACACAGCTCGCCTGTATTGTGTATTCCTGTCCACTCTTTAATATTCCTTAACCAAGATAATTATTTGTGGCCGGCTCCTCTCCTACCTTCGATCTTCCCTTGTAGGATTAACTGTGGTATTTCATACTTTTGCTCCTCTCAATATGTGCCCAAGGTAACTAATCTTGCGTTTTTTAATTATATTCAAAGAGTTATCTTTCCAGGCCGGCTCTCTAAAAGAACGTCATTGTTTCGAACTCTATCCACCCAAGGTATGCGCATCATTATTCTCACTGGCCACATTTCAAATGCTTAAAGTTTGTTGATAGATGTATTTTTTTTCAAAGTCCACGTTTCCATGCCATAAAGCAAGATGGACCATTACATAGGAGCGGTTTGAATTACACAAAAGCTTGTCTTGCCATTTGTATTCGGGTTTTTATCTCGTGTTGTGGATCCGATTGGTCATTGATCGTGGTGCCAAGGTATTTAAAAGTTTTCACGCGTTTTATACGATCGTCACCTATGCATATTATTATCTGCCTATTATCTATGCATATTATCTGCATATTATCTGTACATTATTACTGCCTCAACATTGTTCTGAAGCTATTTTATTGAAACGTCAATAAATGTATTTTATCTTTAATGTGGCTTATTCCCAGTTATAAATAGTAATTAGCCTCAACATTGGTCTCCAATTATTGCATTACAGTCACTTATAATATGAATTTTTATATTTGTTTAATTTTTGCAAAATTCCAAAGCTCTCAAAGATAAAATCGTCTCAACAAAACCAATTGTCAATGATATAAGCTTCCCATTTTATAATAAACGTTAAACGAGACAAAAATTTTCCGTCTTACACTTATATTAAACATAATCCGTTCCAAACAAAAGTTTTCGTTCGATGCAAAGTGTTTATATGAGACACGTTTTCATTATTCGACATCCCAACTTCTCTACATCAACACTGCGTACAAGTATTTACATGGCAACCACTAAAAAACTTTCTAACTTCTTTACATCCTTCTCTCGCATGCCTAAATCCCAAAGCACCCGCCGCAAAGTTTTTCCAAAGGAAAACCTTTTAGAAACTTTTGACAATACAACGTGGGCGTCCAACGGCGCCCCACAGTGAGCCGGATAGGCGTTAAATTGTTGTAGGGATGTGTGTTTCTAGACCAATTACTTTGATAATTGTAAAGTCGATAAATAGGAAATATTGGAAACTGCAATAAACCAAAGAGTAAAAAACGGACAGAAGTTGGATGGTGTAAAAAATGTATTTGTGATCAAAACTATGTAGTGATAGAGTATAGATCTAGATTAAAATAACTTCTACATTCTGCAAGGCAAAGCTGCCGTGTTCTTTGGCATAATACAACAGATAAGATTTATGAATCTCAATAAAAGTGTAAAAATGTTTCCCTTTTTGATCAATTTTTTATTATTCAATGCACGCCCTTGGTTAGAAAGAGGGCGAATAACTGTGCCAAATATGCTTTAGAAAAAAGCCATATTCGTCAACAATTTTTAAAACAAAAATCTGTAAGTCTTTTGTAGATGTTAAAATGTAAATTAATTCTCCAACAACAGATGTGTTTAGTTTGTTGAAATCGCTTTTCAAAAGAAAATTTTTAACAAGGTTATTCAAACGACGTGGCGATTCAGATGTTTCCAGACATGGTTTATTTTTCAGTTTTTGACAGTTCCTGACAGTAAGTTCCTTTAAATTTTTTTATCTTCATTTTTATGGCTTTAACAGATATTTCTATGCCAAGTTCTAATAATTTTCAAATTATTTTTTGTAGTGCTGAATCACGAATAGATTTTCTTTATATGATGGAATAGTGGCGTTCCACAGACATTCTTCCTCACGATACATGTGTACAATCTTTAAATTAATCTCCGCAGCATTGGAAATGTGGATTCATAGACGAATGCTGAAGATACCTTGGACAGCAAAAAAACTAACGAAGAAGTACTAAGGAGCGTCAACAAAGACAAAGAACTGCTAAAGACTGTTAAACATCGAAAAAGTCTTATCTGGGACATATAGTAAGGGGAAGTCGATATAATATTTTACAACTGATTCTTAAAGGCAAAATAACGGCATAAATAAAGGCAAATAATAAAAGTAAAAGGAAGACCTTTATGTAGTAGCATGTTTGCATGTGGTAATGATGGAAACAAGTGTGTACTTTATCATGTGCCAAAAAACAATAAGAATGTACAGTGCACGTTGTACAAGCACTGTACAATGTACAGTGCTTTTAACACTACACGGCGATGGTTTCATTAATTAAAACACACAAAGAGCATACCATGAAGTGAGAGATTATTACTGATTACAACCTCACAAAAGGCGGAGTGGATGTTGTTCATAAAATTAAGGCAGAATACTCAGTGAGTCGATTTAGCAATCGCTGGCCGTGTATAGAAGATCTGTTGGGCCAAAGCCAGAACTCATGGTTCAAGAATCTGCGTGATTGGTATCAATGCAGCTCGATTGATTTGTTTAGAGCAGCAGTTTAGTTTAAAGTCCAAAAATAAAAATAGCCATTAGGATTGCCAACCTCCGTAGAGAGACGGCACTCTAAGAAGAAGAAGAAGGCCCTTTACTGTTTTTTGCAGCCTACTAAATATTTAAACTGTAAACAGCCAAATAATTTACAACAATAACACTAATATTGTCACATCTCGAAGAAGCGACATTGCGGAGCTTCGCAAGCAACTTTTAATGTCCCATTTTCAACGACGTTCCAATATCCTAAATCTGCTTTTTCAGATGAGACTCAGGATCCGAAGTATAACCGGAGAAAAGCCATCAGTTTCTCAGGGATTTTATACATAATGCGTACATTTTTTTGGTACATTTACAATTTAATCATTTTCTGTGAGTTAATAGCCAATAAACTTAACCAATAAGTACTAATAACTCATTTATTTGACCTATACCCATATGTTAGATAAAATCTAACACGCGAGTGATGGCGTAATTTTTTGAGGTGCGAGTGATAGGGGTTAAGCGACGAAGGAATTTCTATTCAAATTCACGTTTTTTATGTGAAGGGGCTACTATATCCAGTGAAACCGTATTTCCATTGATATCATTCTTAATAATCATTCAATATCGATAACTATTTAACAGTCTATAAAAAAAGCCCAAAAACTTTTTAAAATAAATTAGAAATACAGATTTTTACGAAAAAAAAACCATAAACTTTGAGGATCAAACTCTTAAAAAATTTCAGACATATGTTATGTTATTAATATTGTAGCTAATCATTAGAAAAATTACCATAGCAGCACAAAACAAAAAATCTCTAATCTAGAAAAATCATTCCGAAGCTTATTGCGACTAAAGCATCAACTAATACTGGCAGAAACAGTTCACAAACTTATACTTCTTTTCTTTAACCTAGAGCCAGTTATTTCAACTAATAAAAAAGTAAGTTTTACTTTGATTGTACCGTTTTATTAAAATCTTTGGCCCCTTTACGTAAATTTTATTTAGCAGCCCCTGAAAAGTTTTAAGAAAGTAGAGACAATGCTCCAACTCCTGTGCACAACTTTTCGGTGAGGGTGATAAAAACAACAACAGATTAAATGCAACATTTAGAGATAGCTTTTTCCACTTCGATAACTACGGATATTGGGGCCGTAAAAACGCCAGTTATAAAAGCAAATATAAAGTTTTAAGAAGAAAGTTGGGTTTAATGTGTCGTAGAATAAGACGGAGTTTTTAACGCCATTTTCGGTCAAGGGTTTTTGTAAGAATACTGCCAAGTTTTGTGTTTAAAGTATAAGGTATGAAATTTTAGTGAACTATAAAAATGTTGATCGTCTTATCATGAAGTATATTTCTTAGAAATATCTGAGAATTATCTACACGTATATATTTGACCTTTCGGATAACTTCTTCTTCAATTCATCATCAGGCTACATATTTTTAAAACTGTTATTTTATTCTGTTTTCTATTTTTATTTTTTCATTTATATTTTTGTGCAACTATGATGTGTTTTAGGTAAAGTAGTTTGCTCTTTTTAATCAGTACAAATTCCTTCTTTTGTTGGCGCTATTTTTGTTTTTCTCTGTGTCTCTCTAGGCATGTCTGAGACATAAAATTAAATGCACATAACGATTCATGGGGACCATTTCGACAACTCAATTGAGTTCCGTGGATATCCTGTTCTAATTTGTTTTGAATTAATTGTAGCATGTATCACTTTTAAGAATGCTTTCATCGTATGTACCATGAGGCTCACAATTCGTTAATTATCAGTTAATACATTAATGTGTTTTGTAATTGTATTTAGCGAAAATACTATTTATTATTTTCTTATTTAAAGAACTTCATCTCTGTTTGCATTCTCAACTCCCTTCATGTTCTTAATTTGGACCTTTTGATAGTCTTCCCAATTACCTGAACTTTTGACTTTATAGAAGCTTCTCCATGCACTAGCCTTTGGATTTTGCCACCAATGCATATCTCTGTTGACTGCTTTATTCTTGAAGCGACAAGAATCATTCATCATCAATTCAATCAATTTCGACCAATGAGATTTTAAACATCATCTGACATTGTTGGTTCTTGGATTAACAACAGTGAGTCTATAGAAAAGACATTTAAGATTTGATTTCACTGAGTCTGTTCCAAAATTTTTTCACAGACCTAGAAAATAAGAATCTGTCCTCATATGTAGCCAGTATGTATCCTCCTCCTCCTCAGTCCTAATCCCTTTTAGGATGTGGTGACACCATCAGGCAATCTTTACAATTTTCTTACGATTTCCCTCCATCCTTCCCTGCCCTGGGCTAGTTGTTCGACTTCATGTAACCCTTAATCAATATTTTTGTTTGATCTCTGTCTCGAAAATACTGGAAATATCTCTGTTGTATTTGTTTAAGCAATACATCCTTTACTTTAAGTTGTTCTAGTATCGATACGTTAGTGCGATGATCCATCCATCCAATGGCACTACAGCCCAAGCCGGGCCTTGGCCTCCTTCATTAAACCTCTCCAAACATCTCTATTTACTGCTGTTCTTTTCCATGAACGCGTTTTTAGGAGATTTTTGGCATCCTCATCTACCTCATCTTCCCATCTCTTTTTTGGTCTTCCAACAGGTCTTTTTCCTTGCATTCTTGCGTTTAGTAATTTTCTGGGGATTCTGTTCTCATGCATGCGGGCCACATGCCCTGCCCATCGTAATCTCTGCAGTCTAGTGTATTGTGCTAGTGTTGGTTCAGTGTATTGTTCGTATATTTCGTTATTATATCTAATTCGCCAGTTGTTATTTTCCTTTATTGGACCCAGTATTCTACGCAATATTTTTCTTTCGAACACGTCTAATGCATTGGTAGATTTCTGTGTTATAACCCATGTTTCACACCCATAACTTACTATGGGTCGGATTATTGTTTTATATACCCGGAGTTTTGTTTTCCGGTGTACGTCTCGCGATTTGAATATGTGGCCCATCGCGAAATAGGCTTTGTTTGCCAGCATAAGTCTTCTATTTATTTCCGGTTCTTCTTCATTATTTTCGACCAGATCCATTCCTAAATACGTGAATCTATTCACGTATTCTATATCGTCTATAAATTGTTGTTGTTGCGCCTGTCTATTTGATCTGGTTTGTATGAGTAGTTTTGTTTTATTTGTATTTATTGTTAGCCCTACAACTTCTGAACTCTGTTTCAACTGAACGTAGGTTTCTTCTGCCGCAGTCTTTGTTCTGCTCATTATGTTAATGTCATCTGCGTATGCTGCTAATTGGGTAGATTTGTTTGTAAGTATGTTATTTCTGCTCACCGTCAACCGTCTAATTACATATTCAAGAACAAGATTAAAAAGTGTTGGAGCCAGTCCGTCACCTTGTTTCAGTCCTTGCGTTGTCATAAACGCATCAGTGATCTGTCCTTGAATACATACATGTGCTTCTGTTTCTGTCATTGTCATTTGCACTAGTCTTATTAATTTTGATGGTATGCCAAATTCTTGTAATATATTAGGTAGTATTGTTCTATCTATTGAATCATAGGCTTGCTTGAAATCTACAAAGAGATTGTAGACATCTATGTCATATTCCCATGCTTTGGCTAGTATTTGTTTAACTGTAAATAGTTGGTCAATAGTAGATCTATTTTGCCTGAACCCTGCTTGATATTCCCCGATAATTTTTTCAGTGAGGGGTTGAAGTCTTCGATTAAGAATGTTTGTGAGTATTTTGTATCCCGAACAAAGTAAAGAGATGCCTCTATAATTCTGGCATAACAGTTTGTCTCCTTTTTTATAAATAGGGCAGATTATACTCTTCTTCTAGTGCGATGATCAATCCAGGATATTCTCAACATGCGGCGGTATACCCACAATTCAAAAGAGTCCAGTTTATTTTTATCCGATTTTTTTACGGTCCACGTTTCGGATGCATATGTGACTATGATAAAAATGAGTGCCCCTACCAGCCTTAGTTTTGTGAGTATTTTTATGCTAGAAATTTTCCCAAATTGTTACCAGTTTCATCATAGCTGTTCTAGCAATATTTTTTAGCAGTATGTATCATCAGGGGTTTATTTAATAAACAAGACAATAACAGGTCTCGTGAAAAGTGATGCTGATGTTCTTGTTATTGAAACCGCAATAGGGCAATTCAATAGTACAAATATGATTATCGTTGTTGGAGAAGATACAAAGTTAATATTAGTGGTAATGGCACGAACTTTAGGTGATCATTTACTCTTTAAAATCTGGGAAAGTTTACATTTAAACAAAAATATATTCTTCACAAAGTATAACCGCTTATCCAAAATATCGAGCTTTTATTTCTACATGAGATATAATGGGTTGCAATACAACATCAGCAACTAATGTAATAACTCTATAACGGTACTTCCTAGGCAAAAAAAGTATTAGCACCTTTTTATAGAGAATTTTACTAGTTACAAAATTACTTTGATCCAGTTTTTCGGTACCTCTTACGGTTTAAGAGATATTAACAAAAAAATGCTTGCTGTACTAAGCTTCATTCTTAAAAACAAAAGATATCCACAGCATCTTGAGACCAAAGTAAACAATCAGTGCGTACTCCCCGCTCTCACTTATGGTTCCCAAACATAGACATTTACAAAAGCAAACATGGACAAAATCATAAAAATCCAAAGAGCAATGGAAAGACAATGTTACACATAAGACTAATGGATAAAAAGAGAAACGAGTAGATAAGAGAGAAAACGAAAGTGAGGGATATTAGACAAGAAGTTGCAAAATTGAAATGGACATTTTCCGGACACAATATAAGATAAAATAAAAAGAAGACCGATAGAACAAAATTCCGTGGGAATATAAACAAAGCAGAGGAAGGCGCCAAATGAAATGGGTAGATGAATGACTGGAATGACACTCTGGGCTAGGTGGATGACTGTAGCGACAGACAGAGAAGAGTGGAAAAGGATTGGGGAGGCCTTTGTCCAAAGATGGACCGAAGAAGGCTAATTAGATAGATAGATAAATAAGTATGTAAATATAATAAACACTTGTTACGAATTTAATTGATGATTGCTGTAACAAGTATAGGAATAGCGCAAGTAACAAAACATTGCTAAAAGATCCTATGGTAATATAATTATCAGAACAGTAATTAATATACATAGGTAAAACGTATTACATAATATCACAAATTCTATCCCAGATTAAATTTAGAGATACGGTGTTTTATAGAAGGAAGGTGAAAGATATAATATGTTAATTATTGAACCAGTTCAAAACCTCCTTTGAATTATTGAGTAGTTTAAGAAGAGTGGTAAGGAGAGATTTCCCGCCGTTGGCTGTGGCTTGCGACGCCTCGGTCTAGCTGGCTTAATAGAGATGTGATTTGAATTATATTCGTACGTGAGGAGGACTTTAATGGAGCGAAAAAGAAAAAACGGCTCTATTAGAAGTTTATTACTATCGTCGCAGACAGTTCTAGGATATAACTAGAACATTTATACCGTTATATGATTGTCTGTTATGATCCTGTGGGATAAAGGGGATTCATTTAAGTTTAATAACGTTGTGAAATAATGTGCCATTTAATCTGTTACTTTGTAGAGAGTTTGAGAAGGTCAACAGTTGGTATTTACTATAAGAAAATCGCCTGTAGCAATATCGAAATTTTTAATATACCATATCGAGTATAAAATACTAAATTCTATTTTTTTTTATTTACGCTGTAACCACCAGGGTTATTGTGGTGTCCGCATCTAATCATATTAAATAATAAGGATTGAAGACTGAATTAACACTTTATTAGTTTACCCCAAAAACGTGTACAGTAAAAGTATGCTTTTTATAGGTTATATATCTATGAAGTTAGCTACTACTAAAACTACCGCTTGGTAGAGGTGGAAGATAACATATCCGACATAACTGTTAAAGGGTGCATACATTACATCCCTCCCCACCAAGATCCTGAATAAAAAAAAACAATCTTAGTATTAATTACACATTTAAACGATCTGGCGGTCTAATGTTTTTTCTTAATCTGCCTTAATATTGGGCGACTGCCACCCACCTATTGATTGTGACACTTTATCTTTATTTGGTGAAGCGACCGTACTATCCTTGTTTGGTGAAAGGACCGCACTAGTGTCTTCACTTGGAAATTCTGTTTCAACACTATCCAACACTTGAGCTGTAGCTCCTTGAGTCTCATTGGTATTTGTTAATGTTACACAAGCTTGAGTTTCCTGTAACGGCATTTGCGAATTTACAGAAGAATTTGGAACTGAAATCAGTGGATCAAAAGTATCTCTACCTTCGTCATCTGAAACTCTAGAATTTTCTTCATCATAAAAATGACCACATTTTACGATTTGATCCAAATGTCTTTTCCATTCAAGACTTGGATTATCTAAAGGCTGACATAAAAATGTTTGATGACCTAATTTCCTAACTATCCTACATTTTGCCCATTTAGGCTTTTGCGGATTGACTCTGTAATCCCTAACATAAACATTTTCCCCTTCTATAAATTCCACCACCCTATTACCTTTATGGTATTTTATTTGCCGTTCCCTAGCTCTCAATGTTTTATCATTTAACGTTAAAAAGTCCAATCTAGTTTTAATTTTTCGCCCAAACATGAGATAGGCAGGAGTTTGACCTGTTACTGAATGTGGGGTTGTCCTATACGAAAATAAATATTTGAAATCAACTCAGATATATTCTGGTTCTGGGAGCCTGTTAACATTTTGTTTATTGCATATTTTAAGGTTTTAACTGCATTTTCGGCAGCTCCGTTCGTTGCCGGATGATAAGGAGCTGAAGTTTTATGAATAATACCGTTATTCTTACAAAATAGTTGAAACTCCTCTGAAATAAACTGTGGACCATTATCTGAAATAATTTGATTTGGCAAACCAAATCGGGCAAAACAGTCCTGAAGTTTACTGATGGTATGGGCTGAGTCAGTCTTTGACATTTCATATGCCTCGGGCCACTTCGAGTATGCATCTGAAATAACCAGATAAGTCTTACCATGATATGGTCCTAAAAAATCAATGTGAATTCTATCAAACACATGAGCTCCTTCTTGGAATTTAATTAATGGTGCCTTCGGTGGTGTTACAGCATTTTTCAAACATGCTTCACAAGATTTCACAAATGATTCAATATCTCCATCTAAGCCGGGCCACCAAAAATATTGCCTTGCTACTGTTTTCATTCGAACTATTCCACTATGAGTACTATGCAATTCATGTAAGATTTGATTATGAAACTTGGAAGGTACTACTACCGATACCCCCACATAATCAAATCATTATCTAGAGTGAGCTCATTAGCCCTATTAGCATATGGTTTCAACTCATCTGGAACAGATCTGGGCCAGCCATCTCTTACATAATTGAAAACTTTAATCAAATTACGGTCTGACCTTATTCCTTTTATTATTTCCAAAGCTGTAACTGGCAATTTATCCTCTAACAGGAAATTAAAATAATCCAATTCCACATCACTATTTACAGACCTAGTCGTGGAAAGAGGCAAGCGTGACAGTCCATCAGCTATTTTATTCTCTATGCCTCTAATATGTTTAAAGGTATAATGAAATCCACTTAAAAATAGTGCCCACCTCTGCAGTCTCCCCGCTGCCATTGAGGAATGCCCTTTGTTTCTCCGAATATGTCCATCAGTGGTTTATGATCAGAACATAAAAAGAAATGCTTTCCAAACAAATATTGATAAAACTTTTGTACACCCCATATATTGCTAAAGCCTCTTGGTGTATAACAGAGTACTTAGCTTCATGTTTGCTTAATACTCTAGAAGCAAAACTAATTGGTCTCTCTGAACCATCTGGGTACACATGCATCAAAACTGCACCTAAGCCAACCCTGGAAGCATCACAAACTAATTTCAATTCCATCTCCGGATCATAGTGTGCCAGGCCCACTCCTGAAGAAATTTCTTCCTTTGCCTTTAAAAATGCATTCTCACACTCTGAAGTCCAATGAAAACGTACATCTCTTCTTAATAACTCATACAATGGCTCCAGTACTGTTGATAATTAGCTACAAAACGGCCATAATAATTAATCATTCCAACATATGCTCTAACTTCTGAGATATTTTGAGGTCTGGGGCACTTAACAATAGCTCTAATTTTCCCTGGATCTTTATGTAACCCTTCCTTATCAATAATATGCCCCAGATACCTTATTTCGGGCTGGAAAAATATGCATTTATCTAAATTTAATTTAAAGCCTGCATTAAACAAGTCTATTAAAGACCTCCTCTAAATTTTTTAGATGCTTCCAGGGCGACCTAAATGTATAATACAGGTAAAGTTAGAATAAAAATTACAATAATTGATACAGTCCTGAGTCTTTAAGATAATTTATTGTGTTTTTAATGTTCATGTTTTTTTCCTAGAGCTTCCTTTATATTATTTGGTATAGTGTGCTTCTTTCTTGCTGCTTCATCTGTTTTGCACTGAGTTAATATATGCTTCACGGAGAGTGTTACTTGACACGTTTCACACATTGGCGGCACAGTTCGCGTTTGTGTCCTAGTCGCAAACGTGTTATTCTCACTTGATCGTGTCTATTCGCTGTGGGTTGGAGCCACGGTTTCACTAGATGTTTGATTTCCTTGAGTTTATTTTGTGATGCACTCCACTTATTTTGCCACGCACTTAACACTTTATGATTTATTTCTGACTTAAAGTCATCTGAAAAAAGGTTATTAATAAGAATGGAGTCCTGGCTGAAGGAGGCTAGTTCATCTGCTTCTTCATTTCCTTGTATACCTGAATGTGATGTAACAAACATAAAGTCAACAGTGATCTTATTATTATTTAGAATCTCTATTTCTGATTTGATATGTGAGGCAATTGGATTGTTGGTATATAAAAGTTTCATAGTGTGAAGTGAGCTTAGTGAATCGGTTATTATGAGAGACGGGGACTGTTTCGACTCTTTTATGTGGATAAGTGCTTGTAATATTGCAAACAACTCCGCAGTATATGACGAAGTAATGGAATTGAATTTCAATTTTAAGGATGTATTGGGTGTAAGGATGGCTGCACCAACACCGTCTGAAGATTTGGATGCGTCAGTGTATATCTTATAGTGATTTTTATAAGTTTCCATTTCTGTTAAGAATGCTTGTTTGATTAGGTCTGTTATAGTCTCACGTTTTTTATATATACTAAGGTTGGTATTAATCTTGGAAAGTGGTATTAACCAAGGTGGAGAAGTTAGGAAATTTGTTGGGAGAATTTCAGGAAATTTAAGATGTAGGCCATGAAGGTTTCTTCTAACTCTTTCGTAAAATGGTGGATCTAGTCTTCTTGTAGAGAAAGTGTCTTGAAATCGATCTGTGAACGTATTGTTATAAGTAGGGTGTTCTTTATTACTAGCTATTTTAGAAACATATGAGAGAGAAAGGTATTTGCGTCGTAAACTTAGTGGTGGTTCTCCTGTTAAGCATTGTAAACTTTCAACTGGTGTCGTTCGAAACGCACCTGTAGCTATTCGTAAAGCTGTATTTTAAACAGTTTCTAATGTTTTCAATATTGATACTTTGCTTGATGAATAAAATATCGCACCATAGTCGAGTTTGGATCTAATTAAAGATTTATATACATGTAATAATGTATTTTGATCTGCTCCCCAGTTTTTGCTGGAAATAGTTTTCATAAAATTTAGTCCTGCTTGGCATGATTTTTTAAGTCCTTCTGTATGTTTTTTCCAGGAGAGCTTTTGGTCGAAAACCATAATTAAAAATCTGATATTGTTTGTGAAACTAAGGGTTTGGTTATATAGCTTTAGATGTGGAGTCAGAGTGTTATATTTTCGTGTAAATAAAATACATTTAGTTTTTGTCGGTGAAAATTGTAATCCGATAGTCCTAGACCATGATTCTAACTGATTAATTGTTTTTTGTAAACGTTTTTGAATAGATGTAGAGTTTTTTCCTTTGGCAAATAAAACTAAGCATCAGCGTATAATCTTCCTTAACAATCGGTGAGCATTGTTGAAGTATGTCGTTTATGGCTATTAAAAAAAGGGTTGAGCTTATAACTGATCCTTGTGGTACTCCGTTCTTTTGAACTTTTTTTCTGAGTTAGCGTTGTCTAATTGAATTATGAAGCTGCGGGAATGAAGAAAATTGGAAATAAATTTTAACATATTGCCTATAATATTCCAATTATGCAATTTTGATATGATATTGTATCGCTAGACAGTATCATAAGTTTATTAATATCAAAAAAAAAAAACTGCGATACAATCTTGCTTATTTGCAAATGCTTCATGTATTCCTGACTCAGTCTGTTAGGTTATCTATAGTGGATCTATTTTGCCTAAATCCGCTTTGTTGTGGAATAAGGAGATTTTGTTGTTCTAAATACCATCTCAGCATTTTATTTACCATTTTCTCTAACACTTTACATATAATATTGGGGAAAGATATTGGTCGATATGATTCAGGTGATGTCCGGGATTTCTCAGGTATAAGAAGTGGTAGTATTATATAATTTCAAAATAAAGGCACAAAAAATTAAAGTATTTTTTTATGTCCCACATATAACCCCATGAACACTATCACTTTTCTATTTATTAGTTTATTATTTATTTTTTTTTACAGTTTTTTATATATTTTATGCCCTGGAAGCGATATCACAACAACAGAGATGATAAAATATGGTGGAAAACTGCTAAATGATTGAATATACAAGATCAAGAAGGAGATATGAATTAAAGAACAAATACCAGAAGATTGGAACAAAGTAATTATTTACCCATTACACAAAAAAAGAGACAAAACAGAATGCAGTAATTATAGAGGAGTAGCGTTATTAAATGCCGTATATAAAATCTTAGCAAAATTCATAAAAGATAAGCTAGAAAAAGAAGTTGAAAATATAATAGGCGGATATAAATATGGATTTAGACGAAAGAGAAGCACAACGGACTAAGTATTCGTAATCAGAGAATTACAAGCAGAAAGCTATAAACACAACTTACCAACGATAGCGCTATTCGTCGACTTCTAGCAAGCATACGATAGAATAAAGAGAAAGGAATTAAAAGAGACGCTTGAGGAAATGGGAGTTAGCAGAAAGATCCCTAAATCTTACTTTAGAGAATACAGAAAATAGGGTCAAAGTAAACAATCATTTATCGGACAAATTTATAGTAAACGAAAGATTAAGGCAGGGCGATCCTTTGTCATCATTACTCTTCAATTTATGCCTAGAAAAAATATTGCGAAAAGGGAAAATCAATAAAGAAGAACTTCTGTGTCATAAAAGACACCAAGTTTTGGCATTTGCGGATGATGTAGTGTTGTTGGCAAGAGGAAAAAAAGAGCTACAGGAAATAGTACAGAGAATAATAAAAGCAGCGAAGAAAATGAGACTTTACATAAATGAAATTAAAACAAAATGTATGCAGGGTACATATGATCAGTTCGGGGGGGGGGGGGGGAACAAAAGTTTAAAGTAGAAGTAGAAGAAGGATCATCATACGAATTCGAAATGGTAGAAAGATTTACATACCTAGGTGCAATAATATCACGTAAATCTAACATTAAAGAAGAAATATCATCTATAATAATGGCAGGCGATAGAAGTGTACATGCTCTTAGTGGAATGTTGAAAAGAAAGTTTTTATCAAGAAAGGCAAAAATACAGTTATACAAAACAACAATACAACCAATAGTAACATACTGCAGTGAGACATGGACAATGACAAAAAATTAACAAAATTTACTGGAGATATGGGAAAGGAAAATCCTGAGGAAGATATATGGAGGAATAATAAGGGACGGTTTATGGATAAGAAAATCAAATGATGAGTTCAAGGAATTATAGAATCAATCTTATATAATAGGAGTCATAAAGTTACAGAGGTACCTAACTACACTCAAGAGCTTCAGAAGCTTCAAAGAAGATAAAAGGCCAAAAAAGAGATGGAATCAATATGTAGAAAAAGATATGGAAAAAATTGGACTGGAAGGCCAGAAAAGAAAAATGAATAACAAGGAATGGAGAAAAATCACATATTCAACCAAATAAGATCTCAGTTAATAAAGAAAAGCGAAAATAAAAAAAGAACAAACTTTTCAAGCCATGGGCCTCTAAGGCCTTTAGTGCTATTGTTTATATATCCTTTTATAGGTTTATTAAATATTTTTTTGGGTCAAGATTTTGCATTATCAAAATATGTACTAGTATACATATATCGTCGGCTATGTGATAGTGGCACAACACAAAAACTGGTAATTTTTTAAACAATGGGTTTGAATTTTGTGTGCCAATATTTTTGTCTTATTTGTTTTACTGCATATGGATCGGGATTCCAAAAAAATAAATTGTGGTTTAATTGGGAGAGCGTTAGGTAGAGTCTAATAAATTGAAACACTGACTTTTTAATTCAACCCTTATTTTGAGTTGTGCCACTATTGCACATCAACATTTTGTCGTTCAGACTAATTAAGGCAAATACAACACATTTTTTTGTTATTTCTATCAACTGAAATAAAAGTTCAAATAAGAATAAGTTACTTGAATGAGAAAATGTGTTTAATAACAACTATAAGAAAAACGAAATAAAAAAGTATATATTTTAATAACAATTGGAAAAATTATGATTAACAATGCTTTAAATGTCGGTAGAAGTCAGCGGAATTGGTGGAACAATCTTGTCTTCACAAAGGCTATTAACGTCTCCTTTTCATTTATTGGCAGGCTGCCAGTGTAAGCTTTTTCTATTTCTATGTTCTTTTCTTGTTTTCTTCTTGGTGGTATCAACTGATCTATACTCTTCTTGTGTAAATGAAGTTTTCAAAGAGTACTCATAAAAGTAAGAGGTAAGTACCAGTTTTTTTTTCACATAAATTTCAGAAATATCGTTGAAATGAAAAGTATTTAATTGGACATATTCCTTAAAAATTGTCGTTGTTTTAGTATTTAACTTTTTCAGGTAAAAAAAATCATTATGAGATAATTCGTGTACTTCGAATGGTTGTTTGCAACGAGCAGTTCGGATTAGTATAGCGTAATGAGTCGGAGCTTTAGTGATATTTTTTTCTATTAAAGAGTGGTAGATGTCATCCTTATTTTAAGTATGGCCGACAACTAAATAGCGATGAGTTATAGAAGAAATTTTTAAATGGTTTATAGCGAACTGATACATTAAAATTAGGTACTTGTTTTTCCTTGACCACCACAATTATCTGAGTAAAATCTGAATTTCAAATCGTGTAAAATCGTTTCAAACATAGCAGTGTACATTTTCTAGTCCCTTTTTCTAAAGTTCAAATATAGGGAACTGATATGTTGATAGCTTAGATGTTGAAAACGAAAATGTCTCCTTTTAGTGGCGGTAGAGCAGCTTGCAGATCAAAACAATAACTTTTGTAAGTTGGTTAGATTATCTTTGTCAAGTGTTTTTAGCTCCCGACTTAAGTTTTTCTTCTTAGAATGGTTGTTAAGAGCATCTTTTAGGTCTATTTTTTTTTTCACTACTCGATTTTTTGTATTTTTCACAATACTGACATTGATCTGTTTTGGAAGAAAACAATACACAGTTAAATATACCTATAATTAAAAGGTTTACGATATAAACCAATTATTACAAATTCATCATTGTCTATTTGGCAAACAGCTTTATAATCGTTGTACAGATCTGTCAATGTTTTACCTCCTTCTATAAATTTTTCTAAGGTACTACTTCGACAATAGTGTCGGAATTGAAGAAATATGTTAACGAACCCTGTTCATTGTTGTGTTACAAAATGTATTATGCATGCTATGTTTACCTCTTTGATCGTTGCTTATAAAGCCACTTTCCTTCTTCCCAATAACAGTTCTACAGCTATTAGTAATCATGTGGATATAAAAAATCTTTTGCACTCTTTTGTTTTTCTGATCACGGTTTTCCAAATAAAGTTCATTATTATAAACACGTCTTGATGTTTTACCTTTATCTACTACTCGATATGTTTGTTTAATTATAGACATGGATCTCAGTATAAAACTTCGTTTTTATTTACATTTCCCTTTGACCAATATTTTTCAAAGATCTGTGTTCTTTCTTGTAACGCGAATTCACTGAAATATGATTTCAGTCTACACGGATTAACCTGTACAAGATTACCATTAACATTGGTGTATTTTTAGGATGAATTTCTATGAAACTTTTTGACATTTTTTTTCATTGGACCAGACAAGTCTTCCTTTTCCTACTTTTAGCTTTATTATTCGACACGTCTTCTGGTACTTTAGTCTAAACAATTTTACAATATACAATGACTGTATATTGAAAGTTTATTATATTTTATTAAACGTATTCCCAAACTCTACCTTTAGTTCTTTATTAACCAGTTTATGGTTCTGGTGGAAGCAGGAACCTCTGGCTTTGTCAAAGTCAATAAATAAGTTGTTCATTTTTGAATTTTGGATAAATTCCCTCTATATCAATAAAAAGTTTTTAGAGTCTATAAAACAACTACAAAATACTGACTAAGTGATGCAAAACATTTACAAAAAACAGGCGGTTTGAAAGATCCGGAAGTGGCAGTACACCATCCAACTCACCTAATTAATTGCTAATATTATAATACAGAAATTTAAAATAATTTCAAGCATAAAGTTAAAAGGGCAAATAAATTAAAGTCAGAATATAACAGGCAAGTCAATGATAAACGAGCAGAAATATTCGATAGATTTCACAATTTAGAAAGGTATTTGGAATTGGAGATTGTTGGTGTATAAAGAACAAGAAATTCAAAAACAAAAAAAATCTTGGAGAAATAAAAAATTTGGACGATTACAAAAACGAAAGAAGTTGCTGTGGTGTAATTATATAAATAGACAATATTAGACAGCTACTCATAATCGATATAATGGATAATAACATGAAGATTAAGTAGGATAGTAGATATTGGGTCACTTAAAACTAGGAAAATTTTAAAGACCCAGAGAAAGAAACAGTATCGTTAGATCCTTTGTCAAAAGTCTTTTAATTTTATGTCGCTTAATGGTGACAGCGCTACCATAACTTTGCAATTTGTGTGATTTGCAATATTCCAGTTTATTTTGACCAATTGTTGTAAATTAAAAACTGCCAACTGTTCTGCCTACTAGAGAGAATACTAGAGAGAATACTAGAGCCATTCGTGTTTAGAGGCATCGTAATCCTTTCCCGATTTCATCTATACCATTTTCGTTGTTTATGTGGGGATATGCTGTGAGAAGACATATATATTTCTTCGTCCAAGTATTTCTGCTAAGGTTTTGTTAGGATTACATATAATAATTGTAATCATACAATAGATCTGTACAAATTACTTTTAAAAAATACTTAACACTTACAATAAAATACGTCAGATCATTGTAATAGGTGATTTAAATACCAGAATCGAAACGATTTGAGTGATGAATAAAAGAATATAACAATTTGAGTATTAAAAAAGGAGTTTAAAGTATAGTTAAACAAAAGAAAATAGTAAGCACAAAAGCATTACGATACATAAATAAGTGAAAAATATAGTAACTAAAAAGAACCGGGCATAGGACAAATACTTGCAAAATACAAGACAAAAACAGAGAAATATACAGCAAAAAAAATAATTTTAGATCATAGCATATAAATACAAAACAGAATATATTTACATTGTATTGGAAGATTATATTCAAACCAAAATCGGAATTAAATAAAACTTTTCGATCCATATTCCACTTTATTTTTAATTTTTTTTGTGCTTTAAAAGCCAAAAATATTAAAACAATTTCTAAAATTTCCGTCTTATATTTTACGACACTAAAATTCACTCTAATTGTAATAATACTCTCCGCAAAATTCCGTCATTAGCTTCGGTCGCAATAAACGACAAAATAAGATCCTTTAATGGCATTCCGACCATGTACCTTATTGTCTATCTCGGTTAAAATAAAAGATTTCCGCGGCATTACTGTGCCTGATTGATAATAAGTGTCATTACTGGATACGAGATTACAAGTTTAATTTATCTTTATAATTTCTTTACAATCCGTTTATTGAGTTTGTGGAAATTGGCGCAATGAAATTTCGACATCGAGAAATCAGCGCCGCAACTTTGTGTTTATTGGAACATATTCTACATAGAGAGAGGCAGTTGTAAAAGGATATTGTAAAAGATTTATTTATATGCAAACACTGCTTAAGTATAGTCGATTATTTTCAGTAAAGTAGAGTAAAACTTTTTTAAAAAATTTATATTTACTATGATATTAAAATCTTTGATAACTCTGTTTTTTTATCTTGTGCTAAGTTCGTTCTTGTGCTAAGAGAGACCTCTTTTTGTTGGTACCAGCCTTAATGTTTATTAGTTTTTTTATCTTTCTTCTTTCATTCTAGCTATGTGACCGACCCATTTGAATATTTGAATTTTCGTAAATAACGTTATTTTTTATTGTCTTCTTGTCTTTTTACCTCCTCTGCATTATTTTTTTAAACCTCCTATTTTAAGTATTTTTAGCTGCCATCTATTTAATTCTAGATCCATAAATGTATTAAGTACCCACGTATAAATATCAAGAAGGAAATATGACAAGCAAAACATGACAAGATCCAGAAAATTCACAAACGTTTGAAAAAACTGTAACTGAAGCACTAGAAATTATAGACAAAACAAACAATAACAAGTTTAATAAAACAATAACAAAAACACTAATAAAAGTAACAAACGAATATTGCCCAAAGCTTTGCTTTAAAATTTGCTTCCGCAACAAAGCGTTAATGACAGAACAAAAACAGTCAAATCGCAACAACCAAACAACTCAATAAAGAGATCTTCAGAAGTATCCAGAATGACATTAAACGCTACAATATAGAGCAAATATAACAAATAATCAGTTAAAATGGAAGCATGAAACTTCTGAGAAGAAATCTAAATAGCGAGAGAAAAGAAATTATGAAGCTGGAAAACATAAAGAGTAAAATAACATCTCACAGAAATGAAATCCTTACAACACTCGAAGGATTCTACCAAGAATCTCATAAAAGCCTACAAAAGCTACAGATCACACCCAAAAACCACATAGAAGAAATGAAAAAAAAAGAAAAAAAGTCGTTAACCAGGGTTTAGAAGACAAACCAGAGATTACCAAGGGTGATATAAAATATGCGCTCCAAAAAATGAAAATGGGAAAGCAACCGGATAAAATGACTAAAATGGAAGCAATTAAACTTGGGAGCAAAGTTGTCCTCGAAAAAATTCAGTCTATTCAACTTGTGTCTATATGACCGCATAATTCCAAACTATTGGAGCAACGTTTTAATAATATCAATCTAAAAAAGGAGACCATGCGGAAATTGAAAACTATAGACTTATAAGCCTTTTCTCCCGTTTGTATTAACTTTGCTCCAAAATTTTGCCTGCGGACTAGAAAATAAACTAAACCTTTATCAATGAATAGAACAAGGGGGTTTTTTCTCAGATTTCGGTACTAATAGTCATCTTATAGCACTTAAAGCCTTAATAGATAAATCCATAGAATAGAACCATCCACTTCTTCTTCTCGTGCCACTCCTAGCGGAGATTGGAAATCATCATGGCCACTGCGACTTTGCTAGCAGCGCGCTTAAAAAGTTCAATCGAACTACACCCGAACCATTCACGTAGATTACGAAACCACGATATTTTTCTTCTTCCCACACTTCTTTTGCCCTTAATTTTGCCCTGCGTGATGTTTCTTAAAAGTTCGTACTTTTCACCTCTCACAGTGTGCCTCAAGTATTCCATCTTTCTAGTTTTGATCTCATTTAGAATTTCGCATCTTTTGTCTAAAGTTTGGAGTACTTGCGTGTTAGTGACGCGGTCCATCCATGATATTCTGAGAATGCGCTTATAGCACCACATCTCGAAAGCTTCGATGTTTTCTATGGTCAACTGTTTTAGTGTCCAAGCCTCAACTCCATATAACAGGGTAGAAAAGACATAACACCGCAGCATTCGTAATGAATCATCCACATCCACTACTGAACCATCCACTACTGAACCATCCAGAACCATCCACTAGTAATATTTTTTGTTGATTTCCAGAGGGCATTGGATACGATAGAACCGAACGTAAGAATCACAATGACAAACTTAATAATTGGACGAACAATAACATTATAAAACAATACCACAAAAGACGTTGCACAATACAGATATCTAAATCACGATTTAATAATAACCAGAGATAACCATATGCAAGAAATACAAAGAAGAATTTGTCCTATGAAGCTTTAAAAAAAGGTATGGATTTAATCCTACAGACTGCGTTAAAACCAAAGAGATTTGCAAAAATAATAGGAATGGAAGACATCAGGGACAAGATCTTCTTCTTCTTGTGCCACCCCTATCGGAGATTGGACGTCATTAAGGCTATCCTGACCTTGGTTACAGCTGACCTAAAGAGTTCAGTAGTGGTACAGCCAAAAAACTCTCTCAAATTACGCAACCATGCAAGCCGTCTTCTACGGCCTGAATTACGTTTTCCTTCTATTTTTCCTTGCCTTATATTGGGATAAGATATCAAAGCTAAAATGGAGATTTGCAGGACATGTAGCATGGCTTAGCGATGATAGATGGACTAAGAGATTTGTATAATATAGAATTCGTGAAGATATGAGAAGCCGGGAAGGACTATCGAATCTACCATCGACAAAAGTCATAGGAATAGGCCCTATTCCTATTTAATTTTCCGCAGACGTTTATTCCACACTCAGAGCCTTCCAGTGGATCTGCAAAAATGTTCTCTATATAGAGATTGAAGAGCATAGGAGACAAAATACCCCCTGTCGCACCCCTCTTAAAATTTCAAATTCTTCTGTGTTGTTTGATTTGTTCAGTCTCACTCGTGCTTTTTGATTTCAATAGAGATTCTGGATAACTCTTATATCTTTCTCATCAATGTTAGCGTTGTGTAGCATTTTTATCATTACGTCATGTTTTACGGTGTCAAACGCTTTTTCATAATCGAGGAATATTATGACTACATCCTTTCGTTGATCCATGCAGTTATGTACAAGCGTATTCAAGCAGAAACCTGCTTCACGTGTACCTAGTCCGCTCTTAAAACCAAACTGTGTCTCAACGCTTAGATCTTCCAGCTTTCTGAACATTCTTGTGTGAAGGATGCGAAGAAACACCTTAATCAGATGGCTCATTAAACTTAGCAGTCTGTCTTTGAATTTTGTAGCTCTTTGTGATTAAGGGATCATTATAAAGGTTGAATAAAGCCAATCCTTTCCCTATTAAATAGGGAAACAATATGCAACGGGTTAACGATCAGAAAAAGTTAGCAGAGTTTATCGATCATTTAGCATGCTGTAAACCTAATTGATCAAAATCAACCAACCAAATTACAAACCAAAGTACGGAAAAGTGTAGGACACCTCTTGGAGAAGATAGAGCTAAGTTTAAAGCCAAAAGAATCAACAAATTGCCAAATTTTTTAATGAAGAAGAATAAAAAAGAATTTATGACTTTTAAAAATCCATCAAACCGTTTGTTGAGATCTCTAAAATACATTTTATTATCTACGTATCAATATCAGTATATAAATTTATTACTTTATTACTTTTAAACTTTATTACTTTGTAGTATATAACATAAGTAATCTGATACGAGTTTTTATGAGAGTATACATTATTTATAGACAATGCATTTTAATGGGCATCAAATAGTGAGTACAATTATCTTCAGTTTTATATTTAAATAATGTTACGTACAAAAATCATGAACTATAAAGGCACAAGAAAAAAATTGAACGTTACAATAATTGTATCTTTCAGTTTTTCAATCCCCTTTAAAGCGTATATAATCTGAGTTCATTTTGTTTTTCTTTTCGCGTGCCTGGCGCCTTTCGAGATATCCCCTTGATTTTAATCCAATATATTTTCAGTTTAGTCAGGTATGGCTATCAAAGTTCTTTCTTTATGGTTCGGTAATGTTCAATATATACGTATATGGGTTAAGCTCACTCTAAAGAACTTAGTTTGTGGGACGATGAAGGACAGGACTGGCAGTTCTTGGAAAAAAAGCGTACGACTAGTAGACCGTTTGAACTAAAATAGTTACTAAGGCACATTCAGTACTTTACTGTATGGTGTCCCTACAATTGGATTTTTGAATTGAATCCCTATAAAACATTGAAAAAACAATAGGCTTCAATTATCTATATTTACACTATATCATATTTACAGTACATTTACCTATATTATAAGGGATTTTTATAAAAAAATTTATAATAAAGTTGAAATTTTCCACCGTTTGAAGTATTCGAAAGAAAGAATTTTTTTCCTACAACTGTCTAGCACATTCGGCAGCAAAATATAAGTATATCATTTTTGGATAGTGTTTGAAAACATTTTATTAAAATTTCGATTTAAAGTCAAATCTAGAACTGGAATCGACTCTAAAGCTTAAACATAAGTCGTAATCAAATAAAATAGAGACTGGAGAAACAATAATAAATAAACTCTAAACATAAAAGAAAAGATACAAACTAGTACTTAGATTAATTAATAAACGGAATGGATAAAGATTAAGTAAATAAACAAACAATATATCAAAAACTGAAAGAAAGAATGACTAAACCTTTAACTGAAAAAAAAAACTCTAAAATGCTGTCCCACGGTACTTGGGGAAATATTTTTTCGACCATATAAATTTTACACTAGTTGGGAACCATGTCAAACGTCAATTGATATACCTAAGAAAATCTGTCTGAAAATAAAAGAGGATTTGAAAGAAGACAATAGCTCTATAACTATCTGTATCTGTAGAGTAGTGAGGGCAGCACTTAGGCCACAATTGACCCATTGTGGATTCTCCCAGGAAGCTCTCATCCTTAGCTCATTGTCAATCTTGCCATTTCTAGGAAGGTGGACAAGTCACCAGCTCTATAACTAATTTAAAACCACCAGATGATAAAATAGTAACAAATATAAGGTTATATCTGAAGGGTAACGATATAACGTATTTTTAAATTGATTAAAATGTCAATTTGAAATCTATTTGTTTTACACCCACTATAAGTCTTAGTTTTCCTGGAGCATTGCTTCAAAGTTGGATGGCTAATGTATCTCAATCTCTTTATCTTCAATCAATCTCCTAGATATTCACTATAGCGACGATACTATTGTAATCCCCACACAATCCATCGGATTGTATTGATAATAGTAAGTGGGTTATCACAATACCTAATCAGTCTTTTAATACAAGTACCTACTATAGAAAATTAATATAATTACTAAAGGTATTTATAAGTATAAGAACGTTTAAAATGATGTGCCTTATTCGATCAACAAATATATTGAATTTGGAGAAAACCGAACAGCTAGAAATTGCAGTTAAATTGTTTATAAAGTCTTTAGTTTGAAAACAAAAATTAATAGCAATATAAAATTTATCAGATGTGCCCGATTTTCAATATTCATTTTTCCAAAACTTATCTTTTTATAATAATTATCTTTTATGTTGGTTAAAACCATGTGAGAAATTTTTCAATACGTAAATTATTATTTACTTACTTAGTAACTAATTTTTGGTTGATTGTGAACGTGCTTACCTGAAAAAAAAATAAAATATAAGTAAAATTCTCTGCATGTAGTCTAAAAATATAAAAATTAAATGTTTTTAAAAATGCAGTTACAAATTTTTTTATTAAAAAATATATTTATAAGTTTTTTATAAGTATAATAAGTTCTCCGTTGCAAAATGGTTCCACAGTATATTATTTCCTCACTGAATATAATAACTACATTTTTCACGTGTTGCACAATTTTGTCCACTTAATAAGCAAAACGCCACTAATACAGACTTGGTTTCAGGCACCGTCAACATTTTTTTGTCAATCAATCACTCTATTATTTCCAAAGAGAAACTTACAGAAAGATTTAGTCTCGCTGCGTGAAACAAGAATTAAAAGAAAACTGGCAAATTGAATAAAATGCTGTCTGTAACAGAAGTAACAACCTTTACACAAAAATTCACCCTGTTTTACCTACTACAACTTCTTCTTTTGCTGCAAGAAGTCATCCCAATACAAGAGTATACTCAATGTTTGTTAGATGACTTGTTAATGATGCTACTGTAAAAGCTTATCTTCATAGATTTAATATAATTGAACTTCTTCTTCAAGTGCCATCTTCGTTCCGAAGGTTGGCGATCATCAGAGCTATACGTATTTTCGAAACTGCTGACCGAAACAATTCGTTATTGCTACAGCTATACCATTCCCGTAGATTCTTTAGCCAGGAGTTTCGTCTTCTCCTATGGACCTTTTTCCTGCTATTTTCCCTTGCATAATTATTCGAAGCAGTTCATATCTTTCGCCTCTTGTAATGTGTCCCAAGTATTGCAGTTTTCGTTTGTTGATCGTAAATATGACTTCCTTTTCTTTATTCATTCTTCTCAAGACCTCGACATTTGTGACTCTCTCGGTCCATGATATTCTCAGGATTCTGCGATACATCCACTAGTTTCAAATGCCTCTAATTTTTTGGTATCAATCTTTTTCAACGTCCATGACTCCATTCCGTAGAACAGCACAGAACGTACGTAAGATCTCATCAGGCGAAGTTTCATTTCAGGCTCAAATCTCTTCCGCAGAACACTCTCCTCATTTTAGTGAATATGGATCTGGCTTTTTGTATTCTTATTTTGGTTTCTGCTGAGCTATCGTTGTCTTCATTTATAAAAGTGCCCAAATATTTGTATTTGCTGACTCGATTGATAATTTCATTGTGTAAATATAAATTTTGGACATTTTGTGTTGATTTCGATATTACCATAAATTTAGTTTTCTTTATGATCAAAGATAGTCATATTCTTCGCTGCAGTCTGCTATCTTATTCACCAATGTCTGTAGCTCTTCAAGTGCTTCTGCGATCAGAACGGTGTCGACGGCAAATCCCAGATTGTTTAATCTCTACACCATTTATTTTAATACCTACGGATTGCTCAGAGAGTGTTCTATTCATTACGTCTTCTGAATAGAGATTAACACAGGGTTGGTGACAGTATACACCCTTGTCTCAACACCTCGCTTTATTTCAATTTCTTCAGTGGTATTATTCTCTACTCTCACTACTGCTTTCTGATTGTAGTACATATTTGCTATTAGTCGGATGTCTCGATAAGTGAACTAGAACTCTGCAATTATCATGGTAACACTGACTATATCAATCATTGGATGTTCAGGTGTAGATATTATGATGCTGCTATTAAGTATAAGCTATTTATTTATATGTTTTTTTATATGTTTTAAGAATTTCAACAAAAATCATAATTTTGAAATATAAGATAATGAGATCTCTCCTTTGTGGTGGTATTTAAATAAATTGACCGAAGTTTAAAATTTATAATCTTATACCAATTTAGTACTTATAAGACACATTTTTATTGTAGCATAGCTCTGATGATGGCTTTGTAAAAGCCGAAAGCGCTCAGCGAGGAATTGCCTAAAAATATACACACTTCATAAATACTTTTTTAACATTTTCTTTTCGACTTGTCATAAGTGTGTACAAAAAAAAAAATATCAGTCTTTTGATTATTAGTATCTATTGGAAAATCTGATAAAAGATCAAATACCTCTTCCTCTAAGTCAATCTTCTATTTTATATATCTCTCGTCCTAATATTAGGCTTAAAGAAAAATTTAGGATGGAATGTGTAACGTGAATGTATATATCTAGCTTTGTCTATCATAAGGTATATATTTACCTCCTAGCCGTTGCCTGTCCTATAATGTTATAATAAAGTCGCTATAATAGGCACCTTAGCGTGAAAAGTATACCTATATTATGTAATTCCTTGTTGGTACTAAATATTTACTTTAAGTTGGTTAGGACCCTGAATGTAACGAATGAAAGTACGGTTTATTGTCAATCCATTGATTTTTGTGATACTGATGTTTATAATATATTTTTACATACTATTTTGTTAACAAATGTAATAGGTCAATACATCATAAAAAAAATTCAAGTAGTAAAATACATTATCGAGGCTGAATGGATCAAGTTATTCAAAGCCATTAATTAAATAAAAAAACTTTACTTAACAAAAAATGTTATAAGCTTCTGCTGAAAATTTTATTTGTGCTTTTATTTAATTTGTGTGTCAAATCTGGAATTTGTTAGTATTTTATGTAACATTCATTTTGTGAAAGTGCTAAACTACATTGGTATCTTTACCAATATTAAAACAATATGTACTTTTTATGGTTAGCTCAATTCGTTTCAAGATTCCAAATCAAACCACTTGAAAAAACCAATATTTCCAATTTCCTTTCTACTACTTCTCGCTATAAAACCTGCTTTCCAACAAATAACACCGACTTAAGTAAAACATTCACAGCTTATAATAAAAAGAAAGTAAAACGAACCAGGGTAAAGAAATCAGTTTGCGACCAACATAAATTGCTTCTCTATGAATACAGCTCTGGAAATAGATCGGGAGAAATATTCCACTTGGAAACCGGATAGATTTGTTTGAGTTTTCATTGCAGTTTTCCGTCCCGAGAAAATATTCTTGACACGAACGCCGTACAGACGATAGGGACGATAAATAACCCAGTAAGGAGAGGCACTAAGTGCGAATTGGAACTTCTAAAAAGGCTTGGGAAGTTCCCTAAAAATCTAATACATTTTACTAATTAATTTATGATTTTTTTTTATTATTTTTTCATTTTTTTTGAACATTAGACATACAACTTAACCCTTTAATCGTAATCCCGCCATAAGGCCGGCATTAAAATAACCGAATTATTTTAAAATGTAAAATTTATTTGCTTTCACGGCGACTACACCGACTTTTCGGCAAGAATAGACTCGTCCAACAGTAACGGTTTAAAAGCTGTAGGTTCAGTTAATTGAGAGATATGGTCAGTTACGTGTAAGCCAAGCAAGTGAATCGTACGGAGAAATTATTGCTCTGGAACACGTGTAATCGAACCGTAAAATAAAATAGTTTAGTTGTCCAATTGATTTCATTTTTTTTGGTAAGTACTTATAGTATGTGTTTGATAGTTTGCTGGAATATTTGGTGAAAAATATAAAATTAGTACTGGTTTTTGAGTGTGGAGTGATACCCGCCTTTCGGCCGGCTTGCCGATGTACGGTAAAATAAGTTCTCCGCGTATTTGAATAAAAGTACATATTTGTATTATTTATACTTTTATTATTTATACATTTCTTTCTTTCTATCGTAGAACATGGAAAATAATAGATCTCAAAGACGAAGAAAGTATGGTGCGAAAAGGTATCACGAGTGACAGACGCGGAAAAGAGGACAAAATACGATCTTTCCACAATAACCGATGAACAAATCGACGAAATCATGAACTCTAATCTGGATTCAGATGACGAGTCAGTTTACGAAGATGATGATGATAGCATAGCCGATCCGGATTATGACTACAAGGCGGATGTGCTCACAGCCGAGGACGATGAGATGATTTCTTCTTGTTTACGTGAAAATATCACTGATTTGGAGCTCTCCACGGACCCTCCGTTAGAGCTAAGTAATATCACTGATGTTAGTGAAGATTTTAGTGGGTGTTTCAGAATCACATGTAAATATATTTACTTCTGAAACGGCAACATTAACTTTGCGGAACTTATAATATCCGAAACTATATCACCAGAAGTTTCAACAACTGATCCGGATACTCAAATGGACGTTTCAGTATCATCCGTACGGTTATCATCAAAAGAACCAATTGCATCAACTTCCACACAACTACCGACAACCACTAAATTCAAACCAAAGAAAAGACCCAGATCCCCGTTACCAACTGTAGAAGCTACGGGACCACATATAGTACCATCAGCGGGTGGCTTCACTGGCACAGGTATGCTAATAAAACACGGAAAGTCATAATGCCATACTAATTTTTTTCTCTTTTTTCTTTCAGGCTTGGATGCAATCGACAAAAATTCAGCAGAGTTCACAAAAAATTGTATGGAGAAAAAAGTCAATGCAATTGCATGTCAATGAAGTCGCATTTCGAGGAAACACTACATTGCCGTATACTGTAAAGAATCTGAAGACACCAATGGAGTATTTTTGTTATTTTTTCACGGATGAACTCATCGACCTGATTGTTTGTGAAACCAATCGAAACGCACGTTTGAAAGACATAAACACACAATTCAACGTTGATGCGGTGCAGATTCGACGATACATCGGAATTTCTATTATACATGTCTATTTTTCGTTATCCCAACATGGAGTCACACTGGGGAGAATTCGGATTTAGACAAATTCCTCAGTGTATGCCATTAAAGAAATTTGAACGGATAAAAAAATATTTGTGTTTTGCTAATGAAGCGGAGCGTATTCAAAAAGGACAACCTGGACATGATTCGCTTTTTAGAATTAGAAGAGTTGCCAATATTTTAAATGAACGCTTCAATTCCGTTCCAAGAATGCGCGGTTATGTGTTGACGAGCAAATGTGTTCGACAAAAATGGCGCACCATTTACGCCAGTACATGCCGAACAAGCCCATAAATGGGGATAAAGTTGTTTGTACTGTGCGATACCACGGGATATTCGTACCAATTCGAGATATATAATGGTGCTGGAGATAACATCATCGTGCCAGGCAACACCAGACCTCGGAGCTACCAGCAACGTTGTTATTAGGTTGTCACAAACAATTCCAAATTTCAAAAACCATATCGTTTACTGTGACAATTTTTACACATCGTTGCCCCTTTTAGTTTATTTACGAGCTCGTGGAATCTTTGGACTGGGGACAATACGTGCAAATAGAATTCCCAATTGTAAACTTCCGCTGGATGCAGATAGAGAAATCAAAAACGCCGAACGGGGTTACGCAGTGGAGTATATGGGTTGTGCATATGGTGTGGACCTTACCACTGTCCTCTGGAAAGATACCAAAAAACGTAAAACTTTGTTCAACTTACGTTGGGGTCCAACCATTTCAGAAATTGAATCCAGACAAACAGATAGCAAAAACGACTCGTTACGACAAAAGAAAGAAAGAATACATTGATGTCGACTACCCCAAATAATTCGTGAGTACAATTCGCATATGGGAGGTAGTTGACCTCATGGACTCGCATATGGGACGAAGTGGACTGCGCATTAAAACAATGGATGCAATGACACGCATCTTTTAACCATTTTCTGGATATGGCTGTCACAAAATGCGTTCATATTGTATCGCAGATCACATTAATGAGGATGCTGCGAAAACAGATTTCAAAGAAGAAGGAACTTCAAAAGAAAAAAACATGAGACTATTCCAATTTCGTGTGAAAATTGCTCAAGGTCTGTGCTCTTCTGTTCAGAAAAGACCCATTTGGTCGACCTTCAAACTCACCGCTCACTACTAATAGTACTAATACTGGCAACAAGGCAGCGCATCCTGTTGAAGATGTACGTTACGATGGAGTTGATCATGTTCCTGAATGGATTCCAGTCGTAAAAAGTCCTGCAAATACTGCAAGAAATCGGAAACACACACTTTCTGCCCGAAATGTCAACTGCATTTATGTTATTCCGGTGCCAAGAATTGTTGGAAAGACTACCACGTCCGTCGTTAATATATTTCATTTTTTAGTATTTACCTGTTAATTTTTTTTATCAAGTTTATATCAATAAAAAATTAAATGTTTTTATAAGCAACAAAAAGGACTAATTCATTTTCCCTTATAGAACGATTATACCGCCGTATGGCCGGCATTCTTCTTTTTCACTTTGTGACTGACTCAATAACGATATCGAAAAATGGACTTTCTATTCGTGTTTCATTTACCAAAATTACCCGAAACCAAAATTTTCAGAAAGTTTAATCCCTATTTCTATTTTGCCGATTAAAGGGTTAAAAACTTGCATGTTTTATCTAGATCCTGTCCGTGTCTCCGTAAATATTACAAGTAAACAATGCTCCAATTGAGGTACGTTCTAAAATTCTCAGTCCATCAAAATAGTACTTTAACAAAACCGCCTTATAATGAAAAAGAAATTTTTTTACAATTATGTCCTCACATTCCAAGTGAGCTGAGTGAATTATTGATAGGAAAATTGAAATCTTCAAAATCGTGTGTATTTGATGAAATACCTTAATTTTTATTAAAAAAAGTAATTCTATTCATACTATCACCTTTAACATTTCTAATAAACTTATCTTTTTGCAATGATATTTTCCCGGATTATCTAGAGGTGGGAAAAGTCGTTTCTGTACATAAAAAAGGTGATCCAAAGGATATTAGTAATTACCGCCCAATAACTGTCCCTTCAGTGTTTTCGAAAATATTCAAATACTGTTATTTTAACAAATTAAACTCTTATTTATTGGAGAACGGTATTGTTAGTAAATATCAGTATGACTTTCAGGCAGGTAAGTCTACAAATACAGCAGTTCATTCATTTTATAGACTTTTAACTAACTACATATATTGATGCGGATGAATGCCCTGCGGGCATTCATTTTTTATGATCTCAGTAGAGCATTTAACTGTGTAGGTCATACCTTACTCATTAATAAAATAGAAAATATTGAAATAATAGATGGCCCAGTATGCCTCCCTAACAGATGTATCCCAACAATCCGAAAATATTTGCAAATCAGATTACATTTACATTCATATGGCTGTTCCGCAAGGTTCTATAATTTACCCAATATTATTTCTTATTTACTTAAATGATATTGTTTTAATAAATTCTGCTGTACAGTTTACACTTTATGCAGATGATACTTCAATACTTATATCAGATAAATCACATCTGAAGATAAATGTAACAAACTCTTGTGTGATCTTAGTTATTGGTTTTCCTCAAATTACTTACTTCTTAATGCGGATAAAAAGCATGCTATTCATTTCCACAATAGACACAAACATCGTTAGATATCGAATTATCAATATATTCTAAACAAGTTAAAAAAGATCATTGCCAAAAGTTTTTGGGTTTTGAGTCATCCTAAATCTTTAAACTATCTAAATAAATTAGCTACTATAAGCTCCTAGGGTCTTTTACATTACCTAAAAACTTGGTTACAACTTTTTTGAATGCAATATAAGCTTCATTTTCCTTAGTAGTCATCTTGATTTCAAAGGTGAAAATCTAACATTATTGTGCGAATATCTGGGCCAACAAAAACACCTTCTTTCAATTTGGCTTTTGATAAATGGGGACATTTCCACTCAAGTACTTGAAACATTTTCCATCTTTGAACAAGGCCTTAACAAACTGTTTCATTAAGCCTCACTTATTGTGTAGAGGTTAAAGGAGGATCTTTTTTTATAACATTTATTAGACCACCAATATCGTGGCAGTAGACCAAATCCTTCCTGCTTAAAAAACTGAGTAAACTGTTGCTCTCTGTACATTTGCTTGTAAATAAATGTAGCAGGCGACAACAACATCTTTTCTTCTAATCTTGAGTCCAACAATTCTGATTTTTCCTTTGTTAAACCAAAACCTCTTATTAAGTCATCTAACTCAGCTTGTGTAAACAGCTGTGATTGTAAATTTTCTAAAGGACACGTCATTTTACCATCACTTCCTGGACCAGTTTATTAGGTTCTTCTTTACTAGTATTTAAACTGTCATTAACTGACTAGCTATTCAGGTCCATGCTCTACCGGACCTCACCGGACCTCAATTTTTTTGCTTTCTCCATACCACAGGCACTGCAAATCTGAAAACTTTATTTTCTTTCTTCGACTACTTCCTTAAATCTTCAACACAAATATAACATATATTGTGACATTTTGAGGAGCCCAACCTTTGTCTTGATCACCAATTTTCACACCAAAATAGGCAAAATACGCATTTTTTCCAAACCAGGTAATGTTCTCTGATGTTTTTTACTGAAATACATAAGATACAGATAATTTTATCAAAAAAGTTTTTTCATCGTTGGCCTGTTTTAGTTATGGATTTGTATCTTCGACAAGGAAACCATAAACTTTCAATGCATTAGGAATTTTTGATCAGGGATTGTTTGAATCTTTTATTGTTGCGAGTTTACGTGGATTATTGCAGACCTAAACACAAACCTCTGCTACAATCCTCGTAATATTGGAATTATTCTAGTAAAACAGTAACCAAGATTAAAAGGTGTTTTCAATAATAACTAAAAAATATGAGTCCGTTGTGATTTCCAAGATATTTATTAAACCTTGGAGGCATGATGGAGACATCCTTAATGGATGTTTACTCTCCCAAATGTAGCTTTAACATACGTATAAAAATTTATTTAGAAAATTCTTATATACAGTTTCCAACATTTTCTTTTTAAAATTAACTTTGCCAAAAACTTTAAAAACCGCTTAAATCCCTCACTTTAAAACTTTTTATTAAAAAAACGACGATTTGCTAACCAAGTCAAGCTCAAGTTGACTTGGTTCAACTCAAACTTTCAGCCCTCAATGCCGGGACATTAAAAGTCGATATACAACAAAGTGTAGTCTTGTGTACATACAGAACACTACCGCTTAGATTGTTATAGTATCGGAATCCGGAGAGTATGTTTTATTCATTCTACGAAGAGCTGAACATGAGGATACATAACATTGGCTTTTATTGTTATTTTTGCCTGTTTTGAGAAATCAGAATATTCCCTGTAGAGGTGGGTTAAATCGTTCTCTTCAATGATTCGGTTATTCAATGTTTTTCTCTATATCGCGTATGAACACTTTATCCAACATAGATTTTAAGGACGTCGCTAAAAAACAGTTTAATAATGGTTTTCAAGTTAATAAATTTTAGCTGCATTATATATAAAAAAATATTTAAGACGAATTACAGGTCTTAATGGCATTCGAAAATATTACAAAAACAGAGAATTGTAAGTTGTTATTCTTTTGACATATCAAAATTCATTTATAAAAACACCGAGCACAGCATTTATTGAATGGCGTCCTCAAAATAACGTAGACTTATTTTCGGCAAATGTTTTGATTCCAATAATGTCAAAATCGAGGAAAGACTTCTGCTTCAAAGAGTCCCAGAGAGCATCGAATTTAATTCAGACAACAACACTAATATTTGTATTTTGAGAACGATTTCCGAAGTGGAAACTGAAACGTCAATAAACGTAAGTTTATCTTTTAATTGTGGCTTATTCCCATTTAAATAGTAATTAATTTCAAAGTAATCCCAACACACCAGTTTGGTTACCGGCTAAGCCCATTTAACTCTACAACAATGTCATAAAGATTGTTAAAAACATTAATGTATGCCTCGAAAGAGAAAAAATTTGCACCGCTGCCTTCCGGATATAGAAAAGGCGTTTTTCATGATGGCCTCCTGTATAAACTTAAGTTTTTCCTTTCCACTCCTCACTATCTACTCTTAAAATCATATCTCACAGAATGTCACTTTTAAATCAATTCCTTACAGAAACCTTCCTGTACCTTATATACACTGCTGATATCCCAACAACAAATACGGCCACAGTAGCCATGGTCGCAGATGACACCGCCATAATATCCATCGGTGATGACCCTCGAGTAGCATCAGGAAACCTTCAAATACACCTGAAACTACTACAGACTGGCATGAATAGTGGGAAAACAAAGTTAACTATTCTTCTTCTTTGGGTGCCGTCTTCAGTGAAGGTTAGCGATAAACCTCAGCAAAAATCATTTCTGTCCCTGGCTTTTCTTATTAAAGATTGAATCCAAACCAGTCCACTCACGAATGTTCTTCAACCAGGACGCCTGCCGTCTACCAGGACCCACGTTTTCCTTCTAACCTTCCCCTCTATAAGAGCTGCAGTAGCTGGTATTTCTCGTTCTGTATATGTGTCCCAAATATGAGGTTTTTCGTGTTTTCATTATTTTTTAAGAGTTCTCTGTCGGTACCCATCTTGTGTACTACTGAGTACTTGTGTAAGTTAACTATACTAAGTCTAATCAAATTATATCCACCAATAGGAACATCATATGTCTGAGAATCAGACTGAACGACATATTACTACCAGTAAAAACAGAAGTCAAATACCTTGGGAATGACACTAGATCAAAAACTCACTTGGAAAGTACCAAAATCCAAAAAAAAAAATCCAAATCAACATGAAATACATCAAATAAAAATCGCTAATAGGCGAAAATCACAGGTTATCTACTGATAATAAACTTCTCTTCTATAAGTGCATAATAAAGCCTATATGGACATATGGAGTGCAACTATGGGGCTGTGCAAAAAGCCTTCTAATACCAAAATCATTCAGAGAATCCAATCCAAAATACTCAAATGAATTGTCAACGCGCCGTGGTACGGTAGTAACAAAAACAGTGCATGAAGACTCTGGTATAATACCGTTCGTTGAAGACGAAATCAGCAGACTAACAAGAACTTATTTAGAACATCTGCCAGCCCACCCCAACGATGATGCAAGACAATTACACCTCCAACCAGAAGTCACCAAAGATTGAAGAGACAGTGGCGAACAGACTTTATTCACTAATTTCAATTTTAATTTTCATTTTAATTTTAGTTTTCAAATTATAATCCTACATTAAATGTAATTTGTTAGTGTTTATCAGCGGATAATTTCGCCTCTCATGTATTTGCAATATTCACATTTACTCATAGCTTGTAATAGCAGATTGTAAATTTGCAAATTTATAAAAAAATGTTCTGTTAAAATAACTTTTCAGTCAGTGAATCGCTACATACCGCATATTTCCTTACAATTTTTTTATATCTTCAACGAAATGGCAGACGCAGAAAACAAATTATCAACCATTGTGACTACGTTGGTACTTGGGATGACACAAATATCTTTAGCATCCAAAAGAAAAAGAAGACAAAAAATCCACAAGCAAAATCGTTCCATCGGCCAATGTCTGAATTAATAAATATTGCTGTAAAAGATCTCTAGGACTGGTGGCTCTACTTTTTAAGTCATCAAGCAATACATCGCAGTAAATTACACAGTAGATGCGGAAATAGTTGCACAGTTCATCAAAGACTAATTAAAAGCTGCAGTTGCTACTGGATTGTTGGTGCAAACAAAAGGAAAAAGGATATCATGATCTTTGTGTTAGCATTTACCCCATCGCCGTCTTCTTTTATCTGCAGGGCCTAGTGTAAGAAAAAAAAGGGAAAGCTGAAGGAACAACTAAACAGAACAAAAATACCGCCCCTGCCAAACGTTTTGATACCAGCGAAAAGGAAAAATCCATAAAAAATGACTACTAAGAAAGCCGCATCAAAGACCGAGACAAAGTGGGCCAAGGCGAAAAAAGTTAAGAAGAAGTTAGCACCCACAACTGCGTTATTTTTATTTGCAGTTTCAACTTTGTAGTAACACCAACCAAAGCAAAAAAAAATTAAAAAAAGACGGTCCTATAAAAAAAACACTTAAGCCAAAAACTGAGAAAGAGAAAAGCTGCTGCTTTTCAGAAGAATATGCAAATGGACTATCTAATCTATCTATACAGCCCTTAAAATCCATCCTTGATATAGGCCTCCTCCTCCTTCTTCCATGCCTCTCTATCTTGGGCAATTGCATCCATTTTGACCCGGCGTGTTGTTTCTTCAGGTCATCTGACCATCGCATTTGTGGCCTTCTCCCCTTTTACGTTTTGTGATTCCATGGTCTCCAATGTATAATTTTTAGTCATCTTTCATCTTTCTGCCTTAGGGTGTGTTCCGGCGAACTTCCATTTAAGCTTTGCACTTGGGTTGAGACATCTTTCACTTTTGTTTTATTACGGATCCATTCGTTTCTTTTTTTGTCTGATAGTTTAATGTTCAGCATTTGTCTTTCCATGGATCTTTCTGTCTTTGCTATTTTTTTCATATTTTCCTTTGTAAACGTCCATGTCTGAGAGCCATATGTGAGGACAGGGAGTGATACATTGATTGAAGACTCTCGTTTTTAAGTATTGGGGGTATTTTGAATTCTTTTAGAATATAAGACAGTTTTCCGAATGATGCCCAGGCCAATCTTATTCTTCTCTTTATTTCTTCGGTCTGATTTTCTTTATTTAATTTAGTGATTTGGCCTAGATATATATACTCTTTTACTTGTTCTATTTTTGTTTGTGCCACTGTAATCATAAGTTCTTCTGGTTGATTAGTCATGGTTTTTGTTTTACTATAATTCATCTTGAGTCCAATTTTTGTCGATTCTCTATCTAGTTCTTCCATCATTCTTTGTAATTCTTCACTTTTTTCTGTTATTAATACAATATCATCAGCATATCGTAAATGATTCAGATTTTGCCCGTTTATATTAATTCCCAAGTCATCCCAGTGTAGTCGTTTTAAAAACATCTTCTAGCGCTTGGTTAAATAACTTGGGCGATATGGTATCTCCTTGTCTTACTCCTCGGTTTATTTTAATATGCTCCGTTTGTTTCATTAGCTTAATAGTTGTTGTTGCCTTGTTGTATATATTTGTAATTAAGTCGGTATATCGGTAGTCTATTCTGCTGTTTTGTAGGGAATTCTGTACTGCCCAGTGTTCCACACTATCAAATGCCTTCTCAAAGTCAATAAATGCCATGTTATAGCGGGATATAATATTCGTTTAGTTTTTTCGATTAAAATCTTCATCGTTAAAAGGTGGCCACTTGTACTGAAGCTCTTTCTAAATCCGGCTTGTTATCTTGCCTGGTATCCATGTAATTTAGTTGTTAATCTATTTGTTAATATTTTGGTTAATAGTTTGTACATCACAGTTTAATAAGGTTATGGGTCTGTAATTCTTTAGATCCTTTTTATCTCCTTTCTTAAATAGTAACAGTGTTATTGCTTCGTTCCAACTGTTGGGTATTTGTTTTGTCATTAAAATTTTATTCATAAGTATGTACAAAACTTCTCTAGTTGTTTTCCCACCATGTTTTAGCATTTCTACAGTCACCCCGTCTTTTCCTGACGATTTATTGTTCTTCATCTCTTTGAGTGCTCTTCTTATCTCGTTCTTACTGATCTCCGGTTGTAAGTCGGAATTAACATTTTTTATTTTTATTTGTAGTTGCTTAAGGATTTCTTGGGTTGGTTTCTGTTTTTGTATTGTAGATTATAATATTCTTGTGTTATCTGTATAATTTCTTCTACATTATTGGTCTCTGTACCTTCTTTGTTCTTTTATACTATTAATTTGTATGGTTCCAAGCTGTGGTTTTAAGCACTTCATGTTTTTATTTTGTTCAATTGCTTTTTCTATTTTTTTCTTCCTGTACTCTCCTTTTATAATCCTTGATATTCCTTCTGATAGCTTTGTTTACCTTTTTGTAATCTACTGTGTTTCTCTTATCTTGTTCTGTTCTCGGACGCGACTAGTTCACGTTCGAGACGCATCGCCCCGCCCCTTATTTTTCCCGTTGGCCCCTCCCTGACCTGGAAATCCCTAATCGCTACTTCGGAAAGTATAAAAATAGGCGATTTTCAGGTCAATCAAGTCAAGGTCAAGGTCTGCTCTATAAAATGAGCAACCTAGGCTATAGTGAAGCGATGACATGTCTTCTTGCGTCATACCTAGCTAACAGAAGGTTCAGAGTTCGAATAGGTTCAACCCTATCTGAATTAGGGACCGTGGAAGCAGGTGTGCCCCAGGGAGCGGTGTTATCGCCTTATCTGTACACTATCTATACAGCTGACACTCCGACAGACCCGAGAGAACTATGGTTAGCCTATATGCGGACGATACAGCCATAGCAGCTAGCAGTAGAGATCCAAACCTAGCTGCCAGCCACCTACAAAGCGCTCTGAATAGATTCCAAAGATGGTGCATAAAATGGAAAATTGCACTAAATCCTGACAAGACACAGGCCGTTATGTACAGACACAGAATAAGGAGACCAGACAGGGAAATCACTATAGGAAACACCCTGTAGAATGGACGAACCATGCCAAATACCTCGGAGTCATTTTAGACAGAAAGCTCACTTTCACGGAACACGTAAAACAAACTGTCTACAAAGCAAAAGCACTAAGAAGTCAACTCTCTTCGCTAATCGGCAGAAAGAGCAAACTTCGCTTTAAGACAAAAATGAGGGTAGCTAATAGTATAATACTACCCTCCCTAACATATGCATCTGCCGCATGGGGACACACATGTCAAACGAATAGGAAGAAAATCCAAACAACACAAAACTGGATAATCAGAGAAGCACTGAACCTACCTCAATACGTTCCACTGAGGTATTTATTCAGGGACTCTGGACAGAAAAGAATCCTAAGGACAATGGACGAAAGAGCAAACACCATTTTTAATGGTCTCGTAAATCATCCAAGCAGGACATTAAGAGAGTTGACAAACTACGACATGAACACTAGAACGGTACATAAACGGCCAAAGCAACAACTTACTGGATATAGAGAAGAAGGATAAATGAAGAAAGAGATAGACACAGAGCCGACTACAGAGTATATTAGACAGTGAGCCCCAAAAAAATATAGTATATAAGAACAATATACACCGGGGTGTGTGCAGGCACTATACACCCGGGAATGCACACCCCACCACACGCACACTTAGGTTAGATTAGGTTTATATTAGAATAGGGAAAACAAAAAAACACAAAAAACATATACACGGAGTGTGTGAGAGCGTTATACACTTGGGAATGCACACTCCATAGTTAAGGTATTAGCATAGATAGACTTAGTTTAAAAAAAAAAAATCGCTCACTGTCTAATTAATGTCATGTCATCTTCAAGATAAACAAGAATACCCGTTACATCACAAAAATTTACATAACACAAATAAGAATGTATAAAAGGCCGTCAGGCACTCTATACCAGCCAGCAGGCACAGGCCCTTCAGGCAGATCAAATATTGATCAAACGCGGACTCTGAGCATCGAGGTCATGTGCGGCAAGCATGGGCTCGGTGGCCAGGACTCACTTCTCGAACACCCAGCCGGCGAGGAGAACAAAATTTTTATTTTGTCAAATCGGCGACTGAGTGAACGAGCACACACATTCTTTTCCAGACAGAGAGCTGTCGGTCTAGACCGATGGCTCTCTGTCTGGAACACACGCTCTTTTTTAGGGACATGAGTCCCGAAGTAAAGCTAGAGTAACTTCTATAGAGTCAGTAAAGTTAAATAGGGAGAAAAGCCGACATGTGTGCTACCCCTACAGTTAGATGGCCTAACCACAGTCATTAAAAACAGAAGGTGTCTCATTACCCAAGACACCTTACGTAACATTCAGATCATAAGCCTCCTCACGTAAGTCACACGCTGAGGAGGGGTGGAGGAAAAGCCTGGGGGTCAGATAGGTACCACCTCAACTAGTGAGGTGTAACCGGTTTGATTTTCGGATATGTGGATCCCACTCCTACAGTGGTATACACATGTCCCTAGGGGTAGGGTTGATCGCCTCGCGTGATTGTGTGTGTCAATCAAGTCAGTCCTTCACGGGCTCTCCGAGAGCTTAGTGCTCTCGGGGCTCTGCTTCCTTTTTAGCTTTCCATACTACTGTGGCTGAGTATTTTATTCAACTTTAAACTTGCTGTTTTATTTCGACTATTTAGTCGTGTAAGAAATAACTTGCCTTTATCAAGGCAAGTCACCGAAGCTGAGAATCTGATGCCTATTTCGACAACTTCGTATGTCATGTAAGAAATAGCTCGTCTTTTTCAAGACGAGCTCATCAGAAGAAAATATTCACAAGTCTATATCCAGTAAATAGACTGGGTAGAGGTGCATTCATTGACGTCTTCGAAGCCCTCTACAGAGCACCCGGAGGCTACAGAAGGTGACCCTTATTTGTTCCCCCGCGGTGACAGTTCCACTAATGTTTTTCTTTTACTCATAAGATTTTTTGTTTCCTGGGATACATAGTTTTCCTTTTTTATTTTTGTTTGTGGTACCTCTTTTCCCGCCTTTGCTAATGTATCGGTTAATAGCTGATTTATTTCATCGATATTTTTGTTTTCCAAATCTCTAGTGACCGGTATACCTTCCTTTATTTTTTGTTTATATTCGTCGTTTTAACTTAAAATTCTAAAAATTAGTCAATTCGCACATAAATTGTTAATACCTAAATAAAACTATATGAAAAATGGATAAATTATTTGGATGATAAGAACTTAAAAAGTTAATAAGCAGTATTTACAGGGTCTGCCTTGTTAAATTCAAATTTCTTTGGCCTAGAAGCGAATATTTTCATTTATACATTTCATATTAACAATTTGTTTTCACGAAACAGATTCTGTAGTTATCTCTGTGTTTAATTTAGGTCACTTTAACAAAAACGCTCATTTTTTCAATATAACTACATTTAATTTAGGAACGTACGTTTACAACAAAAAACGAAAATCCAATACAATTATTCTTGTTTGTCTCAAAAAGGGATTTGGCTTAAAGACGAATCGTAAGAATCAAAAAACAATCGTAGCAAAATTTTTCACTGGAGACGAGACCGGATTTTTCTTTCTGCGATATTACCTTTCTTCCAGGCAGCACATTCAAAGATTTTCAATTACAGTAGACACATTCATCGCAGAGGCTTATGGTTATCTGGCAAACAGTGTCGTAGTAACAATATAAGAAAATAACATAAAAAGAAATGATGGTGGATTTGAACTATACTACATAGGTTAAAATTGATTTTACAACTTTTTTTACTAAATTAACTAGTTAATTCACCACAGCAATTAAAATATCAGCGCAATTTTGTCTCTTAAGTGGCATTTTCTTTTCTTTAGAAGAATTCCAAAATGTTTTCCACTATATGAAAATTTGGAAGTTGGAATAACTTCATTTATGAGCCAAACATCTTGCCAGACTGTAATGATATAACAAATATTAAATAGTAATACTAAAGATTGCTACACGGAACGGAAAAATTATATAGAAGTAGTACTTTTTTAATTTACAAACTCGCATCAGCATGTAAGGCTTTTAGCGAAAAAAGAAAAAGTATTAACAATAATTGAGATCGTTTCCCCTGATTCCAGTATGAGATGGCACCCACAGAAAAGCAATGTTTCCCTGATTTAGATTGTGGAATTCTTGTCTAATGAGTTTGACCACAGGATGGAAAAAATAGATTTTTGAGATGATTTCTAGAGAACTTAGTAAGTCAGTAATTATTAAAAGTTAATTTCAGGACACTTTGTATCGTGGCATATAGCTTTATATATGGCAAAGAGTTCTCCTGTTAAAATAGTAGTAGTCTCTGTTAGTTTATATTTCTTTATTTCATTCTTTGTTACAAAGTCAAATGCTACACAACGTTCTGTTTTAGATCCATCTGTGAATATAACTATTTGAAGGAATAAAATTGAAAAATTAAGATTTGATATTTAGAATTAATTAGATGATGATTGCTTTCTTTCGTATTTTCTGATAACAGATCCCAATTTATGTGAGAAGATATTAGCCAAGGAGAGGAAGTTTGGCATCTTGCTAGCGGGGACTTTAAGGTTTAATTCATTTATCATTCGTCTGCATCTTTCGTAAAAGGGAATGTGGGTTTTTGCGTACTGGATATTCGAGAAGCGAATGGTTTGGTGATAATTATTTTTTTAAGACGATCAACGATCAAGAAATACCATTTGAAAGAAACCTGGGGCAAACAATTTTACTACCGAGGAAACACATATTTTGTTCATTTCGTCCTAAATATTTTCTTCATTGCACTTTCTAGCCTGACATTTATTACTATAATATCATAGCCATTTTCTTCTAGGACATCCTCTGCATCTGCATCCATAGTGCTGTAATTATCATTCACAGCATCTATATGTGTAATTGTCTCACTATTTCTTGCTAATAATTTTGACGGCACTTTTTACAAGTTTTAATTATATGTTTTTTATACCTAAATACAAATTTGAAGTGTTTTAACTTCTGTATAAGTTTTTTTTAATCGATGGTATACAGCCAACTACTGGGATTTTCCCATTAATTTTTAGATAGTATTGACAATTTAAGAAACGACAAACACACTAAATAAAAATATAGTTTTAAAAAGTGTGATTTGATTTTAAGCTTAAACGATAACAAGTGAAGTCTTTTTACTTCATCTGGCAAAAAGTTGGACAAACCAACGAATCAGTCGAATTTTTCATGCTCTTTGTTAACTTAAAAAGGTGTGCTCTAATAGCATCTCTAGATATTGTATCGTGATCATGAAAGTTAGAGTTGTTAAGTTTACCTTTGTTGGCATAAATTTTAATCAACGTCTCAACGAGGCCAGAGCCTCGTTGGTTATCTAGCAGGATGTACCAGATAACCATGATCTAGAATAATCTAGATCATCATACGAGCAGGTGAGGTTGACATTTGAATAGGAGAGGCTATATGTTGCGCATCACATCCCTTAACATCACTTATACTCTGCTCTTCAAGTATCTTCACGACTCTTTTTTATCGTTTAAAAATTCTATCTGCGTGAGAAGAACTACCCCAAACATTCCGTACTGCTAATGGTTATGGAATAGTGTAAAGTAGCACATTCTAAGGGTACTTTTACGAATCGTAGGAAGTAAGTTTTGTATTAAAAATATACTTGTAGCAAGCGTAGAACTTAAGTAATCTGTATAAGCACCCCAATTCAAATTATCATCTAGTAAGATTTCTAAGAGTTTAACACTATTTCTTGATATATAATTCCAGTTGGAAATGAAAATCAAATTCTGATTTTTCTCTTCTTTTAGCTTCAGACCATTATGTACAAACCAGTTTTTTGCTTTCTGAAATTATGCTGATTAATATCAGTATTAATGAGAGTTGTATCACCTGCGAAGTACACACATTTTATAGAAAAATGATAAAAGAATAAATCATTCAAATAAATAAGAAACAAAGCAGGCCCTAGTATCGAATCTTGAGGAACCCCATATTATGTTTTGCAGTGTTTATACTGCCTGTTTTCTATTTGTTATGATCTAAGTAGATTTAAAGTGTTTCCTCTAATACCGTATTTATGCATTTTTTCCAACAGTTATTCATGGGAAACACAGTCAACAGCTTTTGATATATCTCTCACAATTTTCTGTATAGCTAGTGTATTGCTACAATTATTTCTAAAGCCATATTAAGCCATATTAATTACAATGAAGTATTTTGTGTTTTTCTAGATATTCTATCAAACGAACATTTAGAAAAACTCTCAAAAGTTTTGCCGAAAATAGAAATGATTGCGATGGGATGATAATTTCAAATTTATTCTAAATAAAAACTATACATATTTACTGCCTAACTATATTTACTGCCGCACTTGAAGACATCTTTAAATCACTAAATTGGGAAACGAAGGGACTATCGATAAACGGAAAGTATTTAAACCATCTAAGATATGCAGATGACGTAGTAATAATAGCCGACAGCTGGAAAGAACTGAAGACGATGATTGATGAGCTTCATACGGAATCCATAAAAAAAGGACTGAGAATGAATCTGAGTAAAACTAAGCTAATGTCGAATAAAGATGATCAACCAACGATAACCATCCAAGGAACAAAAGTGGAACATGTAGAAGAATACATATATCTGGGTCAGAATATCAAGGTAAACAAAGAAAACCAAACTACCGAAATAAGCAGACGAGTAAGAATGGGATAGGCCGCATTTGGAAAACTCTCATACATACTGAAAGACAAAAAGATACCCCAAAACCTTCGAACCAAAGTGTTCGATTCTTGTATCCTTCCCATTCTCACTTACGGAGCTCAAACCTGGACATTCACAAAAAGAACATGGACAAGATTCGAAAAACTCAGCGAGCCATGAAACGACAGATGCTTGGTATCTCACTAATAGATCGGCAAACATACGAAGCAATCCGGGACAAAACAAAAATAAAGGACGCCGTGAAACAAGCAGCTAAATTAAAATGGAAATGGGCTGGACACAAGGAACGTCTCGAAGATGGTAGATGGAACAAAGAAGTCCGAAACTGGCGACCGTACGATGCGAAGAGACCAAGAGGAAGACCTCAAATGCGCTGGAGCGACGATATCGAAAGAGTTGCAGGACCAATGTGGAAACGCCTAGCACACAACAGGGATGAATGGCGAGAAATGGGAGAGGCCTTTATTCGACAATTCGGATAGAAAAAGGACTATAAAAAAAAGAACTATACATATATCTGGTTTTTGTTAATGGATTTAGAAGTTTCTTTTTTATTTTTGTATGCACTTTTCGAAGCGTACATTACGAAGATTTATTACTTAAATATTTAAATTGTTAGATAAATCTATTCAAGCTTCAGCCGTACAGAGCTTTGTTATAATGAAAACAGTTCATTAGTAAAGTATTACGTAACTGTTTTAATATTCTGTTAGTAATCTATTATGGGTTTCGTATTAATATATGAATAAAAACCATATTTGAAAAGAAAACTTCACTACTAACATTAAAGAAAGTTATTTAAGGTGTCTCTGGACTGCATTCACATTAAGGTTGAAAGCAAACTTGGCTTAAAATAAATTGAAATCTTTAGTATGGATTAGAAACACTTCGTGGTCGTTGATTCTGTCAGCGTCTGCCGTAACTTTCGGATTACGAGTAGTTCTAACCCTCTTAACAACTCCTCGGTGTACGTCCTTGATGGCTTTCTCTAGAGATCCCAAGACACTAGACTTCAAAAACAAATGAAGTGCAAAAAATAAAACGCTGTCTTTAGTACGGATTCGTTTATTACATAGTGAGTAGCTCTAGCCGGAATTGGAACTAAATCGATGGGATTCTCGAAAAGGGGATTTGAATACTACAAGATCTTTTCTAGTTTATAGAAACACGCGCCAAGAATTTCTTAAAATGTTACATAGTAATTTCCTAGTTGGCTTAAAAGGATAAAAAATATGTAGTCGCCTACAGAAGCATTTTAATCAATTAACTTTAATTACCTTAATTTTTAACAGGGCTCTTTCTTCACTCAACCCACGAAAAGAGCGCAGTTTCTATCGTAATGTATATTATCATTGATTATAAACCACTACCGTGGTGGTGGTTTATAATCAATGGTATTGTATAATAAAATAGTCCAACCAAACGATATAAAATAAATATATAAAGATTTTATAAACGAATGAAAGGTCATCCAGCAAAATTTCCGCCATCTTGCTGCAGTATCAAACAGTTACTGATAATCAACATATTGCAGATATCTCTGCCTCCAACTTTCAGATAAGTTAAACATTCCGAATCTTCCCAATAACTCAGATACCAACATATCCAGCCCTAAAATATTTTCTAACACTAGTTCTATGAATCTTCCTTTTAATCTACTAGAATTAAAGGAAGCCATATCTTCAATGAAAAACTCAGCAGAAGGTCCTGACGATATCCTGTCAATATTATTAAAAAATCTTCATCTAGACATACATCCCAAACTGTTAGAGTTACATAATAAGATCTGGTCTCAAAACCAGTTCCCAACGTTATGGCGACCAGCAACTACAATTGCTATCGAAAAGAATTCTCCAAATCTTCTAAAATCATATAAACAAATTTCTCTCACTTGCTCACTATGCAAAATGTTAGAAAATATGGTCAATAAACGCTTACTATGGTATCTAGAAAGAAATAATATTCTTGACCTATTCCAAACAAGCTTCAGATCAAATCGAAGTACAATGGACAACCTGGTCATACTACACACTGACATTGATAACGCATTTTCGAATAGAAGCTAAGTCATTGCAGTAACTTTATATATCCAAAGTGCCTTCTACACTGTACAAAGACCTCTTATTCTAAGAAAGTTAACGGAATATAATTTAACTGGTAACATTTATTAATTTTCAAAAAAAAATTTTACAAATCGATATTTTAGAGTATTATCAAATGGAAAAATATCAAAACAACTGTAGGATGTTTACTAACACTAACCTTTGACGACAGATTATAATACCTGCTTCTTCCGATGATAAACTGTGTGAACGGGACGATGCAAATTCGTCGAAAATGAATACAGCTTACATGGAATGTACAGCCAAATAATCTTGACCACTGTGTAATCCGGCTCGAAGGACCAATTGTGTGTAGGATGTAGGTTAAATCTTATTAGAATTTCACGTAATAATACAAAAACAAAACAAATCACTCAAACTAAACTATATTGAAGTCAAAAGGCACATGTAAAATATGTTGTAAACAATAAATTTAAAAATAGCGTCCCTAGCGTAATGATGTTGTGTTGAGACTCGGGTGTAGACTGTGTATCTCTTCTCCTCGTCACTACCGGCATCCCCTCTCGAGGGGTGTAAAATGAACGTCGGGTTGTACTTAAGTGTAGTATGCGAGGTTGCTCGAAAGTTTTAACAACAACTTGCTTTGAACAACCGTTTGCATCAGGGCTCAGTTTTAAGCACTACCTTATTTTTACTTAGCGTGAATGACTTTTCCTCATATTATGTAGAACCACCAGTCAGATACTCGATATATGCTGATGATATTATATTATACTGCCAAAGCAGAGTCACAGCTACCACCAGCACTTTGTTACAAAATGCAATAAACAAAATTGACACCTGGTCTACTCGTGCTGGATTTGTGTTTTCAGCTCCTAAATGCAAAGTAATTCACTTTAGCAAAAAGCATAGACCTAATTCACCTTCTATAACTCTAAACGGACTTTACGTTTACAAACAGTTAATTATTTGACACTTCTTGGTATCACTTTTGATAAAAAACTTACCTGTACCCTGTTTTTTGATAAAAAACTGTACCCAAAGAATCAATTTACTTAAATATCTTGCTAGCTTCTCTTGGGGAGCTCATAAAGAATCTCTCCTTAAAATATATAGAGCGCTAATTAGCTCTAAGCTAGATAATAGCAGTATTCTTTATGTGGTATCTAGGAGCTCCCTACTAAAATCTCTAAACACGATTCAAAATACATTCCTATGACTATACCTTGGTGCTTTCAAATCAAGCCCCGCTGAAAGTGTTTGCGTTGAATCTTCAGAACCACCACTCCATCTAAGAAGGCAGCAGCTTCTACTTTTATACTTAATAAGAATATCAGCAAACCCAAGTAACCTGGTAGTAAATCCAATCAATTTTATAGAACCTCCTTAGCTAACGCATCCGTCGCTCACATTACCACAAATATTATCTTCTTTATTAGATTCCATCAACCTTTCCAAGACTACTGCTATATATACCCCAAGACAGCTCCATGGTTGCACAATCTTTCGATATTCAATACTGATTTATGCAGATTCGGCAAAACAGAAATCCCAAACTCTACAAAATCCTTCCAAAACATCCTAAACTTCACACAATTTGATGAAATTTTATACACCAATTCGTCCAAGAATGAAGACTGTTGTAGTTCCACTGTGTCCTCACTAACGACGACAATAATCTCTGTGCGATTGCCTTAAAGTTGTAGTATCTACACCGCAGAATTATATGGAATACTTTAAGCATTAAAGGCTTCAATCCATAGTACTTCAAATGAAAGCATAAAAATCGCCATTTGTACTGATGCTCTTTCCTCGATTCATTCCATAAGATGCATTTTCTCGAAAAACCTACTAGTTTAGAAAATCCACACCATCCGTAACCAACTATATTCTGCTAACATAAAAGTCATAAAGTCATTAAGTCATAAAGCCGCTAAAGCAGCATGTTCTTCTGACAAGCTATCGAGACACGTTAATTTTAAATATAAAAAGTCAAAGTAATCAATGCAAACAGTATCTTTGTAGGTACAATTTAATAGTCATTAAAAACATAAAGTTCTGTGTTTGTTAATCTTACTAACTATACAAACTACTTATTCTTTTATCAAATACGTTAGTCTTACGTCCTAAGAGCAACATTCCATCGTGCTTTTATTACAACAAAGACTTTATTCATTAATTTCGGCTACTTCGTAAATTATTCTTTGTGCCTTATTACTCGAAAATTACTCGATAAAACATGGCCAATGAATTTTGTTAAATTGCTACCTACTTCTGAAGAATGCCCGAGAAGTTAGTCGAAGCGTTTGAATGCGATTGTCCCAGTGGCATCTCTAGACACGATCACGGAGAGTTAACCCTCCTAAATTATTTACGTACATAAAGATCTGCAAAGTGTATTTTCTCAAAATATATATTTAAATTCTGACTATTTAACTCACCTGACAAGACGATGTACGGTGGACGCCTACGCAGAAATGCACGGTTTCTTAAGAAGATATATTTAAATAATATTGTTAAATTAAAATATCGACTAATTGGACTATTTTTTAATGTGAAGGTTCATGTTTATTATCTTTAATACTAGTTTTCCTTCGTTGGCATGTTTCGCGATTTTTTAATGTTTACTTTCACTTATCCTCCTCAGTCCATACGTGCAGCCTGCTGGACAATGTTTACTAATTTTTTACACGGTGACTAATCGGGTTAAGCATCGCCGCGTCCTATAGTGCAGCTTATTGGACTTCCTATTTATCAGTAAAATTTACTCGTTTGCAAAATTTGACTACAACGCCTACTTCATTAGTATGTTGTTACATGTGGTGAAACTTGTGAGGTTATGATGGCGTCTCCACAAAAATGCAGTAAGTTGTAGTGTTTTTCTGTATTTTAAACTATTGTTTGTCATTTATGTTATTTGATATTTGGACGTTTTTGTGGTAAATATATATTTGAAAATAATTACAACTGGTCAGGTCAGGACTCCTCTGAAGTCCAGCATTTTGGACATTGGGACTTAGTTAGCAAAATATTTTACCATACTCACGTTGTTTACGTTTGGTTACAGACAGAAAAAGGATATTGACAGAACGTGAATTGGAGGATATTTTGGCAGATAGCGATTTTTTCCTCAGTGACGATAGCGATAATGATTGCAGTGAGAAAGAGAATGTTTCTGAAAACCTTTCAGATGTTTTTCATGAAAACGAAAATAATGCCCAAAATGATTTAGAAAATGATTCAAATTCGGAGTGGGATTCAGACGATGATACTCCTTTACTGCAGCGTTTGGAGAAACTCCAGGAAATGGAACAATTAGATGATGTTACGAATACTTGGAGTGAAAAAATTTTTGAAACTCAAGATTTCGACGTCGCTGATCCATGGATAGCTAATGAAGATCACGAATTCTGGACACCATTGGATTATTTTTCTGAGTATTTTCCTGAGCATTTTTGGGAAAACTTGTCTTCAGCAAGTAACATACGAGCTATGCAAGCAAACGAAAAGAAAAGCCTAAAGTCAACTCCAGAGGAATTCAAGAAACTAGCAGGTATTCATATTTTGATGGGAATTTTTGGACTACCGCGTTTACGCCTCTATTTCATGAAAGGAATTGAAATTCCTATTATTACTTAGCTTCCCCGAGATAGAATCTACAAGTTACGAAATTTTTTACATGTTGTAGACAACTGTGCAGTTTCAGAGGAGACCAAAAAGGCAAATAAACTTTGGAAAGTTCAGCCTATTCTTGGTGTTGTACGAAGTAAATGTATCACTTTTCAAAGATCTCTCGAGTTGTCAATTGACGAACAAATGATTCCGTTCACTGGAACCACTAGTCTACGACAGTATGTCAAGAACAAACCTAATCCTGTAGGTTTGAAGAATTTTGTGCTTGCTTCAAAAGCAGGGCTAGTCTTGGATTTCTTTATTTATCAAGGTGCAAACACTTGGCCTGATGCTGCTAGTGACAAATCCTTGGGCATTGGAGGCTCTGTAGTAAAAAAATTGTCGATGCACTTGTATCCAGGAACAACAATTTACTTTGATAGATATTTCACTTCCATTAATTTACTCGATTATTTATTAGAAAATGGAATATGTGGTATTGGTACCATTATGAATAATCGAATTCCACGAGTACTTAGAAGCAAAATAAAAAAAGATTCTGCTTTACTAAAAGAATGCCGAGGGTCGCATGAAGAATGGGTACGCGGTGATAAGAAAGTCTCTATTTTGAAATGGATGGACAATAGATCTGTGACAATGGCTTCTACATCTGCAGGTTCTTTGCCTTTGACTGACGTACGAAGATGGGATAAAAAAAATTCAAAGTATATTCTGGTGCCTTGTTCAAACACAATTGTTAAATACAACCAGTCAATGGGAGGCGTGGATTTGTGTGACAGATTTATCTCATATTACAGAATCTGTATGCGTACTAAAAAATGGCCTGTACGTGTCTTTTGGCACTTTATTGATCTTGCATTGACCAATTCATGGATAGAGTATCGTCAGGATAGGGTAGCGTTTGGCGATAAGAGATCCAAGGTAATGGATTTACTGGAATTTAAGCTGTATGTTGGAAGGTCACTAACTTTAGGTGGTAAGCCTACAAATGGAAGAGAAGCTAGTACGTCTATTTCAAGAAAACCGGAGACATCTCAAGATGAAGAGCCATAATTCCAGTAAAACGATCTAAAGTTGTCCACTTACCACCTATGGATGTAAGAAAAACTAGTAATGACCATTTGCCAATATGCTCTGTCGACAATAAAAATTCTTACATGCGTTGCCGAAACCCTGGGTGTACTAAGAAGACTAAATTCTTTTGTGTAAAATGCAAAATATACTTGTGTATTTCTCCTGAATGAGAATGTTTTTTTCAGTTTCATACTTAAATTATATGTAAGTTAAGTCCTGATGTCCATTATGCTGGACCTGTCATAATTATGTCTGTCAAATAAATTTTTTTTAGTTTTTATAGATTTCCGTTTATTTTTTTCACAAATCAAGAGGGAAAATAGAAAATATTGCTAAAATAATAAAAACTCTTTTCTTGGGACTGAGGAGGTTATATTCTTCCAATTAAACTTCTTATACGTGATTTTTTCGGTGTGATTTTGTATATTTATTACCCTTAATGTCATAACTGATTCTTCACATTTTAGTAGAATTCAGCAAAGACGTAAATGAAGATATTTTTTTACGATTTCTAGGTTTAGAAAATGTTTTTTCTGACTTCTATGCAGTGGATCATTTAAGGCTATGATTAAATAGTTATTATGAAAATAATTATAGTGTATTCTATATATGTCGTTTGTAAATTTATTGTATTTTAAACTCTTATCACTACAGCTGTTTAGGCTGATTGCCTTTCTCAACTTGAGAAAAGCAATCATCCGAAACAGCTGTATTGATAAGAGTTTAAAATAAATTTTGTGGAAGTTTTGAAAACACAGTTTTCAGTGTTTTATTGTTACATATTTAATTTTGTTGTGACTTAGATAGCGTGCGCTACTGAATAAGATAATCAATTTTGAGCAGTGGTTTAATTTGATTTAATCGCTCAACAAGACACGCGCGAGTCTTCTCTAATTTAGGCATTCAATAATTGATAGCAGCCGGGCTCTTTTACAATACGCACTCAAAGCTTTTATGTCACTTACAAAGAAAACTGGGATCGGAATTCCGAGAAAATATGTTATTAGGATTTCAGGGAGTACACACAAACGACAATGAAATTGTCTAATCTAATAAATGACGAAGATACTATTTATTTTGTTAAAATACATCTTGTAGTCTCGGCAGTGACGCAAAGAGAATGTAGATTCGCAACTATAAAAAATTAGATAATAATTTCTCAAGCAATAAGAGATAATACAAGACTTCAGACTTTAAGATTTTACAATGTATCAAAAACAATGAAACCAAAGGGAAAGATGTGTAGAACGTGTTTTTAACATAAAGAAAAATAAATATACTGAAGGAAATCCGTCAATTGACGAGTCATACCCAATTTCGAGATTTTTTTCACCAAAGAGGACACAAGTCTTCTTCTTCTAGTGCCGTCTCCACTAATGAAGGTTGGTTATAATCATTGCAAATTCGTCTCTATCTTCTTCTTTTCTGTGTGTTTGCCTGAGCGCCTGTTTGTCTGAGCGTCTGTGTGTTTAACCCGGTCCAGTTGCGAATGTTTTTTAGCTAGAAAATTTGTCGTCTACCAGGACCAGGTGTTTTTAAAAAGCCACATCTCAAAAGCTGTCCAAAAACTAAAACATTAAAACCGGCACCTCATTCAATGAAGAAAAAAGCTGAAAAAATCTTATACAAATATTTGAAGGTTCTGAAAGGTATATGAGGGGTAGATAATGAAAAATCCGGGAAAAAGTGCAGCTCATTTTGTTTTCAATTTTTTTTACAATCTTAAAAAGTCAAAAACACAGTGTTTTTGCCTCTCTAAAGCTACAGATTATAGATTCTACAAAATGTAAATGTAAAAAATCATACATTTATTTTGAGGGTTTCCAAAATAAAATACATACACAATTTACCGAGATAATTGTCAAAAACACTTACTGTTGTAGTAATTTATAAATTTATAAATGTTAAATATATATATATATATATATATATATATATATATATATAATATATATATATATATATATATATATATATATATATCCGGTTTTTTAGGCGTTACGCCCGTCCGGTAGGGATCTATGGAGGAGTATCACCGAGCCGCAAGCCCTTATCTCTTGCCGTACTGCTCCACCATAGGCCGATCAGATCCCAGCATATCTTAGTCTAAGCCGCAGATTCATCTAGAATTTTAAACTGCTGCGTTAGACTTTTTGTTTTCTGTACACCGAGCTGGGGCTCGACCCACATCCACTGAACCATTCAACAGTGAAGCGAATGAGAGGCAGCCGCACAGCCCGCTGAGCTATCTGACAGACATATAAATGTTAATACCTTTGTTTATTGCGTAAAAACATGTAATATAAGTATGTACTTAAAATTATGGCGGTTAACGAAATATTAAAGTATCTCAAATTTCAAACAGATCGACCAAACAGTTTATAAGTTATTCGATTTGATTTTCATGGAGAGCAATTATTTAAATAACGATGCTTGCCCAAACAGTCACCCTAGAGATATTTTATAAATCGCAATTAATTCTTTAAGGCTTTATTTATAAGTTTCACTGAAAAACTTTTTAACATAAAGCATTTTATTAAACTTGTCATTAGAAAACAGTTTGAAAAAGGACTGAACTATTAGCTTCTAAACATGTATAATAACTTTAATATTTTTTTATGTCACAGGCTTAATGAAAAGCTTTAAAAAAGCACACTTTCCAAAAAGTAATAAAACCTATGACCAATAACAAGTAACAAGCTGAGATATTGCAGCGGACAGTGTTCCTCTCCATTTTTAAGTGGTGGTATTTTACGACTACCATCATTTTAACAAGGTATTATATTTTCACTTTTTTACTGTATATGCCATCTATCAGTTGGATCATAAATTTAAATCTTCTATAACAATGTGTTCAAGTTTCAGCTCTTAATGTTAATAAACAATGAAAATATGGTTTTGAGAAAAAAAAGTTTTCTGGTTTCCTATTGGTCATAGAAGCTTCTTAATTTTTTGAAAAGTGTATTTCTTCACCCGCTTTTCGTTGAGTTTACATACAAGATAATGACATAAAAAAGTTATTATAAATGATTTTTTATTTAATTAATTTAATTAAACAATTTGTTTACTCCAAGAAGAGTTTATTAAAAACAATTATACCTGCGCAAATAGACTCTAGAGGTATTTTGTAAATTGCAATTGATTCTTTGAAACTTCAGTTTGGGGTATACTAAAAAAACTTAATATTTTATTAAACTTTTCATTAAAAACAGTTTGAAAAGTTGCTGACTTTTTAGCTTATTAACATTTATAATAACTTTAATATTGTTTATGCCACACCCTTATATGTAGACTCAATTAAAAGCTGGTAAAATAAACACACTTTCTAAAAACAAACAGAGTCTTCTGTGACCAATAGCAACCAAGATAACATTTTATTCTTAAAAGCATAGCCTTTGATTCTTAAAATCATACTTTCAATGTTTATTTAATGGACAATGAGAATTGCATGTGCAGCGATTTCAGTCGCCAAGAGAAGCCATCGATCCCTTTGAAAGAGCAATTTTGCAGGTTTGACACCTGAAGACAGGAATAACTATTTTACCAATTGGTTTAAAGCTTTGAAGTATGCAAAACTGCCTCAATCTTGGTTGGACATATTTTGAAAGGCAATAAAGTACTTTAAGTCTCTTATATTTTTTGTCTTTATGGTTATAAGCAAAACAAAATTAAAAATATAGCTGTAAATTGAAAAAATCTAAATAAAGATCTAAATTTTGTGATACAACTTATAGATGGCGTAATCAGTGAAGGATTTAAAGTTCTAACTCGTTGAAATGGAGGTACTCGTTAAACACTGCCACGGAAAGCTGTAGGGGAGAACTGTCGAGCTCCACTTTTTTTTAGATTGGAACTTCAAATTAAAGCACGCTGAAAAATGTGCAATACCTTGCCTTCTATCGCACGTAAAACCTTTTTTCTTCTGGGGTAGCGCAATAAAATAATAAGAATTGTGTTATTTTTGCCTTTCGGAACCAAACAAATAAATTTCTCAGAAAACAAAATAATGCATTGTGTTTAAAATGAAAAAAAAGAAAATTAAAATACTTCGGTCATGTTATGAGATGTAATAAATACAGTCTCCAGCAAATAATTCTTCAAGGAAAAGAGAATGGAAGTCCAAGTCGAAGAAAAAACTCTTGCACACAAAACCTACGCGACTGATTCGAACATTTACTCAACAAGAAAACGAAGAAAGGCTTACGCAATGATGTTTTCTGATGATAGAAAAGGATATGTGAAGGTATAAGAATACCAGTCAGAGACACACTAAGTTAAGCAGATGACGAAGTTGTGACTGCTCAAGATGAAGAAGATCTAGCGTTTATGCTTCGAAAAATGTTAAACGAATATACAACAAATAAACTAGAAACCAACTTAGATGAGAAAATTTCAAATAATTTTGGACTTTTCGTCACTGGTTAATGACATTACGATGGAAGATTATATTAACTGAGTCATAAAAACTATGTTATCAACAATTTTGAAGGGGAGTATCATAGAAGATCTAACAAAGTTGAATATTTTTACTATTCTTTCCTTACATTTTCCAATTTTCCTTGTTTATAAAATTTATTACTAGAACTTTTCACCATAATCTTAAAGAAAATATAATACTCTTAAAAATGCTACAGGAAAACAATTTTAGAACAATAGTTAATGGTTTATCTAACAAAAATTTTTAAATTAAATTCAGTTAGCAGCAGTAAGTGTGATTTATCTCTATATAACAAAAACAGGATGAGAAAGCTAATGATAAATTTAGTTTTAAAACAAAAACGAGCTTTTCTGAACTAGTCTTATAAAAATAACAACATAAAGTAGTTTGTTTTAATAAAAATTTCAGTTTGTCTACGTCATTGTCCTTATAGTAAGGGAGCTTTTCATCCATGGATGATAAATTGAATATCAGAGACAATTTTTCAACGTTACATGGTGAAAATTAGTACAAAATAAGTATTATTATTATTTCTAAATAAATTATCAACAGTCGTGTGAGTAAATACCGAAGGGATACAGATTTATAGGAAATAAAATAAAAGTTTTAAAGTATCCTTTACTATTATAGCCTGTATGTTGATAATGGCCACATTTGAAAACTATTTTAATTGTACATGGCACTTCTTCTTCTTCTTTAGGTACCATCTCCTCTAAGTGTCCTCTAAGTGACCTTCGACAGTGTCCATGTCTCTGATCCATATACAAGGACTTGTTTTATCAGAATTTTGTATATTTTGCATTTGGTTTTTCTTGTGATGTTGTTAGATCTTAGATGTTTAATTAACCCATTATATATTTTATTAGCGATATGTATTCTTTTCTTAACTTCTTCACTGAGATTGTTCTCTGCGGTAACTAGTGAACCTAGATATGTAAAAATTTTCATGCTTTTGATGTTATAGTCTCGTATTGTAAGATTCTGTAAACTTTGGCTTGTCGATTTGCTGACCTTCATGTATTTGGTTTTTATTATAATAATGTTTAGATCACTGTTTTGTGTCGCTCTCTCTATCGCATTAAATGCTTCTATTATATTTTTCGCTTCTAGCTATGATATCAACATCATCTGCAAATGCCAATATTTGTATTCTTTTTGTTATTATTGTTCGCCTGGTGTTGACTTTCTAATTATTTTCTTTAATGTGAAGTTGAATATAATACAGGATAGTACATCTCCCCGTCGTAGGCCCGTTCTCACATGGATTGTATCTGTTAGTGCGTTTTGAATTCAAATTTTGCTTTGTACTTTAAGTGTTTGTTTTACTATATCAATGGGATGAGTTGGTATATTAAACTCTTTCAGTGCGTGGATCAAAAATTCTCGATGAAAAAAAAATGTACTTTTGTTTTATTCACTTGTTAAATTACAAATTATAAAGTTTCATAGAAAAGATTTCATGGAAAATTAATGCATTCCTAAGTCTTATTTGGTCTCTGAAATGATCTATTCGTTCTTTCCTTGATTTTGTACAGCCTAAAACAAAAATAAGTATAAATTTAAATTAATAATAAACTTTGAATTAAAAATAAACAAACCAAAAAGCCTATACCTTAGTTTAAAGGTTAATGTCAAAAATAGCTTGATAGAATTCTTCTTCTTGTATTTTTAAACAGATCTCAATCCTATTAGTAGTACAACAACTTATTTTAAATAAATTCTTACTGGATAATGGCCGGGGCTAGATAAAAAAAAAATTTATCTTTAATTTTTTCTTTTCCTTTCTTTGGTGGTCTTTTTGTATGGGAAGGCATTGGTTCGTGTAGAACTTACAACGCAATTTTGCGGCTTTTTCTAGAGTTTTCTTGGTAGTTTACCGAAAATTTAATAGTTGTAGCAGTGAGAAGCTGAGCAATTATCACCTATCGTGTGGATTTGTTTTCTAAAACTAAAAGAAACTCGATTTTATAAACTAATTTCGTATTAGAAACACTTTAAGGTCACATTTGAACAAAGGCCTTTTACTTTTACTCTGTGATTTAATCTTAAACCACTTTGATCATCTTTCCAACTTATATTTATAATTTCGCGACTCCTTAAGGGACTGGCTATCAGTTTTCCATATTAGTTAGGATCGGATGTTATCCAATTGTCCAAAAGAGAGAAAGAACCTAAAACGTCAGATTATTAAAGGAAATAATAATAATAAATATTAAGTACTCACCTGGGATCGAGTCTCCAGAAATCAAGAAGATAGACTTTCTAACAGCTAAGTGGAAATTTATTCTTAATTTTGGTAGAATCGAAGATTACACTAAATTTCTCAATTATTTTAGTACAACACTGTAATTAGAACCCCATTGTAGTGGTTATAATAAGAACTGGTTAACCTTTTCACTTTATTGTTCAACTATTGATTTTAAATTGATTTAAAAAAGAAATCTTTAATAAAGACAAAAGTAACAATCGAAGAATATATTGATTTATTGATAATCATTCCTTTACCCACTTAGGCGCTCATAGGCGCTCTCCAAATCAATGAAAAGATAATATGTGTCTATATTTAGGATACAGTTTGGTTTAATTAAAAACTATTCAACGACTAATGTTTTAAACAAAGTAATTGAACTTGATTGTTAAGAGTCTTCATATAAAAGAACCTAGCACCTGATTAATGTGTGACCTACTAATTCTTTTAAATGTGTGAATATTCAAATACTATTGATAAAATTGGAGTACTATGGAATAAGGCGTCTATATGTGACCAGTCAAAGTCATATTTTATAGGGAGAACACAGATTGTTTCATTTAATGGTTATGAACCGAATCCATTATCAGTTTTATCAGGAATACTGCAAGGAATAGTATTATCAAGGACCTACGTTATTCTTAATGTTCATAAGTGATTTGCAAAGTTTGTTAGATAACACCAACTGTGTCATTTTTCAATTTAAAAGAATCCATTCAATACCACTAAAAAAATGAATCTAAAAGAAAGATTCGTATTTTATGAAAAAACACTTTTTTCTTGTTAGGCACATTTCGCATGACGGTTAAAAGTAATCTGATTGGTTCAATTAACCATAAACAAGCACTACGAAAGCACCAGAACGAAATTGCTTCCTAGCGCTCGCACTAAAACTTTCTCGACGTCTAGTTAGTAATAAAATGAACTTTACTGAAATTCAGGAAACTGTAAATGATGGACTCCGCCGTGGGGGTAATAAGGCAATAAAAAGTTCGCCAAGAACTATTAATCATATGTTGTTAACAGCAGAATAGTTCCAAAGTCCAAACTTATTATGGAGCGAAAAGTAATTAGAAAACCTATTTTGTTGGAGAAATGTGAAAACCTGTTACGAAGAACGAAATGAACATATATACAATAAATAACAAGAGATACGAGTCATGCCCAAAATGGGTACTTATTTTTGAGTAGCGAATTAATGATACAATATGTCATTTAACTAATAATGGAAAAGTTAATACAGAGTCTTGTATCTGCTGTTTAAATAATTAAGTATAATTAAAATAATAAGATTAATAGAGGAGAAAGTACAAATATTAGCTATGCTACTAATATGGGCTATCGCAATTAATATGAAATATACACCACCATATATACGTCAATAGCTTGACTAGACAGTCTTTAGTCTAAAAGAATAACTAATAAAGCTTACAGTGACCTAGGTCCAGTGACCGTTGAACAATCACAATGTTAGCGCCACCTTGCCTTTCATACATTGTTTCGAGAGAGAGAGAGAGAGAGAGAGAGAGAGAGAGAGAGAGAGAGAGAGAGAGGGAGAGAAGAAACGATAGACTGAAGAAGTGTCTTTTTACTATAATAGGTGCTAGATGATTAGGGCATAGTTAAAGGATGTAGCCGACAGGTGGTGTGACGAGATGATGAACTGTAATGGACGTGGTATCACCTTCAAAACAGGTCCAGTTAGCCTCAGTGACTACTCTTCATTCCTTTAACGTCTATTATGCTAAAATTCGAACAATAGCAGCAAAAATCCGATATAGTGCCATTTTGACAATGTCTTTGTCTTTGTTTTTATGATAACATATTTTGATATCTTCTCCTTTTTCCAACGAGCCCTCATTCGCAAAGATCGGACCAATAGAAATGAAGATACGGTAAAGTGCCGTTTTCGTAATGTCTTGTCTTTGTTTTTTGTGTTAAAGTATTTAATATCCCCTTTTCTTTCATTTAACGTATTACGCATAGTAATCTGACACTTAACTATGAAGATACGATATAGTGCCGTTTTGGCATTGTCTTTGCATTTGCTTTTTGTCTTAACATATTCGCTACCACCTCCCAATTCCATCGATACCTTGCACGTTGTTGTACGTTGAGCTGTTTAGACGTTACAATCTTATTTTCTTTTTGGCAATAACGCCATCTTTGTTTTTTGCATCTACGTATTCGTTTTCCCCTTCCCTTTCCATCAATACCTTACACATTGTTATACGTTGAGCCGTTTAGACGCTACAAGCTTAGTGTCCTTTTGGCTATGCCGCCATCTTTGTTTTTTTTGTGTTAACGTATTCGTTACCCACTCTTCTTTCCAACGATACCTCACACATCTTGATCCGATGAGCCGTTTTACCCCCAGCACAAAATGAGCCAAAAATGACCAGAATGAACCTTAGCGATTTCTTATGGGATTTTACATGGGAAAATAGCCAGAACTGTCCCAGCCCCTTTACCGTGTTGATGTTCTTTAAGAAATTTTTCAGTTATGTTTTTAATTCAATTTTTTTTCGTCGTAAGCGGAGGGCTGATATTTTCATAATATTTTTGACGTTTTCTTTCAATTTGTGTTGCATTTTAGTTATTAATATTTGAATATATGTTTGGTTATGTTGAAATATGGGCTAACGTGGTGCTACAAATATGAGCTAGCCCATATTTGTATCAGTTTAGTCTACAGAGTTTTTTCTTTTCAGAATGCCTAGAAAAAGTATAGTAAGTCCAAAACAACGAAAGTCCTGGGATCCAAATAGCATGAAATCTGCTATTCAAGCTGTGAGAGATAAAACGATGGATACATTAAAAGCAACTAAACCTTATAATGTCCCGAGATCTACAGTACAACGGTTAGCAAAAACGACTGAACGAAGTCCAGATGAAGCAGTACTTAAGAAACTGGGAAGAGGAACTATTTTTGGCCCAGATTTAGAAAAATGTTAGTTGGACTATATCCTTCAAATGGAAGCGAAATTCTATAGTTTAACGCAGACTTATATCAAACGAATGGCAATTTATCTGGCTGAATCAAATGGACTAAATCATCCCTTTATACAGTTAAAAAAGCTGGTAGAGGTTGGCTAGATTTGTTCTTGGCGTGTCATAAAAATACATTGGCTTTAAGGAAACCAACTAAAACGTCTTTTGGACGGGCAGCTAGCTTTAGCAAAGAGAATGTTCAAATATTTTTTCAATATAAGGTTGAATGTTCGAATAAATGAACTTTGATGGTACACAAGGCAAATATCGAACACAGTAATTAATCAAATCTTGCCCAAGTACTTTCGATCACAAGCTCATCCTCAGGGGCATCTAAAATAAGCCAAGAAACGTTTTTTTAAAAAAAGGAAAATTAATTCACTTGGATAAAAACTCCAAGTTTATAGTTGAAAAAAAGTTTTTTATGTGATTAACATTTATAGACTTACTTCGTCAGTTGTGGCCTATCCAGCAGTAACAGAATGTCATAAATGTAAATTGGGACACATCAAATACACTAAACAAAGACAAACAAACACTTTAAAATTTAAAAATTGGAGAAGCTACATTTTATATAGAAGCCGGAGACAGAATGGCTCCCAGCCTGGCGGAGGCGGAAATATTGAGATGACATGTGACAAATGACAGCTTGTGAAGGGCAGTTACAATAGATAGGTGATCTGCGCCTTTCAAGATTCTATGAAACTAAATATTGACCAAAGGTCCAACTGACACCACTATAGGAAATCAACTGAAGAAATATAAAATTATATCTAATATTTTTATGTAGATTGAATAATCCAGATCTCACACTCAAACCTGTCTATAATAATTAGGATGTTATTATATTATATTAACACTCTTACATAAAATCTTACAATTATGTAATTTGAACTTTTTCAATCAAAAAATAGTTAAGATATTGTGTGACCATATTGGATGAATATAAATTAAATATTATATATACAGTTCTTTAAATGGTAACGTACAACTCATTAGAATGTGCAATTTACCGATAGATATTTGTGTTTTGCAGTGATAAGCCATTCCTGTCTGCTCCCAGCGAATCCCAGTTTCTCATTTGTGTATACATCCCGTATGATTTATTTGTTGAATCGAGGATGGTGATAAGTTATTGCCATTCCAGTCAGAACGAGGATTATTGATTTGGTGTGAATTTAAATTATTGACTGCAGGACGTTGTATACCCGCCGTAGTAATTATTATCCTTTTTATTATGCAAGGGAGGTTTCTAGATGGTTGGAAAACTAAAATCTGCTGTCTCCAATTCTAAGTTTATTTTGTTTTGGAAATCTATAAATAAATACTGCTGAAGCTGAAGCTCTTAACATTTAAAACAATTAATAAAAGGAAAATTGAAATAAAATACAAGGAAAAATATTATTAAAAAGTAAGGAATTAAACTCATACCGAAAAATTTTGTCGCAATAAATTTCAGTTTAACTAAACCTGATCAAATTAATAAACACAAATCATGAAAATTTGAAAAACTAAAAATAAAGTCATGAAAAAAGATGGCATCATATTGACAATCAGAGCCAAAAAAAAATAGAAAATATGGAATACCGAAAGTATTTCAATGAAAACGAATTAACTTGAGAAATTCCTAATAGTAAACGTCCTAAGCAATTAATTACTATTTATAACTGGGAATAAGCCACAATTAAAGATAAAAATACGTTTATTGACTTTTCAATTTCCAATTCGGAAATCGTTCTCAAAATACAAACAGTAAATTAAACAAATTTTGTTTTTTTGTTACATAGTGAAAAAATTCTTCTAATAATTAATTCCCAGTTATAAATAGTAATTAATTTACAATGCCACAAGAAAATAGCTTCAGAACAATGTCCTAAGCAATGCTATACTACTCTTATATATCTGAATGAGGTGTCCTCAGTGTGGAGAAAAAAGTGATGCAGTATGGGCATCCTAATCAAAGACGAGAGACTGTATACTATAAACTTCGCTGACGACCAACCCATTCTAGCTAAAAAAAAAGTGATATATACTTAGAAAACTAGAAGAGGAGTATATTTTACTTAACTGAGCGCTACTTCCTAGTCCTGAACATTCAGAAACACTGACTTCTGTCTCTTGCTTTTCCTTGAATAATTCTTCCATGTATTGCCTCCATCTCTCAAGTATTCTCTCATTTTCGTAGAGCAGATTGTTGTGCTTGTCTAGTATTAAGTTAAGACTTCGTGATCTGTTTCCTCTTGTTAAGTTTTTGATCTTTTTATGTAGGTTAAAAGTGTCATGCTTCTGTTCTAGGGATTATATTTCTCTGTATTGAACTTGTAGCCATGATTTGTTTGCTTCTTTAATCTTTTTCTTAATGATTTTGTTTATGTCTTTGTACCTTTCCTCATTGTTATTTCTGTTAATATCTGGGATTACTATGCTGTTTATTTTGTGGTTGATCTCTTCTTTGACTTCGTCTCTTGTGGTTTTATATTTCAACTTCTGGATGTCCGGACGTTTTTGTGCTTTTTTTTATGTGGAGTTTGAAACGTCTTAGTAAAAGATAATGAAATCCACAAGGAAAAATTCCTGTAGCTGGCTGTATACCACGTATAACAAAAAGAGGTTAATCTTTGTAAATGGGTATATTTATTTAAAAAACCCTTAAAAGGGCCACATCAATAAAACAAACGTTTTCGGACTACACAGTCCATCATCAGGTTATTAAAATCGAAAATGCCTAAAATTAAGTATAAACTAGGTCATAATGCCTGAGCCACCAAAATATTAGGGTAAAAACCCTTTAAATTACATTTAGTTATAAAATGTTGTACATTGTGTTATAAAATAACTGTGATGTTCTATATTAAATTAAATTTGACTAAAGGTAACACATGGCTCAATTGTGTTCCAGAGCCGGGTGAGAGGGAACCTCTGCACTCGGAGAACAACGTGGAACTATCCTTTTTTTTTTTTTTAAAGATAATGGTCTGATAAAACATCTGCTCCCGGATATGTTTTTGCTGATTTTATGGAATTCTGAAATCATTTGTTGATGATGATGTAGTCAATCTGGTCTCTAATCATTTTTTTTTTTGACATTCAGTTGGAGATTTCCACACGTGTAAAGTCTTCGGAGTGGTTATTGGAAAAAAGGTGTTTATTATTGCACTATTCGTTTTCTGTAACGCTACTGTAAATCTGGGAATTAAATGAAAAAAAATAAGGTAGACCCCTGCGGAGAATGCCTGAAAAAAGATGGCCAAAAAAGATAGAAAAGTAGACTCTACCCACAAGAAGATAATGATGTAGATAAAAACGATCCTAAGGAGAAGATGTCGAAGATGCAATAACCGCCAGAGATTTAAAAACTAAAGATTACTTCGGCAGAAAACGCTGAAAATTATAATGGGAAAAACAGCGGCATTTCCACTAATCCTCCACAGTCTCACCTAATAACCCTTATGTTTAAAGCTTTGCCAAGGTTTTATTTGAATATAAAAGTTTGTTGGAGAACTATCATGTCCAACCAAATAATCATATTTCAAAACAAATAATTCTATTCAAAGCAACTAAAAATATTTTCGGACCGGTTACCTAAATAAATCCAGTCTGCATTACTTCTTAGAATGTTAGTCTTCGCCTACTTGACCTTAGACCGGGCGCTATTCAAAATGCATAATCAAGTATTTTCGGAGGGGCTACGGGAAGACAGTCAATTAGCGACAGTAGTAGTGCTCAGACCTATCTTTCAAGTTCGAAGAGTTTTTCTCTACGTTTGCAAGTTACGTAATAAGCCATAAAATGTAAATAGTGTTATGGTGTTGTCGGGAAAGTTCGTAAATTGTAAATTTCTAATTAGGTTCCTTACGTGTAGTTATTCACTCACAGATTATAAAATTCTATTTCTTGCCCTTTTTCAATTACAGTTCTAGCTAAACAAACAATTGTTTTATTTCACTTTATATTTATTCAATAGGCCAGATTAAAGCACCTTTAAAAGTCCATTTAAGCTTCTTTACTGAGCTGTCGAAGGCTAGCGGACCAATTGGACTTACAGCAAGTACAAAACCACTGAAAGAGACACTGTTAGCATACAAGACTCTCCATGGAAGGGTTGTCGAAAACCGGCGTCCTTCCATTTTGGTCCTTCGAGCCGGATAAATAGAGCTGTATGATGAATAAAGCGATGTTGTTAATATAACGTATATTATATATGGTATTTATAGAGTTGCCGAATATAATAGAATTCAATTTCTAAAGGTTAAGTTAATTAAAGATATATACTGGTAAATTTGTTTAAAGTACAATCCATTTTGATATGATGTGGAACGTACCTAGGGTTGCTCTTTTTTATTAAAAAAAATGTACTGTCAAAATTGATTTAATATTACTTATTATGAGGGTTCAAGTGATTAAAAAATTGTTATATTCTAAAGAAATACTATATTTGTACACTAATGCTCACTAACTAGAAAAACGAGACGATCTTTTACTAGAATCTGTGATTGCAAAATAAAAATTTGGAGAAGATGCACATTTAGTTAGAGGTTCATAAAAAAAAGATTGTAGAACAAATTAAATTTTTTTTTTTTATTAAAATTCAAATTAAAAACCTGAAAAAATTTCAATTGTCTCGATAAATATAATTATGTTTAATTCTGTTCTAATTTAATAAGACTGAAAACTAGAAAAATATGTAAATATTGTTTTGATAGAATAGTTTTTAGTGTTATAAGTTTAACAATAAAATTTTCGGGATCTTTAAAAATAACACAATTTTTTAAAATAATATATAAAGACTTTTCCGTGTTTACCAAATTCGAGAGCTTTTCGATTTAATAAAACCGGAACGCAAATGTACTTTTTCTAGAACAAGCTTTAATCTGTTTACCCGTTTCAAGTTATTACTATTATAGAAAAAAAGGAATCAATCCAATTCCATTTAGATAATTGAAAACTACACAAGTGATCGAATTTTTCAGTTGGTATTGCAAATCTCAATAAGTATCGGATCATTTTGAAATAGCAGCGATGACTGCAGAGTTATTAAAACTAATTTAAAACATTTTTCTCGAATTTCGTTTTAAAAATAATTTAGCTGATGAATAAGGGCTGTAAAAAAATGAAGTTATTCGAAAACTCCTAACAGATCAGTTTGTAGTTATCTTCTTGGAAATATATCTAGTATCTAAATTATAATCTAAGTAGACAAAGAATACATTATCTACATAAATAAAAGGCTAGCACGACAAGTCACACTGTTTGTCCAGTAGACTAACTACGCCATCTAGGAAATAAATCTGAACTACCAACATATAACATTTCAATCATTTTTGGTTCTTGAAACGATAGGTTTAATTAATAATACTAATACTATTGGTTACATATTATTATAATTAATATTACACAAAATTTTTTTCATTTTTTCACAAAATTGCAAAAAATATTGGTGCTGTAATTTGAAGACAAAATTTTAATTCTTTTAACAGTTTGTTGTTTCTAAAATATTGTCTGTGAATTTAGTTATTATTAAAAAATATAATACAAAACTCGAGCTTGCCCAACAAATGAATTGCCAAACTAGAATTGTACGTAGATCGATTTCATAAGACAACTTTACGCAAAAGATCACCGATTCTCCACAAGTGACATATTTGTTATGAAAGTGTTAAGAAAAAATTGAGCGGAGTGACTATAGATGGCAATTGATTGGATCAATCGTCGCATTATGACGGACAAAGTCACTAGTACTCTATGCTCTTCTATGTACTAGACTATGCTATAAACGCAGCCCTTTTTCTTATAGATGTTTCCATTTTAAGCCATATATGAGAACATCGCAAATAACTAGTGTTCATAAGGTAGTCAGCTCTTTAATAGTTTTATTTATTACCACCGGTAACTGCATTAACTGCCCGTGTAAACTAATTTTTTTATTAAATTAACTTACCAATGGGTAATCTGCGACCTGAATTGGGGCATCGACTGATCTTTTCTCGCGTCATGCTCCAGAGTTAGCATATCGGTGCTTCGCCCTGCCCCAATTCGTGGAAACAACATGCGCAGTAGACATAATGAGATGAGAAAAGATTCAAATACGTAGAAGAAACAAAAATACAGGCAATATCGGCCGCGTACCCTGCCTCTACAACAAATAGGTCTCAATTACCCTAGAGCCCTACAGGCTAATCTTCAGCACACTGTCAGCTTCCGCAGAGGGTACTATTGCTATGAAAATGTTTGATTTATTATTAATATAGGAATACTGAAAGTGCCAGGGCCTAAATAAAAGATCTATGGGTTGTTAGACAAAGGTCAGAGGCTAAAAAATAGTGGATGACAGAAGAAATACTATTACAGATGGATGAAAGAAGGAAATATAAAGGAAAAGATCACAGAAGACTACAGAAGTATAAAGAAATATAACGAATAATTAAGGAAAACTCAAAACAGCTAAGGAAATCTATTTGATGAAACAATGTAAAAAGAGAAGAACTAGATACAAAATATGATACTTATAAGAAATATGCACAAAAAATAAGAGAATTGACTGAAATAAGAGATTTACCAGAGAAATTAGGACCATGGGAGGAGTACGTTAGAGAATTTTTCTAAGATGAAAGAGGTGAAATGCAGGAAATACAAGAATTAAATCCTTTTGAGAGACAGAAGATCACGATAGATGAAATCAAATATGCTATCAAAAACTCTAAAGACAATAAGGCAGCCGAATTAGATGAAATACCAGTAGAACTGTTAACACTAGTGGAAGAGGATAACTTGGAAGTATTGGCAGATTTAGTCAACACAACCATCCCTAAAAAACAAGCACCAAAAGAGTGCTCTGATTCATACGTTAAAAGTACTGCTAAAAGTAATTCATAAGAGAATATAGATATATAAAGATTTATAATTTTAGATTTATAATAGAATAATATAATAGAATATATAAAGATTTAAGGAAGAAGATCTGTTGGCCGAAAGCAGAACTCATGGTTGAAGAATCTCCGTGATTGGTATCAATGCAGAACGATTGATTTGTTTAGAGCAGCAAGTTCAAAAATAAAAATAGCCATTCGAATTTCCAACCTCCGTAGGGAGACGACACTCTAGGAAGAAGAAGGGTTGTTAGTAATAAGCTTATATAAAGCAGATCTGTCGATGTGCCAAGGACTTTTATGATAATAGAATATGTGCGATAAATCAGTTGGGGCCAGTTCAATCAGAATATAACAGATGATTTCCTGAGCAGAAATTAAAGAGTTTTGGCGTAAAATGAATATTTGGTTAATCGTCAAATAGCTTGGTGTAAAAGATGTCTGTACTAGGTCGGCTTCGATGTAAGATTTTAATCTGGTAAGCAATTCACCATCGTCTTCGTTGTATGTATTAGGTCCGGCTTTAAATTTCTTTTATTTAATGTCAATTATTAATTATTGAAACCCATTGCCATTAGTGATATCATGAAGGCTCTGTTTACAATCTTGTTATTAATATCCCTAATAATAATTTTTTTTATTGAGTTAATGCCTCGACAACTATGATCATTGGCATGGTACAGTCAGGTACCTAGTGTAGTGTGTGTGTATGTGTAGAGTAATTGTCTTGATACTTAGCAAAGTCGACGTCATTGTCTTTGCTAAGAGACGCTAATTGTATCCGAACGTCTGCGGTCCCTCCGGTGAGTACCGATCGCACATGGATAGAAATTATTTTCATTCATTAATTTTTAATAAACGAAAATTTCCCTACCCAGATGGGATTCGAACTCACGACCTTTAGGTTTAAAGGTAGGCTCTCTTACCACTGAGCCACAGAGGGGGTTAATAATAATTTTGATGACCTCTTTTACCTGCAAATTAATCACAGATTCTACTAACAATAAAGCCCTAACTAATACAACAAATATTAAAAACTTTTTCTATGACAAAACAAAAAAGAAACTTCTGTTTAAAACGTAAAGTCTGGTTGCTATACATATTACACAAAAGTGATAACACGATATAGGTAACAGTACACCGCATTTCGAATGCACGATATGACTGACGGATTAAATAGAGCCGTAATCCATAACGTAATCAATTTTGCACAAGCGGTTTTGAATATTAAACTTGGTGCTAGATAAAAATATCGATTTTACGATAAAGGGCACGAGACAGGTAAACGTAAGTGTTTAAAAATGTGGTTAACTTTTATGAAATACTCTATTTTGGATTTAGTTTGGAAAAATACTGATTATTATTATTAAGATTTTAGCAGACTTAAGCTTTTAAAATTTCAGAATGAGTTTGTGTGATTAATATACTTGTGTGTTATCATAGACAAAAGAAGTGTAATAAAAAAAGAGAAAAAGTAAAGAAATTAAACGAGAGATGTAAAAAACGATGCTTGCAATCGAGGAAATGCGAGAAATAGCTTAACATTATGTAAAAACAAATTAAATTTCTTTAAGACCACCTTCGTTAGACCACAATCAAGTCAATAAGGTGAAAAATCAAGGAAAACATGGACAAGATCAATTTTGCACTTTACTATGCAGGTGAAGAAGTATAAGAAAAAAAGCGTCCATATTCTAAAGAAAACTAAAACATGACATTATAGATTTAAAAGCGATCAGTGAAATGACATGATATTACATTAAAGAATAATAATAAATAACACTTATGCACCTATGTAAGAGACACGTAAAGAAGAAAGTAATTAATAGACCTATACTTGAAGAAACGGAAATATCCGATAATCAGTTTGATTTATGCAAGGCAGATCAACAATATATACAATTCACATTTTAAGGCAGTTCATGGAAAAATAGAGAAATAGATAAACAGACGCTTGTATGGTATTCATTGATCTTCAGAAAGCATATGATAGAGTTTCTCGATATATTCTGTAATGGACGCTAAACAAGAAATGAGTTCACGGTGAATACGTGAAAATTGTGAGAGCCATGTATGAGGAAGTAATAACTAGTGTTGGGACAGGTGTAAGAGAGACATCAACTTCATAAGCAAGCAGGATTTCACCAGAGCAAGCTGCTTGGTCCTTATTTATTCTGATTAGTGTTGAATCACACCGAAACTACTGTGTAATACTCCATGCTACTTAATGTATGCTAATGACATAGTTTTTTTCGTCTTTATAGAGGAGGTCTGGAGTCTTCAAAAGACATCTTAGGCCAGGAAGCCGCCTGACTAACTTTAGTGCAGGATTTGTTCTTCGTACTACTGGCGATAGTTCCGGAGGTAATTTAAAACGATCTCTGGTCGCCGAGTCTATGGTGAACGCCTACCTGCTAAACCAGACCCTCCTCTGTCATCCAATGATCCAAAAGCTTAATGGCGGCTGTAAGGCCGACATCAATTCCGAAGCACTATTTTTATTTATACACAGACTGCCAGCAAAGAGATTTCCTGCTCTTTTCCCTATCTTCCCTTTTTTGGTCCTAAAAACGGTTACCTTTTTTGGACGTAGGACTTTCATGACCTGGAACCAGAGGAATCTCGTTCCAGGTAGGTTTTCCATTCATCATTAGAGCTGCTTGCGCTATCCTTTTTTTTTCCTTTCTTTTGTTTTCTTTCCCTAGAATCTCCTCCCTTACTTTATTTTTCAATCCTTCTGTCTGTTTTCTCCCCCCTCTTTATCTTTTTATCTTTTGGTTTTCTGTTCCTTTGTTCCTTCTCTATCCTTGCTGCTAGTTCCGTTTGCACCTTTTCCAGCTCCAATTTCTTCCTTTCTTCCACAGCTCTGGTCCAGTTTTTCTCATCTCGAGTTTCATCTTTCTTTCTCTCGCCCTCTTCTACTTTCTTCCATCCCGCTACTTAATGTTTCGTCTTTTTCTTTTTCCTTTTTCTCCTTATCTTTCTTCCCACGAGTTGGGTGCTGATCGGTCCGGTGGAGCAATACGCCCTCATCTGCCCCATCGCTTGCAGCCCACTTCTGTTACCTTTGGGCCATGCACGACTTTGGTACGATGGTTTTACACTTTAAGGTTGGAAGGTAGTATAGTAGGATCATGCATAGCCGTCTGCCTTATGCATATTCGTTTGTGGTTAGTCATTTCCTCACTGGTTTTTTATTCATGAAGGTTTTCTCCTCTGGTATAGGTTTGGCTATCAGGCCATATATGACGGGTAAGGGTGAATCTCGTTTGATATTTGGGAGTATTTACTACCACACAGGGACAAGATAGGACTTGGATAATGGTCAGCGGATTGCTGCTCCAATTTGTCGCCTTGTATGACAAGTAGGACAAACTTTGAAGGCATTCTACAAGAGCCTTCTTGGAAAATAGTGAAAGATATACTGAAAGGGATTTAGAACGAAAACTTATAGCGAAAATAAAACTTAGACTATTAGACTTAGAACATACTTAGACTTAAAATAGGACTTAGAACGAAAATAGCTATAAATACTAACATTCTAAATTGTAGGGAAAAGATGAAAAATGGAAAAGAATGAAACTTATTTACAAATAAAGCAAAGTTAAAGAGAAAATACTTATTCATTGTCATTGTTGAAAAGAGCCGCAACTGTCTTAATTAAGTAACAACACTCGGCTTCCTTTAACATGGAGACCACTGCTTAATCTCAATAGCTTGACAAAATATTGGTTGTTAGTTTATTTGTACTAACCGTACGATGCAGAAGCCTTTCCGAACAAGAAATCACATTATTCTGGTGTACAAGAACTCTTCAATACTTTTATATCATTAATTTATTCTGAAAAATGATTTAGTATTTTGTAATATCTGTTGGATCAATGTAATTTTAACTTACAGTATTGTGCGAATTAATGGAATCATAGGCTGTTTTAATGAAAAAACAGTTTATTTAGTAAACAATTATATTTTGACAAAACTATAACGGTACACTTACATCATTCAGTAGGAAATATGTCCCCCTTTGGCAGCAATTACTGCTTTTACCCGTTTTGGCATAGATTCTATGAGTTTCTGGCAGTTGTCAGATATCCTTTCATCTCGATACCAAACCTGAATGGCCGCTTCTATCATTTTTTTTAGTGGTACAGTCGATTTTTCGTAGTCTAGCTTTGCAAATGGCCCATAAATTTTCAATGGGGTTGAGGTCTGGCGAATTACCAGGCCAATCTAAAACATTATTCTTCTTATTTTTAAAAAATGCCATCATTTTCTTTGATTTATGACAGGGAGCAGAGTCCTGTTGAAGACTCGCTCCTTCTTGGGGTTAACATTTTTGGGGTTGTTTGTCCAAATACTTTTCCAACAGGGATTTGTATTTTTGTCTGTTCATCATGCCTTCAATTGGCACCAAAGATCCAACCCCCATGTATGAAAAACATCCCCAAAATATTTTCTTGACTGGATGTTTTACGGTTTGATCAATATGAGATGGTGTAAGCTTTTCATTGTCAGACTTCCTGACGAATTTCGACCGCTGTCCCTGAACTATAAAGTGGGTTTCATCTGTAAATGGGACTTTTTTACAGTCGCCGACAGTCCAATTAGAGTATTTTTTGGCCCACAGTAGGCTTTGTTTCTTCATTTGTTCAGTTAGAAGCTGTTTTTTCTGTGGACGAATTGCCCTTCTAACATTCTCCAAAAGTCTTCTACGAACAGATGACTCATGAATCACTATAGCTGATGCTGCTAGATCTTGTTGTAGGTCTTGGCTTGATTTTCTTGGGTCCAATTTGCTCTTTCGAAGTAAAAATCCATCATCTGCTGGTGTTGTTTTTCTCTTTCTTCCACATTTTCCTAACCTTTTCACATCTACTGATTCCTTTTCTCGTTTACGCTTCAAAATTTTGCTTACTACCCCCTGACTCACTCCACACGTTCTAGCAATCTCTCTTTGTGACATACTAGTGTGTTCACTCAACGTGACAATCTTTTCACGATTCCTAGGCGTAATATCCATGTTGGAATAAAACCAAAAACAACACAAAATAGTACAAAAACCCCCAAAACAACAGAAGCTTGGTAAGAAATGACCTAAAACACACTCAAACACACCAACGCACAGTAAGGTTATGTTTTCAATGCTTGGTCAGCTGTCAACTCTGTAGGTAGTGTTGCCAACTGTGAATATTGAAAAAATGAAAAAAAAATTCACAGTGATTCCATTAATTCGCACAACACTGTAATTCAAAGCATCGTTTGCTCAATTATCAATACAAATCTTCTGCTCTGGTTCAATATTTAACGAGTCGCTGATGTGTACTGATCGTGGGAACCGAACGAAAAGAGCACAATCTAATTAGTTTGTTAACTAAATACGTAAGATAACAATTAAGGAAGGGCATTAATGCCAAGAAGGTAGGTCTGTGGTTAACTACAATAATAATGGTGCCACCGACGAGAGATACATGTGTCAATTACAGTTGACTTTGAATTACGTAAGAAAATTGCCATTATAGTGATGAGAATTTGTATTAAAATGTTAGGAAACAGTAAATGTTCCAACATTTAATTTTTGGTCTTTCTTGGCTGAAAATAGATTTTAATTCACAAGTTTTTAGTTTAAAGGATTTAAATACGAAGAAAACTTTATATATTTAAGAAGATAAAGAAGAATTATTTCTAATATGTAATAAATATTTGATTTCATATCTACATATATGCATATATTAATAAAGTATTCAACTAGTGAATTCAGAGGTTTATTCGGTCATTCAGGTTGGCAAAATAAAAAACAGAAGTCAACTACTTCATAAGTTTATAGAAGACGTTTCGCTTTATACTTCTAAAGCTTCATCAGTTCTCTAAAATACAAAGATGACATAGAGTTTATAAGAAATACAAATCTAATAATTTATAACTTACAACTCAATATGTAGTATTCAAGATGTTATTGTATATGTACTAAATTTTACTCATAAATTTAGAACTCACTTAAAAAAAAATTTAACAGAAACAAAGAACACAAAAACTTTGCAAAAAATAATATTCGCAGAAACGAAGATTTACAAAAATTTTAACCGTACATTTGGCTTCATTTAGAGATGGTTCTCCAATGAAGGCAAACAAAACACTGATTTATTGCAATCTATGCAAAACGACGTGACGCGATACCGAAAGTTTTTAAGGGCCATATGTTCAACAAATTCCAAAGTTTGAGACAATTATGAACTTCTACGGGGTCATTGATATCATTTTTTTTTGTAATTTATGTTTTAATGAAACTTAGAGATCTGGGATTAAGTTATTACTTTGAATGGAAAATAGGGCTATTTTGAATGAAAAATATTGGTATTATTTATTTCGTAAGATGAGAGAGTGGTAAACCTAGCTCAAATTGTCGATGTCGGTTTTTTGTTTATTGCAGATGGGTTTTTTAGGATCTCACACATTTCAATAAAGGAGCGTTTTTGATGGTTATTTTGTTTCGCCAGTATTTTAGTATTTGAGAAGTGAATGTGATGTTTGGTGGAAATGGCGCACGAGGGTTTGGGAAGTCTAATGTCGCTTTTATGTGAAGTTATACGCCCTAGAAGTGAACGACTGGTCTGGCCAATGTAGCAGGAATTGCATTCAGAACAGGGGATCTGATAGACAACATTAGTGTGCTCTAACGAGCTTAGTGGAGTTTTGGACTTGGAGAATAACTTTCCGATGGTTTTAGTGTTTTTTAGTGATATTTTGACGGGTAAGTTTTTGAATAGTTTAGTCAGCTTGTTCGTAATTTGTGGTAAATATGGAAGAGAAGCATATTTTGTGGCTGGTTTTGGGGTTAATGAGGAATTGTCAGTCTGTAAGCTATTGGATATGGAGGCTAGTATTGCACCGTTAGGTGCTTCCAAAATAGAATGACCATAACTTTTAGAAAAAGGATATCTGTTGATAATGGATATGGGGTAAGGGTTATCAATGAGGATGGATTTGAGTAAATCCAAAGATGCCCTCTTGTACCGCGTATGGGTCTACGGGTGTACTTTAAAGCTAAGAGCTTGTACAAGGTTATGTTTGTATGTCATTGTGTGTGTAGAGTGGTAATTTAAGAACCGGTTACTCGCCATTTCTTTCCTGTACCACGTAGTGCCCAATATGTTGCTATGTGTGCGTAAGATTCGCATGTCCAAAATCGGTATGCTGTTATCAACCTCCAATTCACATGTAAATTGAAGGTGAGGATAAACGCTATTGAAGACTGATAAGATGCTTAAAATCTTATCAGGTGGTGTTACCTGAACCTGGAAATCTAACTTACTGATACTCTCATTGGTAAGGTCGTCAAGTACGAAATTAACTAGAATGGGGGAGATGGACGATCCCATGGGAGTTCCAAACATTTGACGATAGTATTTGTCATTAAAAATTAGAAAATTGGTGTCAAACGTCCGTTTTAATAATTCCGAGAATGTTTCCCACGATACTGGACTGTGTGGTTGGATTTCATTCCAATGGTTCCAATATGCATATACATATATACTGTTACGATAATTATGGCGTTTATAACTATCAATATATTATGACTAATTCTGTTTTCTGTTCCAGTAAATTCGAAGTTGTTTACAGAAACCTTTAGACCCTAATTTTATGAGTAATCCACGTCTCGAGGCTTTTCGAACAGTTGAAAAACGAGTCGAACGCCTTCACCAAAATACGAGATTATTCAAGAAGTTCGCCGAATTTTCTAGATGACAACAGTTGTGTATATAAATGAAAGATTTTTTATTTGGCGGGCAGTCATAAGAAGATCGGGAAACGCGATTTACTTGTAACGAAACGTAACAAATAAATTTGTATTTAATAAGCTATTTAATAAATTAGTAATTAGTTATCGTGAGTTTTAATAAATTAGAATATAGACAATAAATTAGAATAAAGACAAATAAATTAGAGCAATATAAATATACAACAATACATTCAAAGCTCCTCAGCTGTTCCATGTGATATACGGAAGAATCTCAGCCTGAGCGATCTGTAATAGGACTGAGCTGGGGGGATTCCATCTGCTTCAGGGAATTTGCTGCATCTTTTCACCTGACTTTCTGTAAACCTATTTAGCGATAGTACTCTGCATCTTCATCTAACTTTATGTTTTTTTACCGTTGTGGGTTGAGTCGTTTTCTTGGCCGAATTCTATGATTTCTCATTAATCCTGATTAATTTTACTTACTGGGTAACTTCTTTTAATCCTCTTCTGGAAATGATTAAGACAATAGTATCAATAAATGAAAAATGCAGTCGTAAAATAGTTTCGAAACACAATTCAGATTTCTGCTTGATAATCTGAGCCTTCTAAGAATTGCAAGGCAAACAGACGTTGATAAAAGATGTTAAAGAGACATGGGGAATCTAAAATTTGCATTCCACAACATGTCTTTTACAACTAAGCAGAAATCCTTAGCGAATTGTGCTTCTAGTACTCCCACAGAGTAAATCCGAATAAAAATATTTCGACCTAATAGGTCTCGTCAGAAGAGCTATTCATAGGGGTTCTCAACGTGAAAAATCAATATTTTCTGCCTTTTAAGAAGCAACAATAACATGGCTTCAATACGGACGCACTAGCGACATCTAATTAAACAATCGTAAAATAGTTTCGAAACACAATTCATTAAAAGGCAGAAAATATTGATTTTTCACGTTGAGAACCCTTATGAATAGATCTTCTAACGAGACTTATTAGGTCGAAATACGTATCAAGAGATACATAGGATTTGTTTGCGCGAAATCAAATATTTGCTGCCTTTTCTCAGAAAAATGCAGTATTTGCACAAAATTTAGAAGATATAAAAGTGTTTCCTTCTTTTTCTACAGTGTAACAATGCAACTGTACCTATAAGGGCGTTGTTTATTCAGCCTTGAGATTGTATCTAGCGCATTTGATATTTTTGAAATTACTCTAATTGTCAATTAGACTAAGCACTTTATATCTGGCAGAAAATAACAAACGAGCAATTTTGAAACGTTTTCCCAAGTCCTGGCTGCCTTTTTAAATCCCGATGCATATCCTGATCGCCGCTAAAATAAAAACACAAATGAATGAATGCCCCATTGCATCGAATCGTTTCGATATGAGATTTTGAATAGTGGAAACTTAAAAAGGTGCTGCAACGCTGCTATGGCCGTTTTCATTCGCTTCGCTCCGACCCACAAAGTATTAAAAACGAATTAACTCGCAATAAATTTAAAAAAGCATGGAAAACGAGTTTTCTACTCTTTTGGATTTAATAGAGAAATAAAGAAGTTGTGAAAATTCGTAAAATAAATTCTGCAATAAAAATGGCACAAAGGTTATTAAAAGTATTGGTGTAGCTGCTGAATTGTTGAAAAAATTGCTGATGTAAGTCCATGGGAGCTATGATATCAAAGTGGAGATATGGATTGAGAATCCAAAATAACCAGATACAATGTATAACAAAAAATCCAAATGAATTATCTTAATGTGTCAGTGTCAGTTGAAATTAAAGAAATTCTCCGGGGCACAAAAAACATGAGGATACGATTATTATGGGAGACTGCAACGCAAAAGTTTGTGCCAAAATAACACAAGATATAGCCGGAAATAATGGACTTGAAAAAAGAAACGAAAGAGGACAGAGACTAATACAGTTCTGCCAAGAAAAGAATTGCATTATAGCAAATACTTTGTTTCAGCAACCTAAAAGACTACTATATACCTGGAAATCTCTAACTGATCAAGAAGGAATGGTAGTTAGATATCATATCGACTACATTGTCATTAACAGAAGGATAAATATCGGACAAAATATAGATATAATGAATTTCGCCATAGTTACCATAGCAAACGAAGTTTTGAAATCAGAAAAAGAGCCAGTAAAGAAAAAGGATTAGATAACCGATAACATACTAGACCTTATTCAGCAAAGAAGAAATTGTAAAAATAAAGATGAGACTCGATATAGAGAAATATATTGACAAATAAGATACGAGGTTAATCGAGCAAAAGAGGCCATCAAACAAAGCCAAAGCGGGAAATCTCCAGGCCCTGACCAAATACCATCAGACTGGCTCAAACTTCTAGACGACGACAATGTCTTAGAACTAACAAACATTTATAACCACATATACGAAACTGGAACATTGCCACAAATATGGTTGGAGTGAATATCCCACTTCCAAAAATACCTAATATATCATCATGTAAAGACTTTAGACTAATTGGTCTCATGAGTCACTTTCTCAAGCTACTTCTTAGGATAATTATTAATAGAATCAATCAGAAATGTGAAGACACAATGAAAAATAAACAATTCGGTTTCAGAGAAGGATTGGGAACAAGGGAAGCTTTGTTCTCAATACTAACACTATTTCAACGATCATGGAAAGTACAGAAACCAATTAACGTCGGTTTTATAGATTTTGAAAACGCGTAACCATTTTAGATACATATGATGTTGGATAAACGAGACACTAAATCCTGATGAAGAAATAAAAACTCGTACAGAAATTGCAAAAGAAGTATTTATGAAACGTAGATCTATTCTGAGCAACTCTCAGCTGAGAATCAAGTTCCTAAAATGTTATGTGTATCCTGTCTTACAGTATGGATGTGAAAGCTGGATTATGAAGGTTAACATGATGAAAAAATTAGAATCCTTCGAGATGTGGTTATATCGTAGAATGCTCAGAATATCATGGGTTCAACACATTTCAAATAAAGAAGTCTTTAACAGAGTAGGTCAAGGTGAAGGTGACTTAATAAAGATGATAAAAAAGAAAGAACTCGAATGTCTGGGGCATATAATGAAAGGAAGAAGATACAGAATATTGGAGTTGATACTCAACGGAAAGATCAACGAAAAAAGAGGAATTGGTAGGGAAAAATACGCATGGCTCCGAAACCTTTGTCAATGGACTAGCCTATCAGCAGATGAATTTTAATTCAATAGATTAATATATTAAATGCCGCTCAAGATGGAGAACGATATCGGCATCTCATGATGGCAGCTACCCACGGCTAAAACTTGGGCACGGTACTTAAAGACGAAGAAGTCAGTGATCCCTACCAATCAAGCAGATTAGATGCGTGATTATTATCAATCACGCAGATTATTTATTTCTGTATCATTTACCAGATACGCTGGAGTTTTGTGTATGATTAGGGTGTCTTTTTTAAAGGGCTTTATCGAGCTCAATAACCTCAATCCAATCATTACCTACTTTATACCACGAGTAAGTTTGATCCTCTAAGTTGGTTATAGGAATGGATGGATACAATTGGCTTAAGAAGGGGCAACAGCATACGAAAATCTTGCAATATCTGATTTGAGTTTGCAACTTTGGCCTGTATCTGCTGAAGCCTCGTATAATTTAGCGCTGTCGTCTTTTGTATTAAGACAGCCGGTATGTGGGGGATGGACCGTGTTTAGATCTCAATATCTTTTTTTTTATTATTATGGCTTTAGATTATTGATCCATTCAGCCACGGTATTATAATAAATTCTGTTTGCTACAATATTAAATACTATATACACATACGCAGCACATATACAAACTTATGCACGCACATACATATATAGGTATTGTTATATAAAAATTTAAAAAAATACAAAAAGGAAGTGGAAACATTAAATTGACCTCTATTTAAACTCTTCATTCAGGATCCTAACCAACTTAAATTAATTTACAAATAAGAAATATACAAATAATACTAAATGCTAATACTAAATTCTAATAATTAATAATTGTCACAGCGCTAAGACATAAACCCGGTTCAACACCTTGGAGGTTTAGGCCTTCTTTGTGATCTTTTTTTTTATTTTTTATTTTTTTTTTTTTTGTTTATTTTTTTTTTCTTTTTTTTTTCTTTAATTTTTTTTTTTAATTTTTCAGTTTTTTTATAAAATATCTTTTTGAATAATACATTTTTTGGGAAACAGAATATATAGTACCTTTAAATGTATGACTTAATGAACAAGACATACTAAGTATTCATAATCTAAAACGTCCACAAAATGCTCATCTTAAATATGTAAAACTTCTCAACGCAACTGATATTCCACAGAAAACACCACTTTCATTAAGGAGCCCACTACAATCTTCCAACATGGACAGAAAGAAGTCAGTTTTCTGTGGGTTTCTGATCCTATTGCACTATTAAATCTAAACGCGTTTCACACAATAAAAATGGCATCAATTCCCGCAGGACACCAGGTCGTCCAACCACCAGTGGTAGACATCAATAATAGAAATCAATACTAGAAATCGTTATAATATGGATTTAACTAAAGAGATCTATTTCTCTAACGATATCTCTGTCTATAATGCTATATACATTTTCTAAATATTTAATTTCTGGAAAACTCTAATTTTTATTACGTGACATCCATCGTACAGATATTGCTCCATCCGTTTTCCTTCAGACAAGAAAAATAAAAGGAAAAACAGAGTTCGCGTAACTGCCGAAAGAGATAAACGATCTTACAGTTAATTTAGAAAAAGTGTAAAGGAAACTATTTTTCACTTTAAGTAGCTGACGTCTAAGGGCAGTTTTAAATCGTTTAAAGCCTGGAAAAACGGCATTTAGGGGTAGATACGTTCTGAAGCTTTTGGTTTTCTGGCCAATATGCTAAAAGTGACGTTGTAAATAAACTATTTAAAGCTAAGTTGGTTTAAAACTTCTCAATGTTTTACTGATTTAAAAATATCATACAGTCAATATTATTCAAAGTACCGTTAAATGTAAGGGTTTCCTAAAAAATGGCAATTATAACTAGATGGAAACTACTTAACAAGTAAATATTAAAGATATAGTAAGTTACGAAAATCTAATACCAATTTATACAGAAAAACCAAAAAAATATATAGGGAAGCGGATTGAAATTTAAGTTTCAAAAGAAAATATCATAATCCATTAAAGCAACTACTTTTCAACTTACTCTTAGATAGGTTATAAACGAGTATGTAATTTTCTTTTTTTTTTTTTCTGTAAGACATTCTATTTGTTTATTACCCTTTGCATTCACCTTTTGTGTGATCAACCAATGCTTCTTGAACCGATTTGTGATTTTCCTCCAAATAACCCTTTGATTCGATTCTTGTTTCTGATGCATACATCACTATTGTACTTTTTTACCATTGTTTTAGATTTTCAGTCAATATTGGTTTGGCGTAGTTTATTATCTTAAATTCTTTTACTATTGTGTTGAATGCTTGGACCAATCTTTGCAGACTATCTTCATGTCCTCTTCCTTTATTAACGCTTTGCTAATTTCATCCATGATCAAATTGAAGAGCATGGGGCTCAATGAATCTCCTTGCCTTATTTCTACAGCTCCTGTAAGTTGTCCATCTACTCTGTCTTCCATTTTGTTATTTTGGTAGATGTTTTCGATAGTTTTTATAATATTTAGGGAAACTTCTCTTATTTGGGTTTACATAGTAGTTTTGTTAATACTGAAGTTTATCTATTTACCTCATCCTAGGACGCGCCTTGGTGTCAATTACTCAATATTACATTAATATTGATTAAAAGAAGAATGATGCTAGTGTTCCAACAACTTAAACCATACCAAACATTTATTCAACGGGCTACCTGTGAAATTTATTAACGCGCTTTCAAAGTGATGTACAACTATTAAAAATTATTGTTCATTAACATAATTATTACACAAATTAAAACTCCTTTTAGCTGAAATATGACGCCCCGAGCTAATTTCCATAAAGAAGTCAGCATTAATTTCGAACTACTCAAAACAAAACACACATGCATCATAGCAATGCCCACAACTGCAACTTATCATTTATTCATAATATATATATTTCGTGACTGAAAAATTAGAAAAGGTGTCGTTTGTAATTGTGGTTAACATGCGACACCCGCTGGGTGGCCGGATATTACTCCTTTCGGTGTTATTAACAGGGTCGGACTCAAAAGTCATTTGAAATTAAACAAATTGTTTATTACATATAAAGCTCAACAGGCCTAAAGCTAAAAAATTCACATTTTCCACTACAATTACCATTTTGTTTTAAATATAGAAAATACATTTAATATTTCTCATAGTTTTTCCATACATTTCTTAACCACTTCCTTCTATTGATTTATGTTTAAGGCTTTTTCTTTTCAATTTTCTTTTATATGATGTCCGTATATGCTGTCCGACAAAAGGTAGAAGAAAAACAAAGACCAGAAAGGCGAAGGATTTTGTACCTCATTTCCGCCCTGTGTCATTTTCTCCTGAATGTCCAGTTTCGATGTTTCTTCCTTCTCTATCACTGTTTTAAGGTAGATATTTAAATTATAGCATTCTTTTATATGTCTTATGGAGAGTGGTGGGTCTCTTTCTTTATTTTTAGATATTCCGTTTTGTTAATGTGGATGGTGAGTCACCAATTTTCGTATTCGTCGAATACCTTTCGGATCCTATAATCCAAGTCTTCCTGATAGTTTGTCATAATCACTTAAAAGTCTGCGAATAAAATATTTGTTCTGTACTTGTTTTCAAGTACTATTCCCATCCGTGTGCATTTTATCCTCCAGTTATTTAAAGCTTCTTGAATACAAATTTCAAAGGCTTGGAGATTTGTGACAGGAAGTGTGTCTTCTTCAAGTGCCGTGTCCGTTGCGAACTTTGGCTATTAACATGGAAATTCTGATCTTGTTTGCGGCGCTTCTGAACAGGTTGACCGATGTAAGCCAGAACCACTTCCGCAGATTTTGGAGCCACGAGTGTCTTCTCCTGCCTTGCCCTCGCTTATTATCTATTTTCTCCTGGACAATCAATTACAGTAGACGGTACTTATCGTGGCCTAGATATTCAAGCTTTATTTGTTTAATTGTGCTCGCGATTTCTTTCTCCTTTCTGCTTTTTTGGATTACCTGTATGTTGGTGACATGTTCGGACCAGGATATACGAAAAATGCGTCGGTATACCCACATTTCGAATGCTTTTAGTTTTCTCTTGAGCGTCTCTGTCAGAGTCCAGGCCTCAACAACATATAGTAACATCGGAAAAATGTATCATTTAACTATACGTAGTTTTAAGGGAAGAGACAAATCCCTGCTTATAAGGAGCTTTTTCATATTATTAAATGCTGCTCTAGCTCGTTATATTCTCGCCTTAATTTCTGTGGCTTATTCCCATTTTGAATTTACGTTGGTACACATAAGATTCTACATGGCCAATTAGTATGTTATTTATTCGTAATTGTCGAGCAGGTTCTTGCTTTTTGCTTATCAGCATCTACTTTGTCTTCTTGAAGTTAAGGCTTAGGCCGTATTCCTCACTAACTGAATAAACTCTGGAAGGAAGTGTGTATGAAATTTTATTATCCCTTGTAAATGTATTTTTGCATTCATGTATTACTTTGGCCTACCTTCGTCAATATTTCAAACAATATTTTTAAAGGTACTGTATCATAGGACAATTCACTCTAATCTTCTATTTCTTTATACTAATGACCATCGATGTCACATGAATGTTGATTTAAATAAATAAAATTATTCGTGATAAAGGAAAATCGAAATAATTTGAAAGATAATCATGTGAAGATCTAAAATTTACTTTCTGTAACCAAATGCACCCATTTTTGCAACACCAGGATATATCAGTTACTAATATTATACATTAGACATTTACCTAATTTGCCTACGTAAAATATAGTCCGTCAAGAAAGTATCCGGAAAAAAGAAACAGAATTATAATTTTACGAGATTTATTTCCATCACTTGAAATATAAAATTTCAACAAATATTTCATCTCATTTACTTATACAACCTCCATTTAAATCTAAACACTTAACTAAACGTCCAGGTACACCCGAAACTAGGTCAAGGCCATAATTTTTGGTAATGGTGTTCCAGGCTTGTAAAACTGACCAAATCAAACCTTTTTTATATCGTGGCGCTGCTCGATCCACTTTAATCTTCATCAGTCCCCATATGTTTTCAATGGGGTTAAGATCTGGAGATGCTGCTGGTCACGGAATTATTGCCAATTCGTGTGCTTGCATCCAAGCTTGAGTATAACCAGAAGTATGGCATCTTGCATTATCTTGCTGAAAACGCCACCTCTCTGGATATAAAACATGAGCCGTTTCAAGAAGAAAAACATTTAAGATGTCACAATATTTCGCACTATCAACAACACCATTAACTATACAGAGAGGTTTATTACCACCCTGAGATATTGCTACCCAAAACATTATTTTAATGGGAAATTTGGAAATTTGAACGGTAAAATTTTCTCTTGATAGGACTTTTAGATAATTTGCACCAAGCTGAAAACGACTTTTATCAGATACAAAGACATATTAAAATTATTTTCTCGAAAACTTTGACAAAAATCTATTCTTCGTTGCCTTTGCAGAGGTGTCATTATAGGGATTTTTATTGGATTCCTTGATATGCAGCCTTGCTTTTTCAGTGACATGTTGACAGTTTCTGATCACACTTTTATTCTCGTTGATTTTCAAATCTGTTCGTTAATTTTCCAAACCCTAGGGCGGATTTTGTCATCCTAATAAAGCCACTAAAGCATTTAATATGTTTCCGAGAATCTTACGAGGTCTACTGGAATTTGGTCTATGTCTGATATTTATGTCATTTTTTATCCTCTTTATTGTCTCATACACTGCACTTTTGCCGAGTTCAGTCAATTGCTCTAATTTTTTAACGTTTCGGACACACTTTCTATACAAATATTCCAACACGTTTCTTTTTTCTACTTGTGACATTATTTCACAAATCTTAAGTCTGTTTACAAACAACCATATTTGACAGATGGTGTCGTCATGCGATTTAGTTCAGCACAACCTACTTGATGCAGCTTTTGTCTTAAAATGTTACAAAAAGTAATTCTATTAAAATTAGGAAAAATATAAAATTCTGGATACTTTCTAGACGGACTATATATTAAATAGTCTAAGGTTAGTCTTAAATAAAAAATATAACTCAAATAGACCGAGAAAACTTAATCTCATTGGTAAAAGAGTATAATTTCAAAAGTTCCTTCGAGCTATTTGCCAGCAATTCCGAAACATCCACAACTTCGGTGTGTGTCATCAGTCGTCAGTCGATTTCCTGATGATTGACGGCGAATTTAATCTAGAAGTTAATTGAAAAAAAGCAGCCACGCCATCTGGTGCCTGCCTTTTAAATTTCCACCACGACTCAACGTCTCGCTGACTCGACTTGATATTTGGCAAAACCGCATTTTCTAAATTTTCAAATTGCATTTTCAACGATTCGCATGCATTTTCCTCGATTTTTCCAGTCGCGTGATATCTTTCGCAGAGTTCGGGTAAATAATAAGGAGAAGTTTAAAAGGTCTTATCGCATTTATATGTGATTGACTTGGTTTTTACGAATTAAATAGAAGACAGAAAGCACAGCTTTAATTTTTTAATTTTCATATAAGGCAGATTATTTATTAAAAGACCAAACAAACATCTTTATTGTGTCTTTTTAAAAATATTTTAAATTTGAAGAAAATTGTAAATATTTTTTTTCTAAATCAAGCCTTAAGCGTTTCTTTTCAATTGTTAATAATCGCAGAACATTACTCAATGCACAAATCTGGTTCTGTATATTAGTCGCCTAGATTCAAAACCCGACAAGTCAGAATTTTTTTAAAATCTTTTTTATTAGATATAAGAATTTCAAATACATAAACCTACAATACATTTATCAAGCAAATCCCGACATATCCAATAATTATAGGCTCCCAAAAATGACACTTCCAATCCGCCAATAGACGCGTAGCATTTTACTAGCAACCCGATTTTGGTTGACAACGTGTTAGATCAGTTTAGTTTATGCTTTTAAGTAAATTGTTCAACAGCTATTTCATCAATACATGCATTTTATGAATCAAATGGATTAACATTATCAGAATCCAAAACAGAAATCTGCTTCTTTTCTAGAAAACATAGAACTCCAGAAGTGTATATAATTTGTGGTCAATTCAAATTTCCAATTAAAAATTGTGTCAGATACCTGGGAACTTATTTAGACAGAAAACTTTTGTGGAAAGATCATATTCAACATATCATTAAAAAAACCGAAAAAGCTATGAATATCCTAAGAGCTTTCTGTAAAACAAACTGGGGTGCAGATCCCAACATTAGTTTAATGTTTTATCGATCTATGATACGACCAGTTTTCGATTATAGCTGTCACTTGTATGGAAATGTATCGAACACTCATTTAACAAAAATTGAGATACAGAAAAATAAGTGCCTACGCTTGTGCCTTGGGTATCTGAAATCTACACCAATTAATGTAATGGAAATTGAAGCTGTTGAACCGCCATTGAATTTACGGAGGCAGTATCTTACCGACAAATAAATATCTCGTACCATTAGCAGAGACCAAGTATTTCTCAAAGATATACACAATCTGGCTGTTTTAGATTTGACTAAAAGGTATTGGTTTAAGAAAAAATCTCCACTCGTGGCGGAAAGCTACAGAAATCTTTCTAAATTTAAAGAAGTACTTTATAAGGGTCACATTCCACCAGTTTATACTGAAAAGCCTCATGTACTGTTCTCAATAAAAATCAAGACAGAATTTCTCAATGATGTCCAAGGCCCCATGTTTAACGCAGAAATTCAGAAGAGATGGCCTAATTATTATTATATGTTTACCGATGGTTCAAAAAAGGGAAATAACACTGCTTGCGCAGTATATCAACAGTATTCTGGACAACATCATAAATATAAATTACCTGATGAAGCCTCCATCTACACATCCGAAATGCTGGGTTTAAAGTTTGCTCTTTCTCACGTTTTGACAAAGGAAATGAAGAACTGTGTAATATTTACAGACAGTAAAAGTGCAGTAGAAAGATTATATGAAACAAATAAATCCAAGCAATTGACTCATCTTGATATAGAGATATTAAAATTGTACTACGAGGTTTCAAAGCTCGGAGGAGAAGTTATTATCGCATGGATCAAAGGCCATTCTGGGATAAAGGGTAATATAATAGCAGATGTATTGGCAAAAGAAGCATTATCAAGCGGAGAAACCATAGTCAACAATATTCTACCGGTGTTAGATATATATGTATATAGTAAACAACGGCTTAAATTAAAATGGCAAGCCAATTATGCGGAATCCGAAAGACAGTCATCATTTAAATATTGGCAACCCACACTTCTTAAAAAAAGGTGGTTTTATTCAGAATCCAACAGAAGTTTTATTAAAACTATTAATATTCTAAGGTCAAATCATGCTCTAACACCTTCAAGAATGTACAAAATGGATCTAGCAGACACTCCAAACTGTACTTGTGGTAAATATGGAGATTTAACACATATCCTATTAGAACGTGGAAACCAACAAGGGAATATTACATGTTTTTATGAAAACTTCCGAAAACTAAATGTGTGTTTCCCATTTCACATAAATGAATTAATTTTCTCTGGAAACTTAGAAATTTATAATTGTATTTATCAGTTAATAAGAAATTGTAAATATAAACTTTAAACAATATAATGTACTAACCCTAGAATTAAGATAAAATTTGTAAGCAATTTGCGAACATATCAATCATGTAATAAACCTTTTAATACGAAAAAATGAAAAAAAAAATGGAAAAAAGAGACAAAAAAAAACAAATAAATAAAAAAAAAATAGGCCAAACCAAATTAATATAAAAAAAGACCAAAACAAAATAAAAAATATATATACATATTATATGCAATATCAAAAAAGTAATACAAGGAAATAAAAAAAATCAAATAAAAAAAATATAAAAAATAAAAAAAAAAATCACAAACAAACAAAAAAAGAAAAATCAAAACAACTCAATTATTTAATTAATTTTTAACTTACATTTAGTACTAACTCGAACTCTGATTGTTGTTCTGTGAATACAAATTACAAAACAGTCTGGTCAATTGGCTATGCCAAGGCCATAAAAAAAAAACAAAAAAAGTAAATTGTTTGCAGTGTGTGTAATAAATTGCTAAAATAATGGATTCATTGGCAACTTTAAATACTGTTGGACAGTTTCCTTATGTAAAACAGTGTGATGTGACAATGGTTCAAAAAAGAGCGAAGGTCGAAACAAGAAGAGAAAAGACAAAAGCTGCAAGGTATAACCTATAATATTACAATAAGTTAGTAGATTATTTGTGATGAAATAATTATTTTTAGGTATGCTGCCAAAACATTACCTGTGTACCCCACTTGCAGCAATAAGGGAAAGCCATATCAACCATTTCAATGTACATCTCTTAGCGGCTTCCCACGGTCGGCGATATTGCGGACGTAACCGGACTAGCCCGCACCACGCACCGTGTGAAAGGTCTTGTCCGTGGTAGCACAGGCACGTCCGTGCTGGTGCGTCCTATCCATCTAGAGTCGGTAACATCAAAGGTGCGGTATATGCTCGTGCAACGCGATCCTAGCGCGTCTGTGTTTCACAGTGCAAGTGCAAGTCAGAAGTTTTTCATTCGCTGACACGAGTAGTTGTCTGTAGTAGTTTTGCAGTTTTTTTGCTAAAAAATGGAATATACAAACGAATTTTTTTTTTATTTTTTAAATCTGTATCAAAATGAAACAAATTTATGGAATTCTACGGCACCAGAGCATAAGAAACGGAAACGATATATACGATGTATGGAACCGAATAAAAAATCAATTGAAGAATAGTACTATTTCGATTAAATAAATAAAAAAGAAGAGAAATAATTTAATGCCGACATACAAAAGGCAAAAAACAAAAGTTAGAGAATCGATGGGAACTGGAAGTGGGGCTGATGATGTTTACAAGCTTGAGTGGCCTTTTTATGATATAATCAAACAATACTGTCACGGACCTAGGAAGAGCTCTGTCTGTGGTGCGTTACCGTCCGTGCTGATCGGCTGTCCGCGATGATCTGTAGAATCGCCGATCGTGGGAAGCCACTATCATCTGTCCATGAACTATGTAAGATACTTACATTCAGCTTTTTATCAAAATAAGGATAAAAGGGGACAAGACATGTTCATTTTACGCCACATTTACTCACATGACATGGTCACATTTTCATTTGATTGTCAGAAGAATTTGACGCTAAAAAAACTTCCGGATCAGTCGGCTTATTTCAGTATGATACCTAATTTTTATCACCTAACTGTAGTTTGTGGATCGTCAAAAAGTAAATTAACTCCAGAAATGTTACGCCATATATTTGGACGGAATTGGACCATCATAGAAGTTCAAACGAAATATCGTCGTTCTTTCACCACTTCCTTTCAAATTTTAATTTTGTGGATAATGTACGTGTTCTTCAGCCTATTTGCGATGGGTGTGGAGCACAGAATAAAGTTCCACGGTCATCACTATGCTGAGCTTTTGGCTTTAGTTTGAAGCTCCAAGACGAATAAAAGGAATTGAGATACTGTTTCCCGTTGTGGGGCATTCTTTTATTCCCCCTGATCGTGTGTTTGGACAAATTGAAAAATTTATAAAAACACACGGTAATTGTTCATGCTGATGAATATGTAAAGTTAGTCAAAAAGTTTGCCACTGTTTACAGAGCTGGAACTGGTGTTGCAATTAAGGACTGGAAGGCTGAAACTCAAAAAGTAATAAAACAACCAGGCTATTGGCATTTTAAGTTCCAACCGTCAAAAAGAGTAATCATTACAAGAGGACAAACAGTACCACTTATAAGGGGTAAGGCATTTTACAAAACTGACTTATGCGCACTCAAAAGCTTATGCAAAAGGGGGAAAAAGTCTCACAAATTAGTCCAAGAACACTGAAGGCTGGAATAGCGATTAAAGAAGATAAGAAAAAAAGCATTACTAAGCTATTGGAGAAACACTACGGAAAGTGATGGCAAGATAGAGATGAACTGGTCTTTTTCAAAGAAGTATTCCACGAAGCTATAGATGAGGGACAAGGCAGTGAGGCAAACGAAGAGGAAGATAATTGCGAAGCAGAAACAATTAGCTTGGCAATATAAAATAGTGGATAAATGTTATCTTGCGTTGTTGAGTAATTACACCTATTTTTCTAATAGATTTCGATTTCTTTTCTTTCAAAATATTAAATTCATCTGCAAACTCCGACAAGTCCAAAAAATATCATACAATTACCTGTTTCTGGGGGCCGCTAGATTTTTTCAAAGTGTTTTTTTATGTATTATTATCAAAAACCTAAATTTTCTCAAAAAGTCGCTGCTTAATTTAATAAGATATAGATTTTCGGAGTAGGTACAAAACGGAGAGATATAAATTGCATCTTTTATTCCAACCAAGTATTAAACATCTTTTTCAATGTAGATTAGAAAGGGAACTAAATAAGATGGAAAAAAATATGGATGAAGAACAAGAAAACAATAACCTCAAAATGATAATAAAAAAAATTGCTTATGAAGTATTAGGAACAGAGAACAACGACAAAAAACACCACGAACCACCATGGATGACAGAAAACGTAAAAGAAATGATACAAGAAAAGAACAAATTATATAAAAAATGGCTAACAAATAAAACATCTAGCAATAGAGTATCATATCAAATGAAAAACGGAGAAGTACGCCAGCAAATAAAAGAAGCAAAAAATAATTTCTGGGAACAAAAATGTGTCCAAGTTGAAAATTTAATGGGTGGTTCTCAGACAACGGAAGCATGGAGAACCATCACTAACCTAAAGAAGAACACCCATAACTCATTAAGCAACTTAATTTCTATAGAAAAATGGGAAAATCACTATAAAAATTTACTCCAAGAGTCCAGATTGGAATATATGGGAGAAGAATACAGTATGGAGAGACAAACAAATAGTAACATTAATACTACCAGCAACGAGGTCCGTACTGCGCTAATTAAAATGAAAAACGGGCGATCTTCAGGACCTGGCAATATAGCTGTAGAGCTACTTAAAGCAGGAAGTCCACTCCTAATCGAACGAATAGCTTTTCTAATGAATCAATGCTGCCAACAAATTAAAATACCATCTGAATGGAAAACCGCTCACCAAGTGTCCATCTTTAAAAAGGGTAATCGAAAAGATCCTAACTGCTACAGAGGATTGAGTGTCCTACCTACTTTCGGCAGATTGTTTGGAAAGATAATAAATAGAAAAATACAAGATGATGTAGGACATCTAATTAGCGAAGACCAAAGCGGATTTACGCCTGGTAGATCTTGCACTGATAACTTGTTTATACTCCAACTTCTTCTTCTTAAGGTGCCGTGCATTTCTGCGTAGGCGTCCACCGTACATCGTCTTGTCAGGTGAGATGTTAAATATTCTGGATTAAATAATTCTGTTTTTAGCAGCATTGCAAAGCATTTCATAGCTGTGGATTCCTGTCCATTGTCGAATATTGTGCAGCCATGACATTTTTTTACGTCCGAGACCTCTCCTACCCTCTATCTTCCCTTCGAGTATCAGTTGCTGAAAAGTGTATCGTTCTCCTCGTATTATGTGTCCCAAGTATGCAGTCTTCTTACTTTTTACATAATTAAAAAGTTCCCTATCCTGTAAGCCCGCTCTTCTGAGTACTTCCTCATTTCTGACCCTGTCCGTCCATGATATTCTGAGCATTCGACGCAGGCACCACATTTCAAACACTTCAAGTTTGTTAATGGAACTGGCCTTTAACGTCCATGCTTCCATTCCGTACAGGAGAACAGGCCACACGTAACACTTAAGCATCTTGTATCGGAGGTTAAAGTCCAATTTGCAATCAGTCAGAAACTTACGAAGGCTCAAAGCCTATACTCCAACAATTGCGTATGATACAGTACCAAGGCCTAAATTGTGGCAAGCTTTACAACAACTCGGCATTAGTCCACACCTTTTAGGAATAATCACAGAAGTACACAGGGATAACACCACTTACCTAAAAATCGGAAATAGACTATCAGAGCCGATAAAAGTAACTAAAGGACTGAGACAAGGATGCAGTATGTCACCTTTACTGTTTAATTTATATATTGAGGCAGCCCTTCAAAATTGGAAATACCACTGCCAAGGAATGGGAATCCCAATACGAAATGACGTACTGTTCTCCCGGAACTTTGCGGATGACCAAGTCGTTCTAGCTCAAGATTCTTATAATCTAGAATTTATGATAAAGCGACTATACAGAGAATATGTAAAATGGGGGTTAAAAGTCAGCATGAAGAAAACGGAATATCTAGTTATCAATTCAGATGCAAGGTTTGAAGTGTTGATAGACGAGGACGAAGAAATCACACAAGTGGAAAAATTAAAATATTTAGGTGCATTCATTGATAAGAACGACTTGGGTGAAACCGTAATTAAACACCGAATTAATCAGGGACGTAAAATTTTAGGATGTTTGAACTCCTTATGGTGGGATCGCAACATTTCCAAAAGGAACAAAAAAAGAATAGGGCAAACGATGGTTGAATCAGTTCTTTGTTATGGCTCTGAAGTATGGACAATTAATGCAGACCTGAAAAGAAGATTGTTGGCAGTTGAAATGGATTATTTGAGAAGAAGTGCTAGAACATCAAGGCTGGAAAGGAAAACCAACGAATCTATAAGAAATCAGATGAATGCTACAGATACGGTCATAGACAGAATAGAAAGAAGAGGTTTAAAATGGTTTGGACACCTGTTAAGAATGTCTGACGAACGTTGGCCCCAAAAACTTCACAGATGGAAGCCCCTGGTAGAAGAAAAAGAGGTAGACCTCGACGCTCATGGAATGAAGGTGTTAGAAGAGCAATGGAATCGAGAGGTTTAGAGGAGGAGCATGCCTTGGACCGAGGGGATTGGCGGAGGAGGACGGGAATACGGCGATAGCCGTCTCCAAGATGTATTCTATTTACAAATTGGATCCTGTAATATATATATATATATATATATATATATATATATATATATATATATATATAGATTTTCAAGTTTTTCTTCATTATCTCAAATCTCATTTACCTGGACTTGTCAGGTTTTGAATCTAGGCGACTGATATTACGTTCATGTGTTAATGACATATTTCCTAAATAAAATCTAAACAATTTCAAAATTTTTATCCCGTGTAAAAGTGAATTCGTGAGATAACCCTGCCGTCATCAATAAAATATAAAAAATACCTGCTCCTTCAGCAGAACTGTGGATTATCCCCGACGTGGAGTGTCAGCATTTCTAGTTCCGTCCATAAATAACCATGGTCTAAACGCAGGAATTCCGGATTTAGTTGTAATGCTGTCTGCCCGTCGGTCGCCCTTCCTTCATTATTATTTCTAACGCCCAGAAACGTAATTCCTAATGGTCTTTTCTACCCCATAAATAAAAGAAACGCTATAAATAAGGTTTATATCGCGAGAGGGACTCGGCGATCAGGAGAATAAACTTTAAGTAGGGTATTGGAGTTTTATGAATCATAGGTATTGTATCTTATGCAACCATAGGTGTATTGATTATACGTCTTTCTCGTGAAAACGGTATTTTATATTTTAAAGCTCGTGTCTGGTTTCTTTTTGATTTTAAGTAACGTATAGATAAGTATGTTTATGGCACTTTTACTTGAAAACGATCTTATTTATAATTTTATAGAGAAAAGTTCTGATAAAAAAACTATCAACTACAAATATTTACACCAAAGAATGACAATACAAAGCAATGACGATATTTCTACCAGAATATGTGTAGAAAATTAATTAATTTTCTACAATAGTTTATTTATTACTCTAATAATTATTATTCCACTAAATTATCTTCTAAATAAAAGTCTATACGATCAGCACGACATCCCTTCTTCGTGCTGTTTCGCATCTTCTGCGCCTGTCAGAATTTTACATTAATCTATTCAAATCAACTACCCTTAATGCCACTTCGTTTTTGCCTTCTCAAATAGAAGGACGTAAGTCACATTCGTTTTTCAGTTTCTCAAATAGAAACAAGATAGTTCTCACGCTTCTCAAATAGAGGCAGTTTTTAAATAACATATTTTATTAAATAGTTAATTAAACTAAATTCAGTGTTTGTGCATCGAATATGTAAGTACCTGAAATAATTATTCTTTTATGCAGAAGATAATCTACGTATTCATGCTAACATTTCATAAATGATGGTCCGACAAATTACAGGGTTGCCGGATATTTAACCCGTAACTGCTACCGACAAAAAGTTATTTCGCAGCTGCTATTGACGGGTCACTGTGACCCAGTTTTAAAATTCTGAAATAAAGAAAAAACATTAGCTAATACATTTATTTTAAGTCATTAACACTTTTTTATATAACGGTAAACTAATTTAATGTAAAATAAATTCCTATTTAAAATTTGGGCATATTTTTAGAGCACATTGTAAACATATAGGTAATTTGCACACAAAACAGTATGTATTTGTTTTCCGGTCTTTTTTTCCGGGACAAATTGCGCATCTCTTCCTTTTAGATATATTCTAAATTGGCAATGGTGCAGGTGTGTCATCTATATCTACTCCAAGGATATTCGCTGCGAGACATCGAAGTTTCCGGGGTACATTTACGTTGTAAAGTCTTTTCTTCATATGTGTCGTGTACAGTGCAATGTCTAGTTCTTTTAAAAAATTGTAACGGGATATTTCTTTTCCCCGGGAAAACTGATATATTATTTGGCTGTTTACACCAGACACATTTAAAATACAGTGAAAAATTGCCATAGGCCATCGACGGGTCCTTCGAGAAGTGAAATATGTTGCACATTTTTCGTCCAAAGCATCTACACCTACTTTGGTTTGGTTATAAAACATTATTTCGCGTTTCCCAGTGCTCTGATCAACAGTACTGTCGTGATGCATTGATGATATTAAAACAACAGATTTTCCCTTTTTTGGGACATATGATACCAGAGTATTGTCTGATGTAAATCCGAACTCTGAAGAACTAGCAGGTCTCTTCCTGTCGGCCATAAATTCTGAAGGAATCATTCTTTTATTTTTCTTCACTGTACCTACATATATAATTCCTCGTTTTCTTAACTCGTTGGTTAATTCCATTGATGTGTACCAGTTATCTCCAGTGACATTACGGTTGGAATTTTCAATAAATTTTATCATTTGAAGAACAACCTCAGTTGGATGTGAAAATAGCGATTTTTGTTTCTGTTGAAGAATTTTTCCTGTATAGACCTCCGCGTTATACATATAGTGTGTTTGGGAATCGGCTAAGATCTGCACTTTTATACCATATTTCGCAGGTTTATTAGGTATGTACATTCTAAATGCACACCTTCCCCTGAATGGTACCAGCATTTTATCTACTGTTGGAGAACTTGGAACATAGTTCTGTTGGGAGTTTTTTACAAAAGTTTCAAATAGGTTGGATATAGCTGCCAATTTATTAGTATTCACTCTTTCAGACCTTGTAAGATGATTGTCGAATCTTAAACAGCTTAGCAAAAATAAGAATCGTGCAAGTGACATCAAACATCTAAACAAATCTCTCCCTGTACCATCTGTTGCCCATAATGATTTTAAATCTTCATGGTTAGACTTAAATATACCTTGCATAAATAAAAGTCCAATAAAAGCTTCTATCTCAATTTTATCTGTTCTTTCATTGAAAGTTGGGGCAAATTTTGAGAGAGTTTTTACGTCGTTTGAATGTAGCGTAATTTGAGGATACTAAGTCAATTCTTGTGTTGATATGTTTCAACAATAATTTCCAGCATGTCATCAGTTATAAATAATTTTCAAGCTTCTTTAGGATACAGTGGTGGATTCTGACGGGTAGAACCTTTCAGTCCTGGTAAAACTCTTATAATGTTATGAGATTTTACTTTGGACCTTTTTGGCGATTGTTTTGCCCATTTTGTAGAATCTTTTCCATACCAAGCTAATTTTGAAATGTTCAAAGTAGCTGTTTTGTTACTTGAAGCGTTATTCGTGGCATCATCTCTGTCTAAGGTGTTTTCATGCAATAGTTCAACCTCAAATTCACTATCAGAGTCGTGTTCACTGTAAATTTCATTGTCTATTTCATCGCTGTCACTTTCAACTGAATAGTTAAATAATTTGTGTGCAGCTTGCTCCTTACTTTCTACTTCTTCCAAATCTTTCCAAAACTCTTCACTGTTTAGAATGTCTTCCATCTCAGACAAAGTGAAATGCTTACTTCAAGAACATACCTTTATATCCAAAAAATATTATGTTACTTAAATACTATAGACGGATCACCGTGACCTAACTACGTAATTATTTCGAATTTGACACGATCAACAAAACTGCTCACTTTTCCCTTTTTATAAAATACTAACTGGCCAGAGAATAGGTGGACAAACAGCTCCCCCACTATCAAACTTAAATGGGTAGGGCGGTTTTAAAACTATTGATGGGTCACGCTGACCCTGTCGGTAGCAGTTACGGGTTAATAATCTACGTATTAACTTTATTGTTCTATAACTAAATATAAATAGTTGTGTGTTTAAGAACATTGTGTATAAACATTTATATTTTATTAATATAAAAAGGGTGATTTGTAGGCGATTCTGCTTCTCTATTTATTTTTGTAAATAATACAATAAAACGATTTCTAGCTTTTATTCTTATTTTAATTATTCTAATGTTACTTTACTACTCACTACATTAGTACTTATTCGCAATTTTGCGACCTGTGGTCGCTGGTCCTTCGAGGTTTTATTTATTTTTTATCTACCAAATGTAGGAAGGTGAGATCATAATTTTTCAAATATTTACTTTTAATTTTTCGAACCAGCTACCTCATTCTTTCCCCTACAATATGACAACACATCATTTATGTTAAATATTACTGTATTTATAATTTAACTATGATGTTTAATATAACTCATTTGAGGAGCTTCTTGCAAAAGAATTTCTGATCCAGTTAAGTTTGGATAAATGTTTGAAGAAATATTTATTACAACTTTTTTGAACACCTTTCAAATGCAAACTTATATCAACTAATACATCTGAATTTGGAGGTATGTTATTGTCTTCCAAAAATGATGACAGTGTAGGAAATACTGAGACATTCTTCTCCTGTATTTGCTGACGTAAAAGAACCAACTTTTTCTTAAAACATTTTATTTTGTAATTGTAGTTCAAAGCATTAAAACTTCTGTTAATTCAAAGAGATTGTTGACAATTTTTTCAGGACATAACTATTGCACTTCATTCAAATGAGTTTTAAACTTGCTATCCATATCTTCACACGTCAAGGAGAATAGTGTTGCATTCAGAGCACTAGTTTTCATGAAGTTAATAACTTTTACAAGATCTGATACAACGATGGTCAGATTTTCCGATTAGTCTTTAAGCCGGTGGTATAAAAAGTGTACTTCGGCATTCAGGAGCACTTTTCTTTATTTTTGCTAATAGTCCGGTCCATTTTCTTATACATTTTGACCAAAGAGTGCTATTTTGATCACAAGCTCATTAGTCATGTACAAAATACGTACATGATTAATTCAACTCGGTAGTGTTTGATTGGGATGCAAGGGATAGTGATGCGCAATGTATAGCCTCTCCTATCCAAATGTCAATGTAAATGTATTGACAAATTCAGAAAATCCTTTTTCCCTCCTCGTAGATTCGCCACTGACTACCCAACGCTTAGCTACTCTTTATACAATTTGTATTATCTTATCAAAAAATCCAAGCATTTGCAAGAAAATTGCACTTTTATATAAAAAAAACCAGTTATTTATCTTGAACTTTTTTTAAGCAAGGCGCAGTATTTAATATTATTAAGAATATTAAAAAATAATGTTAAAAGCTTTAATAATATTACCAATATTAAAATTATTAATATACTATACATTACAATATTATTATGAATGAGTAGAAACGATTACATTTAAATTGGGCAAATTGTCACTCCAATCGACTAGTTCACGAACTTAAAAGTACGATTGCGTAAAGCCGTGGAATTTGTAGCAAACTCTCGGTCTGTAGATCCTTGTCCAGTATAAGCCATCCCCCACTTACGTCCACCGGCTTAGGGCAGATGAGTAGATGATTGGAGGGCATTCTTTTGTCCTGGGGTTGAGAAATCGGTCCGGAAGGCAGAAGAATCAACAAATAATGGTCAACCGCATAAGAATGCAGAAAGCAAAGGGAAACCACTGCATTAATGGCTCATAGAGCACCTCCCAGGAAAATCACCATAGAATTAATACTGCAATTGAAAACCGTTACTAATCATGGAAAGCGGAGGCTAAGATTCGGCAGGAGAGGAGAAACATATTTATACTACAAGACTTCTCCGATCGTAAACATGCCAAAATTTGGTGAAGAAGTCCTTAAAATAAAGAAATTTAATTTAGGAATGTACACATGAAATGTCAGAAATCTCTTTTCAGCTGGTAAACTTGATAACGCAATTCAAGAAATGAAAAGAATGAAAATAGACGTACTGGGAATAAGCGAAATGAGATGGCCAAAGTCAGGATCATGTAAAAAGGACGGAAGTGTATTATATTATTCCAGTTACAGCACAGAAGCCTTGCATCACAAAAATGGTGTGAATATATTAGTAACATCAGAACTGAGTAAATGTGTGACCAATTTTGTACCAGACTCTGATAGAATAATATTACTCCAAATAAATACTCAACCATTTAAAACTAAGATACTTCAAATCTATGCCCCGACTGCAGATAACAAATATATAGATAAAGTCGAGAAGTTGTATGATCAGATTCAAGACATCTTACAGAAACTTAATAAACACGAAATTTTATATATTATATGGGACTTTAATGCAAAAATTGGGGAAGGTCGACGAGGCCAGACTGTAGGTCCATATGGTCTAGGACAACCTAACGATCGAGGACAGAGATTGTATGAATTTTGTAAAGAAAATGATATGATCATTGCAAACATCTGGTACACACTACCCAAGCGACGACTATATACTTGAAAAGCCCCATTTGATGATGACAATAACACTGAGTCCTCAATAAATCAAATAAACTATAAACTTGTAAATGAACGTTTCCGAAATGCCGTCAAAAAAGTCACTACATTTCCTTGGGCAGATATTGGATCTGATCATCAACCACTTGTAGCAGATATTAAACTAAGGTTAAAACGAATTCAGCTACAAAAACCAAAAACCAATATACTTAACATTGACGATATAAACATAAAACATAACATTAAACAAGCATTTAACAATAGAATAAAAAACATCGGAGAACAACTAAAATATCATAAAAGTCCTTTTATGAAAATGAAGTCATTTTTTGCAATAATCATCTCAGTTTAGAACTAAGACAAAGAATGGTTAAGTGCTATGTTTGGTTCGTACTTTTGTATAGTGCAGGAGTGTGGACGATAAAAGTATCGATCATGAACAAAATTGAAGCATTAGAAATGTGGGTTCATAGACGAATGCTAAAGATACCTTGGACAGCAAGGAAAACTAATGAAGAAGTACTAAGGAGCATCAACAAAGACAGAGAACTGCTAAAGACTGTTAAACATCGAAAAATATGTTATCTGTGACATATAGTGCGGAGAAGTCAATATAAAATATTACAACTGATCCTTAAAGGCAAAATAGAGGACCGTAGTAATGGATTCAGATGTCAAATGCAGGACAAGTATTCCATATTGCAGACGATCGAGAAACCTTCGCAATGGTGATTGCCAACGTCGGATAATTTTGATATGACACGCGAAGAAGAAGAAGTGTTTGTTTTAAATGATTTGCAGATCAAAAACTTTTCTTTAAAAAAAAAAACTTTTTATTAATCAAATCGTACAAAATACTACGTCCTGTTACGTCGGTGCTTTTATTTACTTGAACTGCAAAATGTGGACAACTTGAAAGTTTTAAACATAGCTATTCTGTAATATTCAAAGACATATCCGGCAATTGGCCATTTCAGTGTGTTCATTGACAAGGGTATTTTTTTAATTCTTTCTCTGGCTGCCTTTTCTTCTAACACAGCTTGGATCATATATCCTCATCTTGTGTATGAGGTTTTCCATTTTTTACAGTTCTATCAGCAGCAAGGTCTTTTCTTCTTCTTGGTTTTCTGTCATCCTATTTTAGACATAAGTCTTTCCCAACTCCTTCCAACTACCTTAATAAGGTCTACAATGTTGCATTGTGGCGTTTCAATGTTCAAAGCCGTCCTAGCAAGGTAGGATGCTTTTATTACGTTAGTATCAGTATTTACAAAGTTTTTCATACATGTTTGTTTCTTTCTTGAAAGAATAAATTCAATGGGCTCGCCGTCCAAATAAAAATGTTTTGTGTTTTGGTGAAGCATCAGTAGAAAAGGCTTCGTCCTTTGGTTCGAATGCGTTTCGAGACAAAAAAAAAGTTGGGAAATGGGATGTCACTTTTGTCTGTGCTGGGATTTACAATAAAATAGAACTGTAATTAACTTTCGTCAAATTTACGATTGGCCTACGGTTTAGGTATTTCAATAGTTTCCTTTGAAGTCCCAGGATTCACCGAAAATCGGTTATAGTTATTATGGAAACAGAACAAAACCACACCCAACAGTTATTGCTAACATATCTATCTAACAAACACTGTTCTTGATGTTCTTGTTAATATAAATATTAACATTACTGGATTTAGAATAGCGATTGCAGAAACAGTAAAGGGAAACAATAATTGAGGAGTGGGAGAGGAGAGGATAGTAGTCGCCCGGGTGTCTGGTCTTACCAGAGGTATGCGTAGCACCGATTAAGAACTCTTGATCTAGCGGATCGATAGCAGAACACAAAAAATCCTACTTCGTATTTTAAAATTCTACATGGATTTACTACTTAGACTCAAATACGTAGTTGTATCTGATCGATCTATTAATGAACAGTATGGCAAGAAATGAGGTCTGGCATGTCGGTGTTACTCACTTCACAGATTCCTTACGGAGGAGCATATATGCGGCAAAAGCCACAGGGAGAAAGATTAAGGAGGAACACATTCGAAATCTATAAGACGTTTTGAAAAAAAAAAAGTTGATTAACAAAAAAATAAAACACAAATAATTTAACTTTTAAGAAGTTTAATAAATTTGTTGTTTCAAAAGTGTGTAGTTTCAAGTTTATTTTCTGTGATATTTCATTACTGGTAACATAGCCATAACATATATGCATGTACTATAAACATGCTACATTACACGATCACTGGCGTTATATTTTACAGTATTGGAAGTATTTTCTACCTAGTTAATATTAATTTAACCTCCATATATGTACAGTCATAAATAATTCTAACGGTGAACAAAGAGACTGCTAAAATTAACATGAAAGTTCTGTTTAATTCTCAATTTACAAAACACCGAGTACAATTACGTTAATAAATAACTCCGCCACACATGAAACTAATACAATATTAATACCGTCAACAGTATGAAACACAAATATACTCATTAGTAGATTTTATGTATAACATATGCACATTCTGTACCGCAAAATTTGTACTCGTAGGTGTGAGAAATTTTAGAGCGAACGTTCTGGCAAAATCGGACATGCTGCGGTTGTCTAAATGTTGGATAATTTTAGGTAATGCCGGCAAAACGACTGGACAACAATCAGCAGCCGCTGCAGTTGGAGCTGCACGCAAAAAACTGATTAAACGAACTATTGACGTTTCCACTACTGAAATAAATAATCACTGTATCAGTAAAAACAATAGGTAGTTTGGCAGATTGCGTAAATACGTTTAGATGATTGTCCTTTCAGTATTATAGTTCTACTGAAAAAAAATCGTTGTTTCATATAAGCTTCTTTTTTTGTAAAAGTGATATAGGGTGAACTGGGATAACTGTGACTTGGGGTAACGTTGACATCCATCAATGTTTTTTTTAATTAACAAGATATTGTTCTGAAGCTATTTTCTTGTGGCATTTTAAATTAATTACTATTTAACTGGGCATAAGCCACAATTAAAGATAAAAATACGTTTATTGAAATGTCAATAAACGTATTTTTCCACAGAGGAAAAAATTCCTCTATACTATAGTAACATTTAGATAATAAAAACTTCTTGATTGCTCTTCGAAATAAAAAAATATTGCTTGAGGATCTTATATCGAGTGGTAGGTGATCAAACACTTTCTTACCAGTGTAAATAAATGATTTTTAATTAATGTAGAAGAGGGAATTGGAAGTGGAATAACATAATTTAGACGAGTATTATAAGGGGAAACTGTCTGAATATCATCTTTATGATTTTTAAAAATTAAGCACGCTAATTCAAGGATATATATGCAAGGAAGTGTCAAGATACTATGTTTCCGGAACAGAGGCCTGCATGATGTACTAAACTTGACCTTGCATAAATATCTGAGTGCTCTCTTTTGTAGCATAAAGTTTCTACTGAAATGATGAAGAGAACAGCTACCCCAAAAGGCAATACAGTATCTCAAATTAGATTCAATCAGGGCCACATAAACACTTTTTGCAATCTTGAAATCTAAATGGTGAGCAACTGATTTGACCGCAAAGCAACCCGATGATATCTTTTTGCTTAAATATACAGAGTGTTGCTCAAATTTAATTTTATTATCAATATAGAGACCTAAAAATTTGTTTACGGTATCAGAACAAATGCCTTCATTGCCCAGAGTAATGTTGTTTAGATCATTCTTAAAAGAAATTAATTTAGTTTTCGAAAAATTAAATGTCAAATGATTAGCTTTGCACCACTCTAAAAATTTTTGCATATCACTACTAATAGTCTTGTTCAGTACCGTAGAGTCCTTGGTTTGCCATAAAATTGTGGTGTCATCTGCAAATATAGTAAACCGGCCATTAATGTCAAGGTTAGTTATACCGTTAAAATATATCAAGAAAAAGATAGGACCCAAGAGAGAGCCTTGAGGTACTCCACAATTAATAAAGATATTACTAGAGTAGCGCTCATTGATTGATACAGACTGGCATCTGTCTTCCAAGTATGAACTGAACCACTTTAGAGCAGTTCCTCTAAAACCATATATTTCCAGTTTATTAGGTAGTATTTTGTGATTAACACAGTCAGAGGCTTTAGATAGATCACAGAAAACTGCGGCAGCAACATAATCGTTATTTAAGTCCAAGTATAGTTTTGCCATGAATTCAAAGATGGCATCATATGTACTTTTTAATGACTGGAAACCGAATTGGAAGGAAGATAGAAAATTGTGTTTTTGTAAGAACGTCATCATTCGGATTTTTACCAATTCTTCTACAACCTTTGAAAGCGACGGCAAAAAAGAGATAGGACGATAATTAGCAGGTAAATCGTGGTCACCACCTTTGTACACAGGAATAGCCTTCATGTTATTTTTCTTTTTAATCAGTCTTTTAAAAAAGCGCGACTATATTATAGAGTTATCAATAGTCAATAGCAGAGATAGCGTATTTACACTAGGAGAGCCAACAGTAAGGGGAAGATTTTTGCATAGTCCAAACTGTCTGTATTTTTAGATGGTGAGGTTTAAAGGTAGTAGTAGGAACTATAACTAAGGGTTATATCAAGTTTGATTTTGAAATTAAAATTCGGAATTCAAGGAGCTGATACAGCAAAAACTATAATATTATTTTCGCCTGTAAAAAATTGAACAATTAGGAATAAAATAAAAATATTTCACTATACAGATCAAAAGCAGTCTGGAAAATACAAATGTCTGTACAAAGGGTTTTCCATAATCTCCAGCGGTAATTAAGAAAGGTGTGCCAGACAAATACTAGTACATAAAGCAACACAGTGGTTATTTTATAATTAAAAACAGATTTTTCCTTTTTGTGTTAACCACCGAAGCCCCCAATTATTTGAACAAAAATAATATTTCATCCAATTATCCCTCGCCCCAGTGCCATTCGTTCGTTTCTCCTTTTTCTTGCTTAATTTATTCCCTAACAAATTAATCAAAACGCGAAGTAATATCTGGTTACCCATAAACTTATGTTAATATCATATTTTTCTTCGTTCTTCGCCATTACGAGCTTCAAGTTGACTCGATTTCTGACTTGCTTCCCCCAATAAAGAGAACTGTTTACTCGAAATGATCCATCAACTTCAACGGCGTGTTTGAATATATATATTTTCCAATGACACGAATGAAAGAAACAAATCAGTGGCGGGCGAGACGCTTTGGAAAATATTAAAGCTCATAAATCATGTCTGTCTTTGAGTGCGCGATATTAAAATTTGGAGAAATAAATCCGCAACAAGAACTTTAAAAAGACTTCCGTCTTAAGGCCCTTACCAAAATTAACGTTCATTACAACAAATATGTATACAAAAGGTTCTTTTTAGAAACACTTTTCTAAACTGTTCCCACAATCTGATCACATAAATATGTAGTTCTTTTTCTTAGTAACTTAAATTATTGAAAGATAGTCCTTATATCGTCTTATTGTATTCATTAATGCTTTTTAGAATCTAGCTACTTAAAATAATATTATTAACACTTTTTAGCGTGTTCACAATTGTTTGCTTTCATATACAGTGGAACCTCGATTATCCGTCAGGGCACCTAACCAAATGTATGACGGATAATCGAAAGGACGGTTAACAGAACATTAAAAAAAAATAAAAATTCATAGTTTAACTCTCAAATTTTATTTGTGTGTTTTATTTAACAATATAAGAGGGTTTTATGTTAGTACAGTCGAATCAGTTTAATTTAAAATATTCCAAAATCTTTGTTTGTTTTATTGTTACTTCACATTTTGCAACGGCTGAATTTCTTATTCGATGTAAAATCATAAAATCTACCTTATTTGCTTCTTCTTGCTGAGAATACAACTCGATGAATTATTGTATGTGCGTTCTACAGGACAGAAGTTCAGGGTATATGTCTTCCACCGAGTTGGGAAAGAGTAGGAAAGTAGGTATCCTCTATTGAACATAAAATGAATGCACTTTTCTTCAAATTGTTTGTTTTATAAGCAGAGGTTGGGAGACTTGAGCCTGGGAAAATTTTTGGGACTGTGGCAAAAATCACACTAAAGTGGTATGTGTGGTCTCTATTACTATATGGCTGTGAGAACTGGACATTAAAACAATATAACGTCAACAAATTAAATTCATTTGAAATGTATATGTGCTGCCGAATGTTAAGAATAAGCTGGACCAACAGAACTACGAATGAAGAAGTACTGAGAGTAATGAACACACGTCCTCATCTGGTCAATACTATCCAAATTAGAAAGACGTTATATCTAGGACACATAATACGCCATAGGGAATTTGAGCAGCTCCAGGTAATATTAGAAGGAAAGTTAAGGTAGAAGGGGCATAGGACGAAAGAAAAAATCTTGGCTACGAAACGTCAGAGATTGAACCCACACAAGAGGAAATGAATTAATTCATCAAGTTCAAAACAGAGAGAAATTTGCCATATTGATCGCCAAGTTCAACAGAGAAGTCACTTAGGAGGAAGAGAGAAAAAGGGTCATCCTTTAATGCTAGGTGTGGCACGTGACAGAAGAGCGTGGGAACTTATGTCAATTCGTCTTCTTTTTATCTGTCATGACGTCTGTTATATCAATTTGCCTTCTTTTCTTCTGTCTCCTGTCAACTGGTCTTCTCGTCGGGTAGCTATCACGTCTTCTTTTCGACTTTCGAGAAAAAAGACACTATGATGTATTATTTTCCGTTTATCACTTCTGTAATATATGAGGTATAGTCAAAAAGACATAACAAGTCATGTTGTATAGAAGATAGTTGCGAGGTTTCGCCAGAAAAGGATTTTAGTGAATAGAATAAGACTATATAGAAACATAAGCGGGCAGTAAATCATAAATCAGCAATATTAGAAATGGAATAAGCAATACTATTGAGTATTTGCTGAAATTTTTTAAATTTTGCTCTTAATGGATCGAAGTTTGTATCGTTTCAAAATGTATTATTATTCCTAAAATATTATCCTTTATATAAAGAATAAATTAAAACAAAAAAGTGTAACATAGTTTCGTATTTTCTTTATATAAAATATGTATAATAATTTGAATCGAGGACATTCATAAATATACTCGAATTAGAATTTGTAAGTCAGCACTATTGCCAATCCCGACATACACTTGGCGTAGGTCGTGAAAAAACTTGACACACTAAGAAATAAACTGCTGATATATGCAAGGCCTGCTATAAAAGTGAGAACAATCATTATCTCGGGATCAGAACTAATTTAACGTCAAGATGGCAAGTTAATGTATCACATATTGTCACAACATCAACTAGGTACTATTAAATTTAAGATAAGTAACATTGTAAGTGTGTACAGTAGTGTTTTCAACAATAGTACATTGTTTACCGGGTAGAAAAGCTTAACATTCCTGGACGACTGTGAAGATTGCTAAGTCGAGGCGCAAGCCGAGACTTAGCAACACAGAGTCCAGGAATGTGGCTTTTCCTACGAGGTAAACATACTATTTTTCCGCAAATCGTTTAAAATTCGACAGATATTGATTGATTTAAAAAAAACGCGATAATTTTATTCCCAAATAAACGGTGCTTTGAAATTCCTAATAAAATTACTTGGGTTACTATGGAAACGTATTGAGGTTAAATTGTCAAACTTGACGCTTATAAATTTAATTTATGTAGAACACTAACAACTGTACGGAAATATCATTTCCTTACAGTAAGGAAATGACATTTCCTTACAGTAAGGAAATGACATTTCCTTACAGTAAGGAAGTCCTGACTTTTTCTTCAAGAATTTTGACAGGAATGTCAAAATTTCCTGGCGATTTGCGGAAAATGTATCATACGATACCATAAGGAAAGCATTATTTATTACAAAAATTTTACGGTCTAAAGGAGCAGTGTACAATATGTACGTTTAACAATACAATGTTTAAATAAACTACTAAATGACACTTAAGTTTAATAAGAGTAAAATTATCCGTTTGTGCCACTTTTATAACCATAGTATTTTTTAATTTATAGGATTTCTAATTTATGCCTTCAAAAATCGGCGCGTTCCGACATTGTCACATTTACTTGCCGTATCGTGTGTCAAAATAAAGATTTTCCGGGTTGATTAACCGAAATCAATTCATTATAATGGCGTTTAATTGATCAAAGTAGTTTTTCATGTCGTAGTCTTAACAAGGGTGCGATATGCGAGATGTCAGATTATAAACGATGTCTCTAGGACCCCTTAAAACAGATAGAGTCACATTCTGATTAATTCGTTGTTTGTAGCGACAAATGTATAATGCAGAATTTCTTGGTTTACATTCAGGGGAACACGCCGGGACTGGAAGATAGTTGTCTTTCTACAAGCAGAGATAAGCGTTTAAAAGATTTATTTGTACGCTTCACTAAGTTTACTATTCGAAATAGAATAAATGTTTGATCAAACTTAGTAATAAATAATATTGGTGAAACACAACATATTTCAAAAACGCCACAAAATAAATCATAGATGACAATAATAAATGCTTTGTTGCTATTTCAGTTTATACAAACTTTAACAATAACACTTTCTTATTTATCATCAAGTAAAATAAGTGTTGAAGCTATTTTATTTTAGTGTCTTAAAACAATTTGCTATTTTTATTAGAAATAACCACAATTTACAAAAATACGATAAGATAAGAACTATTTGTTGCGAATATTTCATTTTCACATCAGACCGAAATGTACCAAATTTTAAAACACAAAATTCATGATACAGCATTGAAAGCCCTTAAAGCCCCGTTAAAGATGAAAAAAAAAAAAAACAAATAAAAAATTATTGGTAGACAGATTCTATTTGATCATAACTTTATCCAACTGGTAGAAAAAAAGAGGAACTTAAAATATATAGAGAAAAAAGAAATTAAAAAGATCAAAGACGAAGATGAATTGACAGAAGAGTGGAGAATGTGCGGCAATGCTGAATACTGAAAACATAGTCAGATATATATATACTTTGGTAGGTAACTATCGGGAAAGCGTCAAATCAAGGATCAGCTAGAGATGGTATAAGCCAGTTTGGTGTAGAACTTTATTTTAAATGTGAAATTTTCGGTGATATGCTGTCACCTTCATCAGCACCTAAATGGAAAACTTATGTAGTACAAGTGGTGGAAATCAACATTTAAAAACCTACATTGAAAATGTTCAGTTGGTCCTTGTGGTGAAGAACACTGTCACAAACATGTTAAAAATATTAAAAAATACATTTAAAATTTTGAATAAAAACATTACAACACAAAAGGGTATTTTTTCAAATACAAATACAACAAAAAAATCTAAAATTTAAAAACACACAAAAACCGCAACTTCATGTTAAAGGTAGAAAAGAAGAATTATTCTTCTTTTTTGATGACAATATTTCTGATGATGAAATATGTATTGTTGTATAAAAAGGTAATCAGTTTCAGCAACAAAACTTTGGGAATTGTACAGTTCTGTTCAATAAGATGGTAATTAGTTGTCAGAATAGAAACTACCAATTCGAGAGGGATGTTGGTAAACAAGGAAGTAACATCAAAACTCACCAAGACAAATCCTGAAGGTAGTAAAAACCCATTAATCTTATTTGCAAATTCAAAAGAATCTTTAATTTTGTAGGTATTATGAGAAGAAAAAGAAGTGTCAATAATACCTGCCAGATATTTAGCCAAGGATTGAGTGGGGGCAATCTTACATGCAATTATAGGACGTAGTGTCGAACAAAGGTCGATAGCAGCCATATTGTATGAATCTCACCAACCTTAAATTGTCTTCGTAAACACGAAGACTGGCCACGACTTGTAAAGCCAATCAAGAAAAAGAAGAACGAAGACAAACAATTAGAGGAGTTCAAATGTGCGGAAATTAGCTCAATTTTAGCAGGATCTAGGATGTACAGATGGGCCATAAACTGATACATATATTGGAAACACTATGCAGTGAGCCGTTTGCGCAAAAATCTGTTATGCTACGCAACAGGTGTATGTGAGCGATTATATTAACAAATTTCGATTAGAACTTTGAATGCCCGGTTTTTCTATAGCTGTGTTATTTACGTACAAACAAAAGTAATTAAGGAATGATTTTATCGATCACACAAAAACGACAGAGACACATAATTCCCTCTATTTTATAATTTAGTCTTTTCAGCAACCGCTAATATGGAACATAGTGTGACAGTATGATAAATTATTCATATTCTAAACAGAGAACCCGTTTTTAATTATTTGTTTTGGTATTAATATTCCTCTGGTTTAATGTACACTGCTCTTTATTACCATATAACTTTGAAAAGCATACTCAAACGGGGAGTAATATTTTATGCATAATTCCGCTACTTCCGGGCATTTTCACTTTTTTCGACTGCAATAAAAAGTTATTAAAATTTAAACCCATGAGCTCTAACCCTTTTACATCACACAGAGTACTTAAATTAAAACTCCCTTAAAACTTTTGTAAAACAGTATAGTTCGCAAGTGCACGTCCGTTCTAATAGTTAATGTTAATTCTCGCAAATCCATATATAAACCCCCACAAAAGTTCTGTTTTAATTAAGTACCCTCATCTGGTAATTAGTATTTAGAAAGTTGATTCGGCCTTTGAGAGAGCGCCAGTATTAAATCTTTTGTTTGCCTATTTTACGTCCATATCCGCTTTGAGAATTTCCAGATGGAGTTTTGCTCTACAACTTTCTGACTATTGTAAATATTAAATTGTAATTACAGAATTTTAAGCTATTTTTTATCAGAGTGTTAAACTTTATCGCCGTTATTAGTCTCTTTGCCTCTATCGCTGTGCAAGATCAACTTTTCGATAAAATTTATCAGTCACACTCGAGGGACTCGCAACTTCTTAAAGAGTTCTTCGTTTAGAAGTAAAAGAGTCCCCGCCTAACACACCAAGATCCAGGTGTATCCTCTCAAGATGTTGTGTTGCAACGCCGAAGCATTCTGCTCTACGATAAAGACGGTTGATGAGGGTGTAGTTGTTTTGAATTTGAGAATGTTTGTTGCAATTGTTGCTATCTTTATCGGCTAAAACCTTGATTGACCAATTTTTTTTATATTCCGTACATATTTTTTTAGGTAAGCCAATTCATAATAACCTAAAAGGGTGAGTAGTCAATCATGTATAATTAATGTTGTTAATGGAGAATCAATAATGTAAATCAGTATTTTGATTTGTAATCTCTGTATAATATGTAGATTATTAGCTTTGGTACAGACTTAGAGTTGGAACCCATATACCCACACTGACCTCAGTACTTGCTTGTAAACGGATAATTTATTATAAGTGGATAATGTTGAATTTTTTCCAATGTATCTATCTATCTAATTAGCCTTCTTCGGTCCATCTTTGGACATAGGCCTCCCCAATCCTTTTCCATTCTTCTCTGTCTGTCGTTACAGTCATCCATCTAGAGCCCACGTGCTTCTTGATATCATCTGCCCATCTCATTTGGGGCCTTCCTTTGCTTCGTTTATATTCCCACGGTCTCCAACTTATAAGAATTTTGTTCCATCGATCTTCTTTTTGTCTTATATTGAGTCCGCAAACCTCCATTTCAATTTTGCAACTTCTTGTCTAACATCCCTTACTTTTGTTTTCTCTCTTATCCACTCCATTAGTCTTATGTGCAATTTTTGTCTTTCCATTGCTCTTTGGGTTTTTTATGATTATGTCCATGTTTGCTTTTGTAAATATCCACGTTTGGGAACCATAAGTAAGAATAGAAAGTACGCATTGATTGTATACTTTGGTCTTAAGATGCTGTGGATATCTTTTGTTTTTAAGAATGTAGCTTAGTTTGCCAAATGTCACCCATGCCAGTCTAACTTGTCTCTTTATCTCTGCTGTTTGGTTCTCTTTGTTAAGTTTTAGTAGTTTGACCAAGATATAAATCCTGAACTTGTTCTATTTCATCTTGTCGATTCTCATTGTGATGTCTTCATCTGTATTTGTTATGGTTTTGGTCTTGCTGTAATTCGTATTAAGGCCTATCTTTCCAGTTCTATGTCCAGTTCTTTCATCATTTCAAATATATCTCCTTTTTTATCAGTTATCAATACGATATCATCAGCGTACCTTAGATGGTTCAAGCGTTGTCCACAAATTTTTATACCTTTTTCTTCCCATTCTAATCTTTTAAAAGTATCTTCAAGAGCCTGATTGAAAATTTCGGTGATATTGTATCACCCTGTCTCACGCCTCTATTTATTTGTATTGATTTTGTTCCTTCATATACTTTAATTGTTGTTTTGGCTTCCTTATATATATTAGCTATTAGTTCCGTATATCTGTGGTCAATTTTCCAATCAGCCAATATAATTTCTTATATCTAATATAAAGAGTCCCCTCTTTTCTTTTTGACATGGACTTTCCAGCGCAACCTCGCGTATATGGTGATACCCAAGTATTTTGCTGATGTTGCATAAGGAGCTTAGGTATAATTTATTCTAGCTGAAAAATTTTATATTTTTTTATTTTTATTCGCCAATTTCTATTCCAGTCTGTACTGTATTTACTGATAGTTGCAACTTATCAGTAGCTTCTTCACTAGTGTCTCCTACCGCTAGTATGGCAGTATCATCCGCGAAGGTAGCAATATTGTTCTAAAAAAAAAGAGGTTAGTCTTCGTAAGTGGGTATATTTATTTAAAAAACCCTTAAAAGGGCTACATCAAAAAAACAAACGTTTTCGGACTAAACAGTCCATCATCAGGTTTTAAAATCGCTAGGTTAAAATGCCTGAGCCACCAAAAATACATGGGTAAAAACCCTTTAAATTACATATAGTTATAAAAGATTATACATCTTGTTGTTGAAAAACTGTGATGTTCAGTATTAAATTGAATTTGATTTCAGGTAACATACATTGCAAAAATTGAGTTCCAGAGCCGGGAGAAAACCTCTACGCACGAGAACAGCTGGAAACTAGCTCTGCAATATCACACGTATACAATAGGTACAGGACCGGACCTAATACACTACATTGTGGCAAGCTTGCTTTGATCTCTTTTAAATTGGTGTAAACTTCTTCTTGTTTTACTCTGAAAAATCTATTTGCAATGTACGATTGTAATATTTCTGAATACTGTTTAGACATGAACGTTCTTAGTTTATAATTTAAACCCTCATGCCAGACTTTACCAAACGCCTATGCTACGTCCAAGAAGAGTGTAGAGTATCCTTTCTTTTCTTCTATTGTTTTCTTTCTAGTATATTCGTTATTATGTGAAATTGGTTTATAGTGGAATGTTTATTTATGAAACTAAATCGATGATTTTTCAAATAATTTTGACATCGCTGGAAGGAGTGATATTGGTCGATAGGATATTACTTCATTCGATCCTAATGACTTCAGCTACTTTCCAGAATCTGGGAACATATTTCAATCTAAAAGCAGCATTTATTAGGTGTGTCAGCTCAGCTATGGCTTTTCTTGGTAGATGTTTTAATAGTTCTCCTGTTATGAGATCATATCCTGGAGCTTTCTTAGGATTTATATATTTCTTATCTCTGTTGATACTACTTTAAATGATGTCAACGTTATTTTTTATTTGGTTTGGAATGGTTCTTTCCATTTTAGTTCTTCAGCATCATTGTCGTTGGGTTTGAACGTGCTTTCTAACTGATCTGCAAATCGTTCTACTTTATGTTTGTTACTTCTAGCTCAACTGCCGTTTTCCAACTTGATAGGAGGAAAATAAATAATTGGTCTCTTCATTCTTTTTGTTGCCTTCCGTAATGAATTATCTGTGTTCTGGTCAGCTGTTAAATAACTTAAAAAGGAATCAATTGTTGATTTTTTTTATATTCTGTATCCCCGTTTTTTAGTTTTGGTGAAACATTATTTAGACTAGTTTTGTCTCGGGGAGCTCTGTATTGCTGTAATTTTTTTCTTAACTTTCTTTTTTCTACTGTGAGTTCTCTGCTTGCTTTTGGATAGTTGTTTATTTTTGTTCTAGAAGTTATTGCGAGAGTATTGTCCTAAGCTATCTTTTAGATATTTTTTATAAAAACTACTAACTCGTCATCAAGTTCTCAATGACACAGTAAGATTAAGTATGTGTTCAAGGGTGATTTTGAAGCTCTCCCAGTCAGCTTTTTTATTAGTCAATATTGGATTGGATTGGATTTCTATTATGATATGATATTTGTAGGCAACCTAAACTACGAACGTGGACATCGTTGGTTTCCTAAGGTATTTAGGCATAAAAAGGACATTCGACAAGTAATATGACTGATTCGCAGTGTCGTTTTACAGGACTGACATTTTGGTGGGGGAGAAGATGTGATCAGATAACCATGTGTTAGACAGGTATGTCTAACTGAGGGTTTACTTGTATGCAGCGCTGAAGGAACTTTATTTAGGTGAATCTACCAGGTGGATAGATTAAGCTTCTTCAATTTAGCTTTTAGATCGTTGCAAATTTGTATACTATTAATGGTGTCCATGAATGATGCGGTTTTGTTAGCAAGATAATCGGCTGTTTGGTTACCAGTAATTCTCACATGGGATTTAAACATTATAAAGCTCAATATCCAAAACAACCATGAAATGAAGAAGTCAAGGATAAATAAGCTGCAATAACCTAACAATAATATGTAACAGTAATATGTATAATGCAATAACCACTTAAAGAAAAAACAAAACCTTGGATGACAGTAGAAATTCTTGAACTTATGGAAGAACGAAGAAAACATAAAGCAAAATACCTGAATAAATACAAAGAAATTTAGAGAAACATCAAAAAGAAAATTCGAGAGGCAAAAGAGAGGTGGCTCTCCGATAGATGCAAGGAAATAGAAGATCTGGATAAAAAGTACGATAGCTTTAATTTACACAAAAAAATCAAAGAAATGACAGGTTCTAGAAAGCGTACAAAAACGGATATCCTTAAAAAATCATAAAGGGATATTATTACTGATATGAAGGAGAGATTATGTCACTGGACCAATTACATTAAACAACTATTTAATGATGAAAGGGAAGAACTGTCATTAGAAATCACCGAGCATACTGGACCACCAATATTAAGAGAAGAAGTCATCTATGTCATCAAAAACACAAAAGAGGGTAAAGCTACTGGACCAGATGAGGTGCACATCGAATTATTAAAACTCAGCGATGAAGATGTTATTGATGTAATGGTTGAACTCTTTAATCTAATATATCAGACTGCCACAATCCCCAGACAATGGTTGCAATCAACCTTTGTAGCAATTTCCAAAAAACCAAGTTCAACAACTTACTCAGACCACAGAACAATAGCTTTAATGAGTCACACACTTAAAACATTTTTGAAAATAATTCACAGCAGAATTGTTAAAACTCTTGAAATGAGATTAGTGACACACAATTTGGCTTTAGAAATGGTATGAGTACAAGAGAGGCTTTGTTCGGCTTGAATGTGCTGGCTCAGAGATGCATGGACATAAATCAGGATATGTACTTATGTTTTGTAGACTTTGAAAAGGCATTTGATAAAGTTCAACATAAAAAGCTTGTAGATATATTAGAAAGCAAAAATATTGACAGTCGTGATCTGAAAATTATATCTAATTTATATTGGAATCAAACTGCCAAGGTAAGAGTTGACAGCCAGTACACCGAAAATATCAAAATACAGAGAGGAGTCCGCCAGGGTTGCGTGCTGTCCCCACTACTTTTCAATGTCTACAGTGAAGCGGTATTTCAAGAAGCGCTCTCAGACTCAATAGAAGGTATATCTATCAATGGAGAACTTTTGAATAACTTACGTTTTGCAGACGATACAGTAATAATTACGGATAACAACGATTTACAGAACCTAATGCAACGCCTTAATGAACGCTGTCATGAGTACGGACTGAAGATAAATTTAAAGAAAACTAAATGCATGATCATAACTAAATCTGCACATGCAAATATCCAATTGACTATTGAAGATACTGCAATTGAGAATGTTTAATAACTATAAATATTTAGGAACATGGATAACATCAGATGTAGACCAAACCAAAGAAATTAAGACACGTATTGAAATAGCACGTACATCATTTATTAAACTTAAAAAGTTTCTTTGTTGTCGGGATATAAGGTTAGAACTACGCCTGAGAATGCTTCGATGTTACGTGTTCTCTACTCTTCTTTATGGTCTGGAAGCTTGGACACTCAAACAAGTTCATCTGAATAAGCTGGCCGCCTTTGAATTTTGGTGTTACAGAAGAATCCTACGAGTATCATGGATTCAAAGAATGCCAAACATGGAAGTAACTAGAAGGATAGGAAATGAGGCGGAAATAATATTAACTATTAAAAGACGAAAACTTGAGTACTTGGGACATGTGATGAGAGGGCAAAAATACGCATTATTACAACTTATTATGCAGGGCAAAATCCGAGGAAAGCGAAATGTGGGAAGACGAAGAATATCCTGGCTTAAGAACTTAAGGGAATGGTTTGAATGCAGTAGTGCAGAACTTTTTAGAGCGGCAGTCAACAGAGTCCGCATAGCCATGATGATTTCCAACCTTCGATGGAAGATGGAACTTAAAGAAGAAGAAGAAGAAAAACCTAATAAACAGATACAGATAACAGAAATGTAAAGAAACACAAATATTACTATTAAAGTGTAGTCGAAACGAAAGAAACCAAGGATTGTAAAGACGTCATAGTATGTCATCAACGCTTTTTAATAACATCATTGTAAAAGAGTGAGATCGAACAATATAAGTTGAATAGATATATATGCCATTTAATATTGAAGACCAAAACAACAAACGTGATTTCTATTTTAAAGGGCTTTCAATTTAATATCTAATCAAAGTTGCCCGCTGATCATTTAAGACCAGGTTGGTAGATAATTGCCACAAATAAAGCGAACATAATTGAAAAATAAAGTTGTAACAAAACGAGTTGTTGAGATATATCCCTACAGCTCCCTAAACAGAATACACCTAATGAAAATGTTCCAAATAAAGACAATATTATTTAATTGGGCCCCGATATGGCAGGCAATTCAATCTAGAGATTAAGCAACTTCCATTTAATCTGGCCTTAATCGAATCAAGAAAATACTAAATAGAGAAATTTAACTGCAAATTCAAGTAATTAAAAACAACGTACCGGTTGAATGCCAGTTAAAGCCCGACTTTAATTTCTCTAAATGCCAATGAAAAGTTTACAAAAAACGTTTCGTCGCGACGCCGACGCGTCAGTTGTAAACACCTCATTTAATGTGGAAAATGCAGTTGCAGTTAATGAAGCACTTGTTTTTCCGTTCCCCCTTTGCTATTAATCCGAAATGAAAGTCTACAGTTTCTTTTACTTATGGGAAGCAAATTGAAATAAAGGGATAGAGGAAGGATTTCTGTCTGTCCTTAATTGCATTAGGTATTTCGCAGAGTAATATCGTTAAACTAACAAGCATCTTAACTGCACTATCCAGGAAGACGATATAATAAAACATTTTATTACCTTTATTTCTATTTTTCTATTTTTCGCTAGTGTTTCTTTAAAGATTAATTTTATACATTCTAAATTTGTTGGCCAATTACAATTTTTTCTTTTAATACTATTATTAATAGACCAGAATTTGTGTGTCTGATTCTTCTTCTTCTTCAGATGCAAATCCACTAATGGATGTTAGCGATCACATTTTCCATTAATTCTCTATTTCTTGCAATATGTATCAGAGATTGTATGTCGTTAATCCCTGTCCATTGCCTTATGTTTCGGAGCCAGGACATTTTCTTGCGTCCCATTCCTCTCTTGCCTTCAATTTTACCCTCGATTATAAGTTGGAGGAACTGGTATTTTTCATTTCGCATGATGTGACCTAGATACGCCGTTTTCCTTTTCTTGATGGTTTCGAAAAGTTGGCGTTCTTGGTTTATTCTTTTAAGGACATCTATATTTGTGATTTTCGCTGTCCATGGTATTTTTAGGATACGGCGATAAAGCCACATTTCGAAAGCTTCCAATCTGTTTATATCCCTCGTTTTGAGTGTCCAGCCCTCTACGCCATATAGCAGCACTGACCATACGTAGCACTTAGTAAATCTTAGTCTCAGTTGAAGATCGAAACTCAGAACAAGTCAGTACCTTTTTGAATTTTACGAAAGCTTGTCGAAGCATTTTACTTCCCTGTCCAATGCCAAGTCTTCAAAAAGCCACGATCCCAGGTATTTAAATTTACTCACTCTTTCTATGGATTTACTATTCAGTGTTATGGTGGAGTTTTCAAGTGCATCCAAGTTTCTGGAGATGATCATGAATTTGGTCTTTTTGGTATTAATCTCTAGTCCCATTCGCTCACTGTATTCTCCGATTATAGTGACAAGTTGTTGAAGATCGACTATGTTGTCACAAATTAAGACACCATCATCAGCATATCGTATGTTGTTGATCAATACTCCATTCACCTTGATTCCCATCTCTGCATCCTCCAAAGACTCTTGAAATATGGCTTCCGAATAAATGTTAAATAAAAGAGGGGAAAGCACACATCCCTGTCGAACGCCTCTTCTTATATGTATGGGCTTGGATATAGAATTGTCTATTTGATGTGTCTAATTGTCTAATTGTGTCTGATTGACCCTAAGAAAACGTTTGACAGACTTAGACTCAATAAATCTTGATCTCCTGTATAATATAGAAGTTTCCTAAATATTATAAAAAACTATCGAAAACACCTACCAAAACAACGAAATGGAATCACTACTGATCTTCAAAACATTATTTATCAAAATTTCTGTAAAATTTTTTATCTTTCTGTTTTTTCATGTCTGAAAAATGGATATCTAAAATTCTCGGTGATCCCTACAGACCCTTATTTACTCATCCCACCAAAAACAATCCTAGGTCTATCAAATTCTACTGTAGGAATTATTCGGTTATTCCTATAGTTATGCTGGCAATTGCAGATATGTGCTGGTTAACATTTTGTAGTGTTCAAGGGTTTCTTAGAACGAACGTAGCTTTGACGAGGTGGGACAGGACTCAAAGAGATATGATCGACCTGTTGATAAAACCGAGAAATAGAAAGTTTTTAACTTTTAACCAAACCTTTCCTATTCAACAAAATGGAAGCCAGAATAGATAAACACCTTATAGAACCTATAGAAATAGGCAACGGAATACGACAAGGGGACTCAATAAGCTCCAGCTCTTCAAGTTAATCATGGATGAAAACATCAAAAGCGTTAAAAAGGAAGGGGATACAGAATAAGAGGGGTGGGTGTAAGGTTGTGTTATACAGGTACTGCCTTTTATTGGAACGACCACATCGAGCGTCATAGACAGGATATAGTTCTTGATAACTGGTCCTCATAAGACACCTAACTCTCACTTATGGCTCCACGTGCCACACTCCAAGCAAGTGCATTGGTCTGCAGGCTAAACTAAGTGAGGGTAGCCAGATGTGGCGAAAATTTCACCAAAGGATTGCTAGTATAAGCAGTCCCCCACTTACTGACCAACGGCTTCCGGCGGATGATTTAGTAAGTGTTTAGAGCACTCTTTTTCCCTGGAGTTGAGAAATCGGCTCCGAAGGCCGATGAACCAACAATGTGTCAACGGCATAAGAATTAAGCAGGCAAACGGAAAATCACTTGATTACATATTCCAGAGCAGAGTGTAAAATAGACAACCGGGCAGATGGATGTGGGCAACCGAGCTACATCTGCGAAATTGGTGACTGGAAACCCAAAAATAAAACTACGTACAAAACACCATATAGCTACATGAAACGTTAGAGGTTTGTTAGAACCATGAAAACTATATATCTTAGACATATGTGGAGTTTCAGAAACCCACTGGGAAGGTCAGGGTCACTGAGAATCTAACTACTATAAAATATTCATGTCTGGAGAAAATAAAACTGGTCAAAAGGGCGTAGCAATACTGGTACAAAAGAACCTAACAAAGTGTGTATATGAATACTTCCAAAAAACTACCGCCTGATCAAAATTACTCTCGATGGACAGCCAACAAAGATCCATGTATTACAAGTGTATATGCCAACATGCGATGGAACAGATGAAGAAGTGAAATAGATGTACCAGTTATTGAACAGAAACATCGCTAATATACCCAACAAACAACCAGTCATACTATTGGGTGACTGGAACACAAAAATAGGTAAAACAACAACAGAAGATCTGTTGAAAGGAACATTTGGTGGGTTTGGAATAGGTGAACGAAATGAGAGAGGAGAAAGGCTGTTACTTTTAGTAATTTATTATTAACTTATTATCATGAACACCATGTTTAAGCATCATCCGCGCAGCCCATTAACTTAGAGTTCACCGTGGAAGATATAAAAATCAAATAGATTATATTTTTGTCAGCAAATGATGAAAAAGTTCAGTAGTCAACGTAAAGACAAAATCAGCGGCTGATTTCGGAACAGACGACAGAAGAACTTACTTACTTGGGTTTTTGTTTCTATATTTTCTTCTTTGTTCCATGATTTCCAGTATTTTTTAAGTTATCCAAGGTTTACCACTATCTGGTTTCTTTTGTAGAGTTTTTTCTGTGTTTTTATACCAGAATCTTTAATTTTGCTCCACATAATGTTCACATTCTCAGTGTTTTTTATTTCTGATGTTAATTTCTTCATTTCTTGATTGATACAAGATGAAGCCTCAGCACGCATTTCATTTATCGTGAGTAACTGAGTATTCACCTTAGAACTTTTCGATTTTATTATCTTTTTTATCCTCAGTTTCATTTTTGAGACAAGGAGACTATGGTCTGAGGGGACATCTGCTCCAGGAAAAGTCTTAACACTTACAATGGAATTTCTAAATCTTAGATTGGTTAAAATCATAAGATTATGACGAGTATTTGAGCAATTTTTTTTGGGTTTAAAAAAGACTTGTGTTTAATTTTGTTGAAGAGTTTCCATAATTTTTTTAAATCATTTTATATCTATCTATAACTTTTTCTGTCAGTTCCAATTATAAACTATTTTTAACAATAAATCAACTCCTTAATTCCCTGATGAGATTAGTATTGTTTTTCTATAAAATCACTCGTAACAATATTTATCTATTAATCCGAGAAATCCGCTTCATTTGTCCTCGGTTACAAATAACTTCGCTGAGGGTTTTCACCCTCCACCCCTCCATCGAATCAGCTTATGCCAGGAACCCCTTTTCTTTCCTGATATCACGTCACTCAAGTATGTGAAGTATTTGCAGAGAGACGTTTCGTGGATTTCCCCGCTCTGCCGCCCTTTCACTTTTGTGTCAGTGTCACCGCTTTGCCGACGACACGGGATTAAAAGCCGGTGCTGTTTGTCAACCATCTTAGGTTGGGTTTATTGGATATAAGACGATAAGGATCAATCAGATGTTTAAAATATTTGCTTCTGGTTTTTTATGGTACCTGTTGGGGACCGTAGCTTTTAAAATTATTTGCTGTGAAGATTATAAAAGAAACTTAAACATATGAATGTATTTTCTGACATATTTCCGTGTATGAGCTCATAATACCATGTTACAACAAAGCTTAAATACTGTTTTAAATGCATGTGGTGAAATTCTATTTCACTTGAGATTAATTTTTTCCCATGTCTATATTTGGCTAAAAGCATTCATAGAATAAATAACTGAAGATATTTAACGGTACCTTTATGGGTAGGAACCCTGCGCTACCTGCCCACATAATTTAGATATCATCAGTCAGTTCAAGCCAAGCTGTTAACACAGTCGGGCCGCAAAATCTCGTAAGCTAAAGTCACTAGCTCGAAAATTCGCTTATTAATATACTTAGTATATGTATTTATAACCAAATAGTTCGCATTGATGAGAGGGCAAAAATACGCATTATTACAACTTATTATGCAGGGCAAAATCCGAGGAAAGCGAAATGTGGGAAGACGAAGAATATCCTGGCTTAAGAACTTAAGAGAATGGTTTGAATGCAGTAGTGCAGAACTTTTTAGAGCGGCAGTCAACAGAGTCCGCATAGCCATGATGATTTCCAACCTTCGATAGAAAATGGAACTTAAAGAAGAAGAAGTTCGCATCGCAATACTATTCATTAAGATTATAAGTCAATCATTTATAGTACTCAGTGTTTATTCAATCCGCAGTATAGTTTTTATATAAAAACAGTTCAGATATTCAAACCGACAGTGTTGCCAGTAGTATGTTAACATAGAACCGACATTCCGCTACGTAATTCTACTTGTAATTAGTTATATATAATAGTGAAAATAGCGCCAGTGAAAAGTGGAAAGTTTAGTTGAAATATCGCATATCACAGTGTTTCCGTTTCGGACATATTTCAGAAATTGCTATTTAAGCTTAGTATTAAATATAAGTTCGTGTTTGAATATGTTTTTCATTCCAGCCCCAGGCTGGTGGTCCTTCGTAGTTCTATTCCTTAAATACGCTAATATCCAATCAGCATGGGTACTAAAGATGAATGTTTCGACAGTGACGGAGATAGATCAGATTATAATGTAAATAATTCAAACTTTTTTAAATGTAAATTACTATTTAAATGGAATTAAGCCACAATTAAAGGTTAAAGTACATTTATTGACGTTTCAATTTCCACTTCGGAAATCGTTCTCAAAATGCAAACATTAGTAAATTAAACAATTTTTTTTTTCAGCAAAAAAAAAACAAAATTTTTTTAATTGTTAATGTTAGGATAATAAAACAGAGGAAAATCTCCGGGGAAGAAGAACCAATAAGGAGTTAAAGCAAATATAATATGTTTAATCAAAAATAACCAGTAACTAGGTATGTACCTCGTACTTGCTAAAATCATCATCATCATCATTAATTATAGTTTATTTTTATGAACGATAGAGTAATTAGCATAATTTTAACTGGTACCATCCGACCACTCCATAGGCGTGCTCAAGATTAATTGAAAAATTACTTTGAATAATTGTAAAAAATAAATGAATTATTTCAGTGTTATAAAGTGTTATGTGTATGTAAACAAAAGTGACCTCTTTTATCACACACTATATTAGAACTGACTGGCCTACATTAAAAAGGGTTTTAAAAAATTCACATTTTTTTTAATTTTTAAAAATTACAAAAGAGAAAAAGGGTTTTTAAAACCGTCTAAGGTATGTTAAATAGATGAATAAAAATATTAATATAAAACTTACAGCTACTTGTTACAAATCCAAATCAGATTCAGAAGATGAACTTTCAGAACCAAGATTTATAATAACTGGCTCGATCATTTTATCAGTAATATTGTCCAGCTTCCAGATTTTTTCCTCTTCTTTAATAGCGTGATTTACTGCCTTTTCCCAGTTTTCAGGTTTTACATTATTTACGGCCTCCAAAAACAACTGTTTAACATCATGAATTTTAAAAGTGGTATTTTTTCTTGAAACTTCACTCTTTATCTGTGCCCATACCAGTTCAATCGGGTTTAATTCACAATGATATGGTGGGGATCTAAGTACTGTTATTCCACGATTTTTGGCAATTTCATCAATTTCGTATTTTTAAAATTTTTCTTTATGAAGGGCACACAACGAATTCCTTTCCTTTCTTATAGATCCGGGATGGTACGTAATATTTTTTGAACTCAGCCAATTCTGCAAGTCTTTTTTTAACCACTTGGTTGTGGGCAGTCCTTCTATAAGTCTGGAGTGATAACTTGCATTATCCATTACTATTACACAGTTCTTACGAAGAAGATCTATCATTTGTTCGAACCATTCTTGAAAGACATCAGCGTTCATGTCTTCATGGTAGTCACCGGTACGAGTTGATTCAAAAGTTAATAAACCACCTTCAACAAAACCGTCTGAACTGCCAATGTGTACTATTATCAGCCTGCGTCCCTTTCCTGATGGTGGGTTTAAACCAGTAGATAAGTTATTTACAAAAGCGTTGCCTTTGACTTGTAACAGTTTCATCCTGCCAAAATTTATTTGGTGTATGACCCTCGTTGATCCATGTTTCATCAAGATAAAATATTTTTCTTTTTTGGTTTCTCATTTCCTTTATGGTTCTTAGAAAATGTCTTCTCCATATGACAATATCGCTTCTTTCTAATAAAATAGACTTTCTGGGATTCTTTTTCCAGCGGAAGCCTATTTCTTTTAAAAGTTTCCATAACGTACTTCGACTCATTTCTGGGTAATCCTTATCATCTCGAACTGAGACAAGAACTTTATCCAATGTTGGAAATTCTTGTCTAAAGAAGAATTCATGCACTTTCCGTCGAAGTCCTTCTTTAAAATGATATTCTGTTTGAAATTTTGGTTTCCCTGGAGCATTACGTGGCATTTGAAAACTACCACATTTCTCTTCTTTAATAACTCTGTAAATCGTAGATTTCCCAACACCAAGTGTACTGCTAACTAACTCAACGGTCTCATCAACACTTTCACATAAACGTTTGTCTGTAAATGATTTAAAACAATTAAATATTAATGTTTTTTCATTAACTGTTAAAGGACCAATTTTTCGGCGTTTACACGGCACTTCCAAATTTTCCATAACACTAGTATACACAATAAACTGCACCTTGCAACTGAAGTACCTACTTTTAGTGAACTGTTAAGAATTTTGAATACGCCACTTGGACCTTCCTACAAAATGGAAAAACCCACTATCACATTTTCTGTGGAATAAGTTTAGAAGGTAATTATCTAGTCAATTACTGTCGTAGATTCCTGGAATGAAAGAATTAAATGTTTGATTGTTGAAACCCTTACTTCGTGGAATGCACTCATTTCAGATAAAATAAAACGTTTTATTTTATCTAAAGAATTAAACTTTATTTTGCAAATAGGTAGGTACTTATTAAACTTTTATTGGTTATATATAACCAATAAAATAAACATCTTACATTTCTTGCAAATTCATTAGTACCTGTTAACCTCCATCACTCCGACACTGGCAACCTTATTTAGGGATTAGTAACCCTCACAACTATTGTATTCTATTCTGCTCCAACCTTTATACCTGGTGGTCATACTCAATTTAAAATTGTTTTCCTATATATTTCTGTAAACTTGTTGACAAATATCTGTTTTTCATTGAGTCACCCGTATCAACAGTTTAGGGATTTGCATACATAATTTATTGTTTTATTACTCTTTCATACATAAAAATACACTATAGTCTATATTTGTCCACTGCTGAACGTAGGCCTCCCGTAAAATTTTCCACCTATTTCTATCTTGAGCTTCTTGCATCCAGTTTGTAGTGATGCGCTTGATATCATCCGTCCATCTAGTCGGTGGTCGTCCTCTGCTTCGATATGCATCTTGCCTTGGTCGCCATTCCAGAATCTTTCTGGTCCATTTATCATCCGTTAATCTGCCAACATGTCCGGCCCAAGCCCATTTAGCCATGGCTAGTTTTTCAACTACATCTGTGACTCCTGTTCTTCTTCTTATTTCTAGGTTTGGTACTTTGTCTCTGATGGTAATACCTAATATTGATCTTTCCATAGCGCGTTGTGTAACTCTTATTTTATCTATTGTTCTTTTTGTCAGAGTCAGTGTTTCTGCACTATATGTAAGAACCGGTAAAACGCACTGGTTAAAAACCTTTCTTTTTAAACAGACTGGGATAATAGACTTGAAAATGTTATTCAATCTACCAAAGGCAGCCCATGTGAGACATATCCTTCTTTGTCTTTCAGTTATCTGATTATCTCGGCCTAAGCGAATCTCATGCCCTCCATATTTGTAAGCTATTACTTGGTCGATGCTATGGCTCTCAATGAGAATTTTACCGCTGACTACAAGGTTGGTCATAAATTTTGTCTTTGAGGTGTTAATTTTAAGACCAATTGTTTTTGACACTTTATAGAGCGTGTGCAGCATTTTTGTAGCTTTATCAACTCTATCAGATATTAAAACGATGTCATCGACAAATCTTAGGTGGTTCAGATCTTCCCCATTTATACTAATTCCCATATTATCATCCTCTCGTTTCATTTGCTTGAACATATATTCAAGAACAGCTGTAAACAATTTAGGGGAGATAGTATCACGCTGTCTAATTCCACGTTCTATTCGAAACTTCTTGGTATCTTCATGATGGCGGACACAAGCTGTACCAGTGTCGTAAATACTTTTAATCAAGGCGATATATCGGTAGTCAGCCAATACTCGAACCATTTTATGATGATCTATAGCAGTGGTGCCCAAACAGTCGATCGCGATCGACCGATCGATTACCACAGCTTCTGGATTCGATCCCAAAAGAATTTTAAAATATTCAAGTCCTAATTGAAATATTCCAGGCTTCTGAGACAATGTGACTTCGCGACGTTTGGCGAATGTTACCGATCATTCTCGAGTGTCTGTTTCTTGTATAACAAGCTGCGGTGGCGGAGCATTATGTCAGTATATATCAAATTACGAAAAGTAGAAGTTGAAGAAGTAAAATAGAAATATTTAAAACACGAAATGAGTACGGAAGAATATCTCACATTAGGCTTATAGATTACATGCTTGATTAGATGCTTTAATTATACTTTGTATTTATAAGCATTTACAATACAAGTATTTGCAGAAATCTACTTATTTTAGTATCTGAGCTCCAGTCTAGTTGTAGTACTCCATCGCTTGTCTTTAAAATATTTTGTGATAGATCGCAGACACTACAAGTCTGAGCACCCCTGATCTATAGTATCGAACGCCTTTTCATAATCTACGAATATAACAAAAATAGGCTTGCTATACTCTGTACACTTTTCTATTAGCGTTTTTATAACTTGTAGATGATGATTTGTTCTGTATCTGAAGCGGAACCCAACCTGTTCATGAGGTTGGTAACTATCCAGTTTGTTCACAAGCCGTTTTGTTATTATCTTCATGAATAGTTTGTATGTATGAGAGAGCAAACTAATAGGTCTGTAGTTCTTTAGGTCTGAAATGTCACCTTTTTTGTGCATTATGGTTATTATTGCATTATGCCACTGGGAGGGTGTTACGCCTCTTGTGAAACAAGCATTGAACATCGTTTTCAACACATTTACTAACGTTCCTCCTCCTTCTTTGATTTGTTCAATGACTATCCCATCTTCTCCAGGTGATTTATTGTTTTTCGTCTCCGAAAGAGCTGATTTTATTTCCTCTGTTGTGATATCTGGGATGTCTTCTGAGCCTACATTTTGAACTTTTGGTATTTGATTTTGATCACGATCTAGATGTTCTTCTCGCTTATACAATTCTGAGTAAAAATCTTGAGCAATTTTTAAAAATATCTATCTAATTTGTTGTAGTTTCTCCTTTTTTATTTACAAGTTTACAAATATTTTTCGATTCTTCAGTCATTTGTCGGCGCAGAACCTTTAAACTTTTATTTTTATCAATGGCTTGAGTTATGTATTCAGTGTTGTAATTTATGACATCTTTTCGAATGGATTTCGTGATATCTTTGTTAACTGTCTAAGTGTTACAAAATTATCTGTGTATTTGTTTTTCAATTCTCTTCTTTTGTTTATAAGATCTTTAGTAGCTTGAGTGGGTTTATCCATCTTGTTTTTTCCTTTTTTCCTTATATTTTCTATGAGCGTTTCAAATCGTACTATTTATTCGCATGTTTGTCACCTCTATATCTAATGTTTCTTTAATTGTATGTACATAAAAATATTTTTCTGGTGTCATTTTCTAAAATTAATCCGTTTGTTAAAGTTGAAGAATTAAAACCAATATCCATAGTAACGTTTTGTTCTTGCTTAGCTTATTCTTATTCAACCATCACCTTCCAGTTGGCCGATGAAAATTGAGCAACAAAATACATTTTAATATCCGGACTGACGGACCAATCATACGTAACTCTTCGATCTTTCGAGTCGATGTTTATTCTGAGTTTATCGTTCACTTCTTGGCATGTGAAACTAACCTTAGATCCTCGATGAAATTTTGGCAAAACGGTCGACTTTTCAACGCCATCAACACTAATCTTCCCATTTCTATTAATAATGTCAAGTGTCAGTTTAAAATTTTTGTTTTGTATTCATTTAATTTTCACTCCATTCATTTCATACTTTTCTCATAAATAACTAAAAAATATATCTAATGTATTTACATTTAGATGTTCTACTTCTTTTCAGTTCTGAAGTTATGAGATTCCGATAAGCTACTCTTACTAAGATACTTACGAAAAAGATAAGACAAAAATGGCTCGTTCACATAGATAGAATAAAATAATTAATAATTCCCAAAGAAATAATAAATTTTGATGCTGATTCGAAAAGAAAAAGAGTACGTGCCTGAAAAAAGGGGATAGAGTCAATAGATGGAAAATTAATACCTCTGGATCAATTTGTTAATGGTTTTCTAGTTATTCTTTTATCGATTTTTTAAAGAGTGGAAATGATTCAAAAGTTTTTTATTCTTAACTTATTTAAATTATTTTGAATACTATGATAATCCGTTTTAATATTAGGGAATCTAACAACATATATCACTAAGTTTACCTACCAATCTGCGGAGTGACCCACAATCGTATGTTCCGCAAACTGTGTCTGTCACATAAAGCCCGTTCATGCAAATCAAACCCTACCGAGCCAATAATGTACACCCCAAGAAGAACCGCAACCCACCGTACAATTACAATGCCATACATCGCCGGCACGCGTCACATGACAATCATCTTACTATTTTGCCCCTCTTACTTTCCTTCTTGACAAAGGCGGATCCCTAGGACGACTCAGGGGGCAGGTAGAAAATGAAAAAAAGGGGATTGATTGTGTCACAGCCTATAAATTAAAATGAAATATGGCGGAATTTAATAGAGGTGGTGTCAAAACCATTTATATTCTCAAATGGAGTTGTTTTTTGCTTTGCTAACGTTAATAATGCCTTAATCGTGGTTAGGCATTCAGATGAAAACCGGTGCAGAATTTATAAAAATTACTGAGATGTTGCGGTAGATAATTCGAAACAAAAAAATGAATTACTAATTCACGAAAAGGATGTTACAAATGGAAAAAGTATTTTGACAGTTTATTAAATGAAGAATTTAACAGAAAATCATTTGAGTTAACGGAGAAAATAACAGCAGTGGTCATTAAAATAATACACAATTAAATTGTTCAAGCACTTCAAAACGATAGTTGGGCCTGGTTATGTCCCCGGAGAATTTGGATACGGCTAGAAGAGACAAATTCCACAGGAATGAAGTATATCAATACCTATCTGTTTATAAAAACAGAGATATTCAAAGATACCTAAATATATAGTCACAAAACTGCTAAATATATTTAGCAGGATATTTATGGATATATTTATGGACATTTATAGAGAATTTTTATAGAAGACTATACCCAGACAACACCAGAAGAAACTCTGAAAATAAATATAAAAGTGAACCCTCCCCCAAAATATTGAAGTCATTAGTTGTAAAGGCAATCAAACAAAGCAAATGAGGAAAACCACCAGGCCCAGACGACATATACATAGAGGTTCTAACAATATTGAGTGAAGACAATATAGATCTTTTTAATGACATTTATGGGTCCGGTCAAATACCACAGGACTGGCTTCAATCAACCTTTACACCAATGCCAAAAAAGCCAAACGCTAATATTTGCAACCAATTCCGAATGATCAGCTTATCGAGCTAGGTCCTAAAACTCTTCTTAAAAATAATTCACAGAAGAATATACAACATATGTGAAAGAGACATTAGCCCCACACAGTTCGGTTTCAGACAAGTATTTGGCACAAAAGAAGCATTTTATAGCTTAACTGTCTTACTTCAGAAATGTCTTCCTATGCTTTATAGATTACCAGAAAGCGTTCGATTGTGTTAATCATTCAGAATTAATAAGATTGCTTCAGGAACATTCGATAGATGAGAATGACTTTAAAATCATAAAGAACCTTTATATGAATCAAGTGGCATCTGTGAGAGTAGGACTGGAGTCTTCATCATATTTCTCAATCAAAAAGGTGTGCGACAGGGTTGCGTTCTGTCACACCCTCCTTTTTAATCTTTACTTTGGAACGATTTTCGATATAGCCTTAAGTGACACTGAAGATGGAATCAAAATCAATGGACAAGCCTATTAATATAGAATAATCTTCGCTATGCTGACGATACAGTCATAATAGCTGATAGCCAAGAAGCGCTATAACGACTAATCATCATCATCAATCTGCCCTGAGTTGTCCATTGTTGAACATAGGCCTCCTCTAGACTTTTCCATCTGCTTTTGCTCTGCGCCTCTGCTATCCAATTGGTCACGATTCTTTTGAGGTCGTCGGTCCATCGCGTTGGGGTTCTTCCTCGGCTTCGCTTGTCAGCCCGTAGTCTGCACTCAAGCAATTTTTTTGTCGAACTGTCGTCTTTCATTCTTGCAACATGTCTTGCCCATCTCCATGTTTGCCTTGACATATGTTCCATAATGTCTTCCACTCCGGTTCGTCTACGAACTTCCTCGTTTCTTATTCTATTTCTTAAGCTTATTCCAAGCATTGATCTCTCCGTCTTTCGTTGTGTCCTTGTGAACAACTAATAGATAGAATAAATACTGAAGGAGAGCGACTGGACTTGAAGATTAATATAGACAAGACGAAGGTAATGGTGGTTAGTAGAACACGAAATATGCAATTAAATTTAAGAGTAAACAAAAAGAACATCCAAAAGGTCCCCAAGTTCAGATATCTCGGTAGTTGAATAACTGAAGATCTAGATCCAGACATAGAAATACGTAGCAGGATTGAGCAAGCCAGACAGTATTTACTAATATGAGAACCTTGCTAAGCAATAGCAGCCTTAACTTAACGAGTCGATATTGATGAAGATAGGTCGATAACAATTAAAGTAAACTGTATACCCAAGCTTAATAAAGCCATTCAGAGCGGTGCTGGGAATAATATTCCACTATGCACCAACAATTTACCCATATAAATTACCATCATGCTTGTACTCATTGGGTCGAGTAAGGACAATAAATTTACGAAGAAGGTTGCGTTTCTATTTAATTTGAGTCTCTTACCACTCTCTGACACGTGTTTCTGGATCTACCCGTCATCAGAAGGAGTTTGTACGAAGACTCAATTCAATATTGCTTTGTAAAATGTTACATTTACTCCAAAACCTGGTGTAAAAACCTGGACCATAAATGCCGATGTGATGAACCGATTGGAGGCCTTTGAAATATGGACACTTAGAAGACTACTTTAAATTTCCTATGCAGATCACACAACAAATGTCAAAGTATAAAATTGAATGGACAGAGAACAAGAATTGCTGTAAATAATAAAAAGAAAAAAACTGCTTATCTGGGTCATATATTTCGAAATTACAAGTACCAGTTCTTAAAGCGTATTATGAAAGGGAAGATAGAAGGAAAACGGGGCATCGGAAGAAAAAAATACTCATGGTTTAAAAACATAAGGGATTGGACACACCTCAATGCCCATGCACTCTTTAGAGGCCACACAAGACCGAGAGTAGTATGCCAGAATTGTCGCCACATCCATTAATTAGATAGAGCACCACAAGAAGAAGATATAGAATATATATAATGAAGACTCCTTGAGAGATTCTGTGTGATCACTCAATAAGAAAGAAGTCCCCATGAATATGTTTATATTGAGGGAATTATGTATAAGAGAGACATTTAGAGCAAAGATTGCTTTAAATAGAGTATATAGAATGTTTATCTAAATTATAAAGTTGTGATAGACGATCACTTTGGATGGGAAAGTCATTATGAAAAATAATAGGTTTAAATATTAGGAATCAGCATTACGCAATAATAGATGGAGATGCATGCAGTAAAGTGAGGCAAAAGAAGTTATAATACGATTAATTGTTAAGTTACAAAAGTTCCTGAAGTTTCTCGAAACCAGTAGGAACGAAGAACAAAGAAGATTTGGTGAAAAACGTTTAAGATCAACACGTTTGTGAAGGAGATTCATATTGGTATGTCCCAAACCGAAACTTATTGTGGAATGTAATTAAGAAAACTGACCTCCGCATAAGAAATCAGGTGAAATCCGCAGAGGAATGGGGATGTATTTATGGACTATAATTCAGCTAAACTTCTTTGGATAAAATATAATTTCTCTACGTTCTCTCGGTTCCATAGGTTTGGGACTATTCAATGAAAGATCTGTGTTTTAATATTCAAGTCTAATATATTAAAATTAATAAGATGATTCCATGTTTTCTCATAAGCTTTTCTTGTGTTCCGAAACATTACAAGAAATACAAGATATACATAAAAGATTTAAAAGACAGGAATATACCACTGCATATCACGGAAAGTGCAAATATCGAATAATTTTATAAAGAAAGTAGCACTAAAGTTTGCCCCAGAACGTAATAAGTAGATGATATGAACCAGTGACAGAAAAAAAACTCTTGAATCGTTAAATTTTTTGAGTTTAAGGTCATTGAATGAATGTGTTGTAGATTTTTCTAAAACGTGTTGAAATTTTCATCTATCAGTTGAAATTTTCCTTTCAACGTTATTTTCATTTTTGCACATTAGTAGACTTATTACTGGCGTATTTTTGCTAGTCGTCTCCTTTACCGTATTATATCGCAGAAATGCATTTTTCTTGCATGTAACGAAAAATTTTAGAATAAGAAAATTGTATTTTTCCAGCCCGGAGAACATCTATGAACGAATCCCATATAAACGCATTCCCAATTTCCTCTCCTCGTTTTTGTGAGGCCGACTACGATGTGCGGTGATCAAAAAATTTTCTGTCAACATCGCAAAAGAAAAGGAAAGCCGTGCTTTGTTAAAGGGAGTGCAATAACACGCTTCAAAAGGTTAAATAACGGAATCTGATTCAGTACAATTTGAAGTCTTGCGAGGGGAAAATTGGCTTTTTTATCAGCCACGTCGATCGCTATTCCTCGATTCTTTCAGAAGACTTTCAGTTGTTTTCACTTTGACATCAGGACATCGCATATCCTCATTACCGGTGACGCGACAAGGAGTTACTGTAGTAGGCTGTGAGACAGATGTTCCTTTTCCGAAACAAAGCTCAATGACTATTGCGTCTACAGTGCAGGACTAAATTATTTTGGGGCAAATAGCTCACTTAAAAGATGAACTAACTACTGTAAATAGCTTAGCAGCTATTACTAAGATAGATGTTGCAGATTTTTTAAAAAACAATTAATGTTTTTATTGCAATATGAACCAACTTTACTACAATCTAATTACTATTTATAACTGGGAATAAGCCACAATTAAAGATAAAAATACGTTTATTGACGTTTCAATTTCCACTTCGGAAATCTTCTCAAAATACAAACAGTAAAATTAAACAAATTTTGTTTTTTGTTACATAGTGAAAAAATTCTTCTAATAATTTAATTTTATCTGACTCCATTTATATTGACAATTCAGACATACATTATGCATTTTAAAGTAGACGACTTTAAAATGTATTGCCAATATTGTTTGAGTTGCGCTCCTGGGACGACTTTACTTATAAGATAGTTCATTCGATTACATGAAATCAACTTTAACTTGAGAATATCCGTCAGAAAAAAATCATAGCATGTAATTCGTCTTTAAAAAGACAAACACATGACATGATGACAGTAAAATTCTCCTGTTAGTGATTCCATAGTAAATTATGAGGGAAAAACCAGGAAAAAAAACCTCATAATACTATCCCGACATTGTAAGTATTTATTCGTGAATTTAGTTTACCTTCAACAAACATCAAAATTCTGATTTATATGTTACGTTATTTAAAAAACATAAATGATGTATCCTCTATATGTTACTGACTTACTAATACTGGTATTTTCTTATTAATAACTTCCTCTTTCAATATTGGTAACCAGATCCTACTACATTCTGCCGAGGAATTTGCGACACAATTGGCCTCATTTAGCATAATTAGAGCCGCTTCTTTGATTTTTTCTTTTTTTAACCATCCGTTATCTTTTAGGACAAACTATATTTGAATTATTCCATTGAACCCTATGTTCATTATCCCATGCGTGTTTACATATTTGAGATCATATCAAAATCTCTATTTTTAATATAAGATTGATGTTCGCTTATTCTAACAATTAATGGCCTTGATGATTCACCTAAATAAAACTGATCGCATTCACAAGGTATTTTATAAATGCAATTCTTGTCCTTTCTTGTTCATTGTTAGGTTTTGGTTTTGGACAAAATAGATCTCAACGTTTTTGTTGTTTGGAATGTTACTACACTCTGTTTAAAAATTAATAATAGCCCCAATATGACAGTTTTTATGGCACAACTGGTAATCCCTAATTTAGTGTCAGAACTTTAAAATTATTTAAAATTTCTTTGTCTAAAATGCTGCAGTTAAAGTAGTAAACCAATAATGTGGGTAATTACCTAATCTCTTCAGATATAAAATGCTATCATAAAGAAGCACCTAAGTTTCTTAGCGTTTCTATGGTTCTTCTGTTGAGAACACGACGTAGCACTTGGCAAATTGATAATCTGCAAAGTGAAGTTGTGAATACTAGGTGTTGATTATATTATCAGAATAATATGTGAATGTTTAATAAATAAAACCTATTGTAGTGTAACAAGTTACGTGTTATCTTGCATCCACATATTCCTGTATTTCTGAAACAAACATACATTACATGATGGTAGCGGAAAAGTGACAGGGTTATGTTGTTAAAAGAGAAAAATTTCTTTAATTTAGTATCTGTAAATGCCAATAACTATCTACCTTGGACTATCGAATAGCCCAAAGTCATTACAGCTTTAAGTATATATAATAAACATGAAACTAGTCCTATTATTTTTAAAGTTAAACTAAATTCAATCCTAGATCAACAATACAATGAGTGGATGCATCCAAAGGTGAACTTAACGTTGGAGCAGCAGTAGTAACTCCAAATGAGACTATTTCAATTTAAACTTCCTCTAAATTCCAGAATCCTATACTGCAGAACTATTTGGTTTGTTCAAAGCCATCAAGCAAGTAAATATTAAAAACATCCCTTGTTGTTTAGTCCTTTCTGACTCAGCGCAGTCAGAGCTATGCAAAATGTATACCCTAAACACCCCATTGAGAAAATTATCAGGGCTGAATTAATGAAAGCTCAAGAAAATTACAGAAGAATCCACTTCCTGTGGATACCATCTCATATAGGCATAGAAGGGAATGCAGAAGCAGATACCTTAAGATAACAGGAATATATGCGGAAGATGCGATTTGTCCTGAGTTTTTGCATTCGATTAGGAACCAGCTTGCTTTGTTAACCAGGACCTTTTCTCATTATGTCCACAGCAGAAGTTTAGAGCTGATTGTCTGTGCCTCTATGCGCATCAGCTTGCTTGTTAACACAAGTGACACTTTTTCATATAAGTCCACAGTCAGAAGTAGAAGATGCCAAGCTATTATTACACGTCTACGACTTGGACACTGTAGGCATACTCACGCCTATCTCTTCACAAATAGTGAACCTCCAAAATGCAATACAGTAGACAGTATAAAGCACTTCTTGATAGACTGTCCTAAATATGTCAATCAAAGACAGTTTTACAATTTGCCACTCCTCGGAACAAAAGTTTAGTTCCGGATAATTTATTAGGTTACTTAAACTGTATAAATATGTTACACAAAATTTAACTTAATTAATTGCTTACAAATGTTCAATTGTTCACAAATTGTAATTAATTGTTACAATGATTGATTGTTACAAATATTGAAGGAATGTCGCTAATAACCTTTGGGTGGATGCGACTTTGTCTCTTTAAATAATAAAAACAGAAATCTGTAAATGATTTGAAAAAGTTTGTGCTTGAAATAAATGTCAAGATGGCAGATGCTAGTATAGGGTTTAAAACTGTTTATTTTCAAAGGAAAAAATGTTTCCTGTGAGTGGAATTTTGGAACCAAAACTTCCAGTTAAATTTGGCAGCCACAAAGAAAGTGAAAAACCAAGCATCATAAAAATTGCTATTTTTCTAAACCAATTAGGAGTTAGACGGCTAAGAATATTGAACAGTCTTAAGTATAAAAAACAAGGAAGTGATCAGAAGTGCAATGGTGTTTTCAGTAGCATCCAAAAATTTTAATTTAAGATCATTTTATGTTCTCAACTAGACCGATGCACTACTACAAATATTATTCGCCAGTGATTAGCAGTATTTTTCTTCTTTAGTTGAGTTTAAAGAGTATTTATTGGCGAGTACGAAACTGGATCCTATTATTCCAACTGACCAAGGATATGATAATTTCATGAATTGTTCTGATACCTATTTTAAAGATATATATTAATATTCGCCTAGTAGGAGATATTAAATTTACTTACTTATATGGAGTTATTGCTGTTCTTACCTGAAACAAAAATTATAAAATTAGGAGGTATCATTAAATAAATATCAATCTTTACATTTGTGTTGGAACATATAAAACATTATTCACACATTGCGATATTTATTAGGTTACTGCAGCAATTGGACAAGCCATTCAAAATAACAACGCATTATTCAATACTGAAATAATTGTAATAAAATGGTATAAAAATGTTTTAAATGAGGAAAAATAAGTATCTACCATATTTTTTAAGGATTGTCGTATTGGTAATATTAAAAGTCATTTGGCGGAATATCCTAGAGTTAGATTGTTTTTATTTACAGAATTTTTCAGGATAACTTTTAATGTCATTTTCTATCGTTTAAATATATGCTGAATATGCAGTCATTATTTATTGTTTCACTATTAAAAGAACAAAATAAAAATAAATGAAGCTGGCATTGGAGTAAGGCAGAGAGATTCCATAAGTCCTCTTTAGCTTCGTTGGAATTTTTCTGTCACTAAATACACCACTCTGTTCCCTCCACTTCAACCATTACCTTTGCACTTACATTGGAAGACTTACATGACTCAAAATTTTTCTGAACTGGATGTTTCCTTCTAATATTTCATTTGATATAAGTTGAAAACTGTACAATATATTTTTGTTATTAGCTAAATAAAAGTACAAAATATCGATTATCAAATAAGGGAAATTTCAAGGGAAAACACAACAGAAACTTACTTACTTACATCCGGACATGTCACTCATAAAATCTGTATTGACTAGACGATGGTACCTTATCATTCAAGCAATATATCAAAAATAAAAAACACAAACTTGGTATCAAATTATATAAGCTTTGTTTAGAAAACTACTTCACTTATGACCTCAAAATTTACTTTCGAAAAGATAGTCAGGGTGGTCGAAATGCCTGTTTATCTGTTGATCTATCAGTTATGGAAGGGTCGTTATATAGTGGTCGTACTCTCTTCACAGATCAATTATTATATGTGCGTTACCCTTGCTCATACACTGCTCAGCCGAACAACTCACCTTGTAGGCACTGTTCGGCTCAACAAAAAATTGGTTGTCCCGAGTTTGTCAAGAAAAAACTAAAAATAAAATGAAAAAATCGCCCTACAACGTACTTCCAGAGTTGTAATGTTAAAATAGTGTGACAAAAGTGATGTCTTGATGATTAGTTCAAAGCATTGGGATGAAATGTTGAAACGTCTACACAAAGGCAAAGAAATTGAAAAGCCCAAAATGATTGTTGATGGTTGATCTCTCAGATCAGAAAAAAGTGTATTCACATTGCTTGAGACGAGGGAATAAATGGTACTGGAAATTAGCCACATAATTATTGTTTGGTAGTGCCTTGGTGAATGCTCATATTGTATATACACAGGTTTCACAAACTAAATTGACTATAACAGAGTTCAAAACAGAACAAAACTACTTATCATTCATAAAAACCGTCTCGCATCCGATCAGGAAATATTATTTTGCTCCTTGGACCACCCTTTCCAACTTACAATGTAATTTATATAGTTGTGGAGCACAGTTGATGCCACGGTGTCCCGAGTACAAAACTGAATTGTGGCATTAAAGTGATGTTTCACTGTCCCAAGAGTACTATTTAGTGAGGCATCATATTGATGCCACCCGGGGCTGAACGTGTTAAAGAATCAGATACAAGAGCATAATACAAGCAATTTGGGTATTTTACCATACGATTAGAACTATGAAAATGAAGTAAATTACCCAGCACAAAGATCTTTCAAATGTTCCAATCAAAAATGCTTAAAATGCTAGGATTTGTATTCCAATGGGTAATACAGAACAAAAAAATCATATGTCATCCCTAAAATTAAAAGAATTTGTAAAACGAACTGTAATACATTCAATAACAATAAAGTTGATGCCTGAAATAGTCTGCTGAATCATCCTGAATATTTTTGTCGTGAACGATACGGACCGGAGTGCAGTTGGCTCACGAAAATTTGCGAAAACCATATTCGTATACACGAAATCGTGATTCCGCGAGTACTCAAAAGGTTTCCGTAATTAAAGAGCAAAAAATATCATTCCCAGACGATGACTATTCATTATTTTGAAAGGATTAATCAACTCCCAAATAAAACGGCGAAGGGGAATCCATCCGGCGAAAGCATCTGCATTGACAAAAAGTTATAAAAGTTGGAGGGGTATAGGTGGATAGTCGGTGCAATTTATCAGGATGACTAGAGATGCTGGATTTTGTAATAATGTTCTCTGTCGATTCGAAAATTGTCATAATCAACGAATTGCACGGAATAGTTCCTTGAATTCAGGTGTTCCGGAAACGATTTTTTTAATTATCTAAGACCGTTTAGTAAGTTTTAGTTACGTCTTCATCTTAATAATTTTTTATCGAAGAACATTTTATTGATTTTTAACATACACACATAATTCTCTATTCTTTTTACCCATAAATATTCTATAGGTTCATCTCGCGCAAAGACCGTAGTTTTCGAAGAGAATTTTAAAATTATTTCATATATTAATAAAAAAATTTTTGTAAAAAAATCTTGGAACGATAAATAGATACCAAATGCTCGCCAAACATTTACTGAAGGTTTGTGAAGATGATTTTTTTCCAACTGTGTAAAAGACTACCACGAAGAAATTATTTGTGTCATGTTTTCAAAGATATTATCATAAAATATTTAAGCTACCCTACAACTCGAAACCTGCATAGTTAATTTTATTATCGGAATATCCAAATATAAAATGGTTTCAAGTGCTTCGACATTATGGTCTGCATTTGATGTGGTGAGCGGTAATAGCAGCGAGGTCCCATCCCATCAGAGCATCACTTTCAAGTTATTTTCATCATTTCGTCGTAATTCTCGTCACCGGCTGGTCTATTCAATACTGAAGAGCATTTATGTAGATAAATTAAATGCCAATGAACGTATTTAGAAGCATGTACAGGGTAAACCGCTCTATTGTGTTACATCGATAATGCAAACGTAAAATATATATAAAAACGAGTAATATATAATGCCCATGAATTCCTTGGTTTGACGGTATTTCACACTATTGGGCAACTGGCTATCGAGATGTTTTTCGTTTTTTCTTCTCCTTGTTTTATTGTAAATATTACTTACAATGTTTCATAAATTACCAGATATACTTCGATAACGTACAATCATTTGCTCTTCCAAATCTTCATCCATATGAACATCCCGATCCCATCACGAACTTTGTACGACAACAATGTAAAGTTGTAAAATATATCAGATGAACAATCTACAACGGCTTCTTACTTGCTTATTTGTAAGCATATTAACATACTTCGAACACATTACAATTTTTTATTTATTTATTGTATGGCATACAATAAGAACTACTTGGAACACAAATAGATATGGAAGATGAAATGGGTTACGAACCATGTAGAAGAGAACAAAGTTGAATGTAAAAGCTCCAACCATAGAGGAAGTTCTCGAAGCTATTAAGGCCCAGAAAAACAAATAAAGCCCCGGGAGTTGACGAGATTCCAGCAGAACTGTATAAGGTAGGTGGCAACCACCTATCAAGTCATATCCACGCGCTTATCAAAGAAATATGGCAAGAAGAAGAAAATACCCGACGAATGGAAGAAAAGTATAGTATGCCCAATCTATAAAAAAGGAGACAAACTCCAATGCAAAAACTACCGTGGAATTTCTCTACTATGTACAGCGTATAAAGTGCTCACGTATATTATAAACCAGCGACTCCAACCACTAGCAGAAAATATTATTGGAGAATATCAGATGGGCTTCAGACGGGGAAGATCGACAATGGATCAAATATTTACAGTCAAGCAGGTCTTGAGCAAATCGTGGGAACACGACATTGATGTTCACAACGTGTTTGTAGACTTCAAACAGGACATACGATTCAGTCAAAAGGGACAGACTATACTATATATTGGCAGAATTAGCAATACCACATAAGCTAATTAGACTCATTAAAGCCACAATGGATGAAACTCAGGCATGTGTACGAATACAAAACAACCGGACAGACTTTTTCAAAATCTCGCAGGGACTAAAGCAGGGAGATGGGCTGGGCACCAACATTGTTTAACCTGGCACTGGAGTATGCGGTCAGGCAAATGCAAACTGGACGAGAAAACCTACTGACCAATAAAACGGTTCAACTGGCTGCCTACGCCGATGATATTAATATTATGAGTAGAACATCAACAGGAGCACAGGAAGCATACGCAGAGTTAAAAACACAAACGAAAAGGCTAGGCCTGGAAATTAACACAGAAAAAACAAAAATAATGGTACAGACGAGAAGAAATATAATCCCACAAAACATTATACATGAAGATGACATTGAAACGGTTGGAAAGTTTACATACCTGGGAGTAGAAATATATGCCGATGGAGCAGAGGATGGAGAAATACGAAAAAGGATAACGCAGGCAAACAAAGCTTATTTTGCCCTCTCCCATATATTTCGGTCTAAAAGTGTCCACCGAAATACAAAGATGAGAATATATAAAACTTTAATTCGGCCAATAGCATGTTATGGCAGCGAAGCATGGGTCCTGAAAGAAACATCCAAAAACAAACTCGACACATTCGAAAGAAAAGTACTGAGGAGAATACTAGGACCTGTGAGGGAAAACGGAATCTTCAGAATTCGATATAACAACGAGCTCTATCAACTGTATAAGGAAACACCCCTGTCAAACTTCATTAGAATACAAAGATTGCAATGGGCCGGACATGTGATACGAATGGGAGAGGATAGGCTACCAAAACGAGCACTGAACGCCAGAATGCAGGGAAAGAGACCAGTTGGAAAGCCAAGAAAGCGCTGGGAAGACACAGTAAGCAGCGACGCACAAGCACTTTTAGGAGTCCGTGTATGGAGAAGAGCAGCCACAGACAGACAAGGGTGGAGGCAAAAAATAAAGGAGGCCAAGGCTCATTTTGGGCTGTAGTGCCGTAGAAGAAGAAGATACAATAAGAACAAGTAATTAAAAATCAATTTAAAACGTTACATGGAGTATTACAAACGAACATCTAATATATTATTAATATAATGTAAAACGTTTTCGGTCGCATTCAGAAACACATCGAAAACTCCAGGAAATCGCCTTCTGGGGCACTTTTCAACAATGTGACGGACTGTTTGTCATTGCGCATCACTGTCACACTCAGGAGTTTACGGCTTTTCCCCATCTATATAAGCTGTCTTGATCTAGGATGCGGTCAAGAGCGAAGACCTCAGCCTAGAAACAAAAATATTGCTCCTTAAATATTATCTGTACTTTGTGCTTTCTGTACGGAGTAGAAACGAGGACAAAAAACGAACTCACTCATGTTGGTATTTATCCATATTGGTAAAATAATTGTCAGTAAAAGCGCAATTTGACCCTTTTCACCCTGTTTATAATAGCTTAGCAAATAAAGCAATATTATGAAAAATATTCGTAAATCTCTTACTAATAATACATGTCAATCTTGCCTGTTCAATCATCGAAAATGAAAAACAAATCACGAATCCGCATATTGGCAATCCATATAACGTTCATTCAAAACCCTCAAAGCGATTCTACTACCCTGTATCTCATCTCCCATTCCCGTAATCTATTTCTAATCGACTTAAACCGTGGACAACAATGCACTTTAATCCAATTTGACGGCCGTGGCAGCACCATCAGCAGAGGCCCGGCGGTTTCCTAAAGCGTAATAGAAATGGAAAACGCCAATGATTGGCTGATGTTTTTCTCTTTATCTATTACGGGGTACATAAAAAAATTACTTAGTAGTTTGCTGGTAAAAATGTAGGGCTGTATCACTTTCGGTTTGGACACGTTGGCAGTCACAGTGAGTATCTTGATTCATTTTTTCTTCTAGAATGTTTGTTACAGCTTGTAAAACCATTTTATTTGTATTTATTTCAACTGCAACACTGATCTTCTTTTATATGTCCTTATCTTTGCGATGCTGCAAAGTATGATAAAAGAATTTTCTGTAACGTACTAAAAATTACTAAAAAAAATTCTGACATATGTATTCGCAAGAATATTTTGATCATGGATAACATCTGCACAAAGTCTTAAATTATTTGTAAACGTTATTTCGTTTCCTGGAACGTTGACAAGCATTTTATTGGTCCAATGTATAACCCGACAAGCGAGAGCTGGCGGGTTGCGCGTAGAAAAAATTGAAAAAGTGTTCACCGTTTAAGTCATGTACATCGTGTACATCGTGTATAACCGTTTAAGTACCTATACTATATACCTATAATCGCGATTAAGTACCTCTCGTATCTCTCTTAGAATAATTCCTTTTCTATTTTCGAGCAGGTCAACTCCGCCAGCTCTCGCTTGTCGGATTATACAAATAAACATTTTTGTGATGTGATGAACAAGATCCCAATATTCTCTATAAAGATATGTTCTCTGAGCATTAAAATGTACACACAATTGTTTTGACATATTTTAGGAAACATCTAATTGTTTCTATTTGTGTAATATTCCCTTTTCTTTCTACTTTTTTCTTACCAGCAATGTGGATCTCCATTTTTCCCTAATTGGTTTTCCTTCCTCTTGGGAGAACACTTTCTTCTCCTTGTTCTCAGTCATTCAGCCATTCCCTGGCTGTAAAAGCCACATTACGTGTATCACCTTCCTCTCCTTTCTCCCACAAAATCGTCGTTATAAGAACAAGCACATAGTTTAGACTCTAGGAAAAAATTCTAGCCTCATGCACTGAGCTAACTTGTGCACTGGTGACTATAACTTTTAGTTTGAAGTATAATGTTTATACCCATAATAATTATCATAAGGTGGGAATATATTCCAAAATATATTTGGCCTTTTTTTTCGAATCTATTTGCATTACCTGTGATAATAATTTTCTTTATGCAATATTTTATACCTTTAATATAAATAAATATCCAAGACAGCGGACAAGATCTTTGGAAGGAATAGGCAGAAGAGGGCAAAAACATGGTATGACGAAGAATGTCGGAAACAGCTAGAAAAATAACAAACAGTAAGAAAGACTGGATACAACTGCAAACAGAGCAAAGTATAAAGGAATATGACGACTGCCGAAAAGAAAAAAGAAAAATAATACCCCACAAAAAAAGAAACTATGAACAAAAAAAAGTATTGAAGCTATGGAGAGAGATCGGCCCAAACCAGGCTCCAGAGAATTCTATAAAGCAATTTCCTCCGAGAAAAGAGGACATAGGAACCTTGTAAACATCATACAGGGAAGAACAGCACAAAGAAGAGATCTATATCACAGCGGACATGCCCGTCAAAAATCCCTCCTTTGAAAAAACCCAAAGGCCTTAAATAAGCTGAAAAATCACAAAGCGCCGCGTACGGACGAAATACCAGCAGAACTTTTGAAATATGGGAGAGACGCACTACGTCGCCAAATCCACCAGCTAATCACGCACATCTTTTTTCAAACATCATTCTTAGTAGACTAATCCCTTATGCTGAAATTGTCCTAAGCGAATATCAAGCCGGGTTTAGGGCCAAGATATCAACAATAGACCAACTATTCACGCTGAGACAACTTCTAGAAAAGGATGGGAGTATGGGAGATGGGTGGGAACAGACCCATTTACAATCTTTTCATAGACTTTCGACAGGCATATGATAGCGTAGAAAGAAGCCAAGTATGGAATGTCATGGCGGAGTTCTCAATACCAAAGAAACTCATTCGGATGACCAAAGTCTGTATGGCTGTCTGTACCAAGCTGTTACTCGCATATGCAGATGACATAGATCTCGTTGGAGACTCCATCCTATCCACAAAAGACATTTTTAACAAGGTGGAAAGAGCAACAAGTGAAGTAGGGCTGAAGATTAATGAAGAGAAGACGAAATATATGTGTATAAATAGAACAACACGAAGGGACAGAATAGGACAAAATGTGACGGTCAACACCTTCAATTTCGAAAGAGTAGAACGTTTTAAGTATCTGGGGGCCGTAATCACAGTTGACAACGCTGTTACAGAAGAAATAAAAGACAGAATCCAATCTGCAAACCGATGTCTATTTGCACTGGATAAGCTCATAAAATCAAAAAATTTCACATGAAGTTCAAAGTTCAAAATCGATAAATCTATCGGCAGACCTGTAATAACATACGGATGGAAACGTGGACCATGATCAAAGCAAACGAAGAAAAGCCCAGACGCTTTGAACGAAAAAAAAAATTTTCGGACCTCACCCATGACATCACCACAAACCAGTAACTCAGAGTATACAGTAAGATCAGAGCCAATATTGAATTAAAGCACTCTACAACGATGCCGAAATTGTCCAAGAAATTAAATCACAGCTACTAAGATGGGCACGCCACGTGCACAGACTGCATAACGAAAGACTTGTAAAACTGGTATGGGATGAGATTTCCATAGGCAAAAGACCACTCGGAAGTCCCAGAATGCGATGGAGAGATAACATCCAAGCAGATCTGCGGAAAATGAACATTCCATTTGACCCTAGGTTGATGGAAGACCAAACAAATTGGAAAAAAAGTTGTACAGTCAGCCAAGACCCACCCAGGGTTGTAGCGCTACGTGATGATGATGATGATGACGAAACGTCAAGAAGAAATCCGCCAGTAAGTAAAGACAACATCATATCCATAGTAACGTTTAATTAATGTTTGTATATTCACGAGAAACTTATACCGATTTCAAAAATATTAATATTGAAGGCAGTACAAACCCATTGAAATACATAAACTACGAAAGAGCCCCGGTAAAAGTTGATTGTGCGTGGTTTCCAAACGTTTTCTCTTTCCGTTTGATGCAAAAGTCCCCCAAGTGCAACGATAATGGTTAAAATCCCCCACACACCTAGAATTAATATGTCGCTTCATTGGTTAGCTATAATAACAGGAACACGTGACCGGATTGCAATAATAGCACATCGAAGATGTGAAAGATGGAATTGTATCGATAAATTCTAGAAAGAGATTGTCTGAGGGAAGCGCCGAAGGGGAGGCAGTCTATAGAAAAGTTTTGTAATAAGTTTTGTTACATTCATTTAATTTTATATATTAAATATAGTTTTAGTTTTAGGAAAAAGAAGAACAAAAGGTACTTTCTGCATGTGCATTGCTGTTGCTTTCCATCTTCTTCAATTAAAAAGGCGAGAACAAGTCAACAGAACATTTAACAAAAAAGGAAAAAAAACATCGAAAATCAAAATTTCAACACAAGAACCTGACCTTGTTTCATTAACTACGTAAACTACTCACGTAAAAGAGCTGTTTGATCTAAAAACTTAAAATCTTTTTAAATATTTTAAGTCTTAAAAATTTAAGTCTTAATCTTAAAATTTTGTCAAAGCAATTTTGCAATAAATATTACGTTTTTCATTTTGACCTTCATTCTTAATTTTTGCAATAATAAATGAATTAAATTAAGGTATACCGGCTCAACTTAAAGGTCTTTTAGAGTACTTTCATAATCTATACAAAAATTACCCATTACTACACTTACTTTAGGCAAAAAATGAAAAAAAACTCAAAAATACGTATTTTGTACCTATAAACACTCATTTCTGGATTAGAGAGTACTTTTTCCCCCACATTTTTTCCAAATAAAAATTTAAGGAACTCAACAATCGGTTTTATAACGTCTTACGACGTTGTCCGACTCCCAAACGTCACTGTATTCTGTCTTGAGTTAGGTCTTCGTCCAGATTTCGAGCGCTAATCGCTTTCCTAACTCCCTGGTTCCAGCTCTGTGGTGGTCTTCCTCGTTTCCTCTTCTCTGGGGGTTTCGCCTCTTTCGTCCCCATTCGGCTAACATGCCTATACCATATGAGCTGTTTACTCTCAATATCCTCAACTATAGTGCCCTCTATACCCATTTGTTGTTTTATCACTTCATTCCGTATTCTGTCGGCTCTTGATATTCTCATCGATCTTCTGATGGCATCCATTTCCGTGGCTTCGACCTTTTTCTTATATTTCTCGGTTATTCTCCATGTCTCAGCTCCATAAAGTAGGCTAGTTTTAACCATTGTCTCATAGATGTTCCATTTTCTTTTCTTTGATATTTCTTTACTCCATAGAACTCCGTTTAAACATGCTATAGCTCTTCGTGCTTGTACAATTCGATGTTCTATTTCTCGTTCGTCTTTTCCACTGCGGTCGAAGATGACGCCCAGGTATTTATATTCGTCACATGGATTTATTTTTTGATTGTCATCGATATCGAGTTGTTCTGCTTCAGTTCCAATTGAGAGGTATTTTGTCTTTTCTAAATTCATATTTAATCCCCATTTCTGGTATTCTTTAATTAGTTTTCTAAGCATGTATTCCATGTCGTCTTTGTCATTTGAGATCACCACCTGATCATCTGCAAACTGTAAAGTATATATGTAATCCTGATCGTTCAATTGTATACCCATTCCTTTGATTTTAGTTTTCCATTGTTTCAGAGCTGCAGAGATATAAATCTTAAATAGAGTCGGACAGATACAATATCCTTGTCTGAGACCCTTAGTAATTGCAAATTTTTCAGCTAAGAGGTTTCCGAATTTCATTTGGGAGTTTGAACCATAATATAGATCTTTGAGAGCACTAACCAATGTTTGATGTATGTTTGATGTGCCCAGGACTTCTCATAGTTTATTTAGCGGGACTGTGTCATATGCCTTCTAATATCTACAAAAGTCATATGTAACTCTCAATTTGTCACAATTTTCTTTTCTATAATTTGTTTAAGACAGAATATGTTATCTGTACATGAACGACCTGCTCTAAATCCTCCTTGTCAGTGATGATTACTAAAGGTTTAAAAAATAAATAAATATAAAGTTACAAAAAAAATGCATTTATCTAAAGTAAGGAGGTATTATTCGATAAGTTAAAGGATATCATTCTACCTGTCGTAACTCATCTTCACCCTCTATCTCTGTTTTACGAAACTGAGACGGTTATTTATGGGTAACAACCGCCAGTTATGGATATTGAAAACGTTATAATTCCATCGTAAATTATTGCGGAATTTGCATTTCAAGAAGGTACTCAAGGATAGTTATTATCGGCAGAAATGAAAATTACTTCGGATTTAGGTGGCATTAAAGTACAGCCCGGAGGGAGAATTATGATGCACAACTACTCAAGGGCGCGTTTAATTTTTTTTTGGGAGAGGTATATATGTAAAGTAATACATAGTGTAAGATGATTTATTGTTTTTATTACAATGATCGTGTCAGAGACGGCGACATAACGGTGAAGGTCGGTCGAATTTCTTTTTTTAGGTATTGAAAAAAAAATCGATGTAGATGTAAAATGAAACAAAAAGGACAAATAAATTCTTATTTTAAACTGTTGCCATTTTAATTAATTGGACCACCGAAAACAAATAAGACACTAGACTTATTTGACTATTTTATTTCAATTTATTAATTTATTTTATTTATTTTAAGAAAAGTTGCAATAAATTGTATGGATATAAAAAAAACTGCTGGTTCCACTTCTGATAACTCTTTAATATGTGATGTTGAATCCTTTGTTACATACTAAAGCAGTTGTCGTGTAGAAAAGCAAGATGTCGTTTAATGGCTTTCAAGATATTCGGTTCTCGTAATCCCGCTAGAACATATCGACTGATGAATGTTAAATATATCCGTCAGAGACAGACTTTCAAATCAAATTCTTTTCTTCAAGTGCCATTTCACCGGCGGAAGTCAGCAAATATCATACCTCTTCGGAATTTTGAGATGGCTGCTCTGAAAAGTTCATTTGATGCACATTCGTACCACTCTCTCAGGTTGCGCAGCCACGACATTCTACGCCTCCCTATGCTTTTTTTTTCCTTGGATCTTTTCCTGCATAATCAGTTGGAGCAAGGTGTATTTCTCTCCACGTATTTTCGACATATTTCTTCTGACGTGAGTTCTATGTGCTCCAGATCTCCTCTTTCATCATCGAACAATTCGTCAATATATTCTGCCCATCTTTGTACTTTCTCGTCCGTATATGTTATAGTAGTCCCATGTCTATCCAGAATTGCATAAGTGGGATTTTTTGTTCTTAGTCCTTCCAGTTCTTTAACTTTCTTGTGTAAATTAAACAGATCATATTTATTTTGAAGGTCTTCCATCCGTTGTTCCATCGTATTGAGTATTTCGTCATTCATCAATTTTTTTTCTCCTTCCGGAAGTCTTTAGTATTTCTTTACAGGGTTCCAATAGACAATGTTTTAGTCGATCACAGTACTTGTCAATATCATTGGTGTTTGTGTTCAATTTGCTGCAGTTCACCTGCAGTTCATGTTGGAGTTACTCTGTTACTTTAGGTTCTTTAAGTTTTCTTGTGTCTATTGTAGGGATTATTTAATGTCTTTTAATGAAATGTCACCAACTTTAGTACCATTACCCTTTCTAAGATAGGAAAATAGTATTTCACCACTCTATTACATTTTTTATTAACTATTACTGCCATGCCATGTCTGTGTTGATTATTCTTGCTACCGAAATAATATATTGTGGCTTCGTCTGTTGAAAAACATCCTGAGTTGGGCCACCTAGCTTCACTGATACCCAGTACATCAATATTCAACCTGTTCATTTCTTGAATAACATTGGGCATTTTACCAGACTGAAACATGTGCATGCTCTGAACATTCCAGGTTCCTATTCTAGGGATGGACAGTCTTTCCTTCAGGAATTCGCTGATTAACGACCTGAGAGTCCTTGTCTTCTTCTCCCCTATCGAATCTTGGATTCCGAGGGCCATGATCAGTGACATCATTATTGGTTTCTAAAACCATGATGATTTTAAATCAAATCATTCAAATCAAATAGTTAGGAGAAAAACTGGTGTTATGGACGCAGATAAAAGAATTACAACGCTAAAATCTAACTGGAAAGGACATGTTGACAGAGTCAGAGATGAAAAATGGACCAATGAAATTTTAGAGTGGAGACCTAAATACGATGCTTATCGTAATAGAGGGACGTCCTCCAACAAGGTGGTCAGACTTACATTCAAGAATTAGTTACGAAAGATATATGTGGAGACAAAACGGCTAATGATAATGATGATGATATAATAAAAAAATAATGATCAAGCTGGATTAAATGGCAAATCACTCAAATATACCAAACAATAAAATTGTCCCTTAAAACAAAGTTGTTAGATATATATGGCTCATTTGCATCGTAAACTATAGTTTATTTTTATGAACGAGAGAGTAATTAGCATAATTTTAACTGGTACCTTCGACCACTCCATGGGCGTGCTCAAGATTAATTGAAAAATTACTTTGAATAATTGTAAAAAATAAATGAATTATTTCAGTGTTATAAAGTGTTATGTGTATGTAAACAAAAGTGACCTCTTTTATCACACACTATATTCGAACTGACTGGCCTACATTAAAAAGGGTTTTAAAAAATTCACATTTTTTTTAATTTTTAAAAATTACAAAAGAGAAAAAGAGTTTTTAAAACCGTCTAAGGTATGTTAAATAGATGAATAAAAATATTAATATAAAACTTACAGCTACTTGTTACAAATCCAAATCAGATTCAGAAGATGAACTTTCAGAACCAAGATTTATAATAACTGGCTCGATCATTTTATCAGTAATCATTGTCCAGCTTCCACATTTTTTCCTCTTCTTTAATAGTGTGATTTACTGCCTTTTCCAGTTTTCAGGTTTACATTATTTACGGCCTCCAAAAACAACTGTTTAACATCATGAATTATTAAAAGTGGTATTTTTTCTTGAAACTTCACTCTTTATCTGTGCCCATACCAGTTCAATCGGGTTTAATTCACAATGATATCGTGGGGATCCAAGTACTGTCATTCCACGATTTTTGGCAATTTCATCAATTTCGTATTTTTTAAAATTTTTCTTTATGAAGGGCACACAACGAATAAAGTACCTTTCTTATAGATCCGGGATGGTACGTAATATTTTTTGAACTCAGCCAATTCTGCAAGTCTTTTTTTAACCACTTGGTTGTGGGCAGTCCTTCTATAAGTCTGGAGTGATAACTTGTATTATCCATTACTATTACACAGTTCTTAGGAAGAAGATCTATCATTTGTTCGAACCATTCTTGAAAGACATCAGCGTTCATGTCTTCATGGTAGTCACCGGTACGAGTTGATTCAAAATTTAATAAACCACCTTCAACAAAACCGTCTGAACTGCCAATGTGTACTATTATCAGCCTGCGTCCCTTTCCTGATGGTGGGTTTAAACCAGTAGAAAAGTTATTTACAAAAGCGTGCCTTTGACTTGCAACAGTTTCATCCTGCCAAAATTTATTTGGTGTATGACCCTCGTTGATCCATGTTTCATCAAGATAAAATATTTTTCTTTTTTGGTTTCTCATTTCCTTTATGGTTCTTAGAAAATGTCTTCTCCATATGACAATATCGCTTCTTTCTAATACAATAGACTTTTTGGGATTCTTTTTCCAGCGGAAGCCTATTTCTTTAAGTTTCCATAACGTACTTCGACTCATTTCTGGGATAATCCTTATCATCTCGAACTGAGACAAGAACTTTATCCAATGTTGGAAATTCTTGTCTAAAGAAGAATTCATGCACTTTCCGTCGAAGTCCTTCTTTAAAATGATATTCTATTTGAAATTTTGGTTTCCCTGGAGCATTACGTGGCATTTGAAAACTACCACATTTCTCTTCTTTAATAACTCTGTAAATCGTAGATTTCCCAACACCAAGTGTACTGCTAAGTAACTCAACGGTCTCATCAACACTTTCACATAAACGTTTGTCTGTAAATGATTTAAAACAATTAAATATTAATGTTTTTTCATTAACTGTTAAAGGACCAATTTTTCGGCGTTTACACGGCACTTCCAAATTTTCCATAACACTAGTATACACAATAAACTGCACCTTGCAACTGAAGTACCTACTTTTAGTGAACTGTTAAGAATTTTGAATACGCCACTTGGACCTTCCTACAAAATGGAAAAACCCACTATTACATTTTCTGTGGAATAAGTTTAGAAGGTAATTATCTAGTCTATTACTGTCGTAGATTCCTGGAATTAAAGAATTAAATGTTTGATTGTTGAAACCCTTACTTCGTGGAATGCACTCATTTCAGATAAAATAAAACGTTTTATTTTATCTAAAGAATTAAACTTTATTTTGCAAATAGGTAGGTACTTATTAAACTTTTATTGGTTATATTTAACCAATAAAATAAACATCTTACATTTCTTGCAAATTCATTAGTACCTGTTAACCTCCATCACTCCGACACTGGCAACCTTATTTAGGGATTAGTAACCCTCACAACTATTGTATTCTATTCTGCTCCAACCTTTATACCTGGTGGTCATACTCAATTTAAAATTGTTTTCCTATATACTTCTGTAAACTTGTTGACAAATATCTGTTTTTCATTGAGTCACCCGTATCAACAGTTTAGGGATTTGCATACATAATTTATTGTTTTATTACTCTCTCATACATAAAAATACACTATAAAATATTAGAAATACATTTGGCAAGAAAAAAATATTAGTTTGACTATAGTCTATAAATCTGGGATAAAATATAATGACTAGTATCTAAGTTGCATTTTTGACATGAAGATTAAGACTTCTTGTTGGATAAATTCCTCTGCCATTATTGCCAGACAGATCTTTCGCGAAATTCAGGAATATTCACCCTGAGAACGTATGATTAAATGTAAATTCGAAACTTTGTCACGGTCTTCTGGGAAAAGTCTGGCAATTCTCTAAAGCCGGTGGCCCTCGCTGCAACTATTTATATTACAGAATTACAGCAAATTTTCGGATCCACCGAAGGATTTATTTTATTTCGTTTGATTTCATTTGCACTTTACTTTTAAGAAGTATAGTTGGAAGCGAGTTAAAGAGTTATTTACATTGCAAATTATTTTAAAGTCAGATTGGGAGTTTCTGATTAGTTTTGCGTTTAAATTCTATTTGTGGCCGATTCCAACGCTTTGATCTTTTAGTATATTAAATCAGTATGTTTATTGTATATCTTTTGTACTATATTTGTAAACGATGAGTTATGAGTATGTTAATATAGGTCTAATTGCTGCTTTATAGATTCTTGTTTTTGTGTCTTGTCTTAGGCGTTTGTTCTTCCAGATTGTGTCATTTTTTGTTCTTTTTGCGAACTGCTTTATTTCATTCCGTATTCTTCTATAGTTATCACCAAATCTAAATCATTGATTTAATTATTATTCACACACATCAAGGCTATTCTGACCTTGTTTACGGCTGACCTAAAGAGTTCATTAGTGGTGCAGCCAAACCACTCTCTCAAATTCCGCAACCATGACATTCATCTACGGCCTGGATTCCGTTTTCCTTCTATTTTTCCCTGCATTATATTTTGAAGTAATGCGTATTTATGTCCTCTCATCAGGTGACCAAAATATTCGAGTTTTCTTCGCTTTAGCGTTAACAAAATCTCTGGGTCTTTTCCTATTCTTCGTATTACTTCACAGTTTGTTATTCTTTCAATCCAACTAATCTTCAGCATTCGACGGTAGCACCACATCTCGAAACTTTCAATATTTTTCATGTTGTTCTGTTTGAGAGTCCAGGCCTCTACACCGTATAATAGCGTATTAAATACATAGCCTCTCAGCATTCTTAATCGTAGAGGGATGCTTATATTTCTGTTGCAGAAGAATTTTCTCATCTTTATGAAGGTGGCCCTGGCAATTTCGATACGTCTTTTTATTTCACTGTTTTGGTCTCCAGTTTCGTTTATTAAAGTTCCCAAGTATTTGTAACTTGATACTTTTTTCAACTTGAGTACCATTTATACTAATATACGCTGGTTGTGTCATGTTTTTACTGAAGACCATATACTTGGTTTTTTTAATATTGATATTTATACCATAATTGTTGCAAGCAATATTTATGTCTGTAAGTAATCTTGTAATTCTTCTACTGTTCTTGCAACTAGTACAGTGTCGTCCGCGTATCGAATATTATTTACAATCTCTCCATTAATTACGATTCCTCCGTTTGCTTGTAAAAGGGCTTCCTGACAGATGCTTTCACTATATACATTAAATAACAGAGGTGACAAAATGCAACCCTGTCGTACTCCTCTACGTATTTATATTGCTTGTGATGTTTCAGTTTCTATCTTGATGTTAGCTTTCTGATTCCAATATAGATTAAGAATTATTCGCAGATCTTTATTATCTATGTCCTTCCTTTCAAAAATCTCTCTAAGCTTATCATGGCGTACATCAAGCCCTTTTCTGAACCCCATCTGTGTATTACTAATATCTGACTCCAACTTTTGATAAACTCGGTTGTGGATGATTTTTAGAAATATCTTTAGTAGGTGCCTCATTAAAGATATTGTTCGATGTTCTGAACATTCTTTAGCATTAGATTTCTTTGGCAGTGTAACGAATGTAGACAACAGCCACTCTTGAGGTATAATGCCAGTATTGTATATTGTATTAAATAAGTGCAATATTATACCTATTGATTCATCATTTAAGAGCTTTAGCAATTCGGTAGGAACCTCATCCGGTCCATTTGCCTTCCTAGTTTTGGAATTTTAAGTGCCATTTCTACTTCACATTTTAGAATTTCAGGTCCCGTTTCGCCATATATCAGAACAACGTTATTTCTGTTGTCCTGAAATAATTCTCTTATGTATTCACTCCATCTATTAATTTTCTCTGTTAAATCTATAATAATCTTTCCATCTTTGTTCTTAAGCAAACTTATTGTGACGTCTTCTTTGGGTTCCTGTAATTTCTCTTACTTTTTTATGTATATTGAACGTGTCATACTTTCTTTCATAGTTTTCCATTGCTACACATTGTTCTGTAATCCATGATTCTTTGGCATTTCTTATTCTTTGCTTTATGTTCTTATCAACCTCTTTGTATTTTTCTGCATTATTCTTCATTTTACGTCTTTCATCCATTAGTTCTAGAATGTCTGGTGTCATCCACACCTTATGTTTCTTTGCAGATTTGGTTAGGTGTTTCTTTTCCGTAGTTCTCCCGTAGTTTATAGAATATTATCCTCTAAAAGGACGATATTCATTATTCATCTTACCTTCTTCCATATGGCATTTATCTTTGTTTTTTAAATTTTACTAAATCTTTTATTTAATTTCGATACTAATATGTAATTACAGTAAAAAGCTTGTTTACAGCAAAACCTTTGTTAACTGAAATAATTGGGGGGAAAGCCATTTCTTATGACAAGAATTTCGATTAAAAAAAACATTGTTTTTTGTATTTTCCTTGTATTAAATGACATAGTCTTCTTGGTCAAAGTTGGTATTAAAAAATTCTATGAGGTGTTTTCGTAATGTTTTCTTTAATATGTAAATATAGAATAAAGCAATAAAATTTAATGATTTAAAAATGAACATGGTTAACGTGCTTTTTTTAATATTGTTTTCTTTTGTGTTTTCCTTTGACGACGATGTTTTGCAGTTAAATCTGTTTATAGTTTTATTTCCAGAGCGTCATGTGTTTTCGCCTAATTCGATTGTTAGACGAATTGTAAAGAAATCTTAAAACGACAATACGTATTGCAATAACCACAAAAATTAAGACCCTAGTCGTGCCTCTAACCAATTATGCATGAAGAGCACTTGGCTGATTGTTGTACCTCTATAGCGAATCAGATTGCTATAGGGGGGAAAGGGATGGTCTAGAGCATTGGAGCACGGTGGGGTGATTCCTGTTTTTAAACACGAATTAAAACACCTTGCTCCAATGAATTGTTACACCCGATCGTACTACCTGGGTGAACATGTCTCATAGGCTGGGTTCAATCAAATTGCTTGCTTGCTTAAATTCCTTTCTGAGTCATCGGCTCCTAACCACTCACGTATCTCTTCTTGATTAGTTTCGTCACATCCTGGCAAATTTTTATTAAAGGTTTAATTTCTTCAGTCGTTTCTTCAACATTTTCTTCTTAAGGATTGTCAATCAAAATGCCATCTAAACGTTTATTCCTGCATTTTTCTCATGTGGAAGATTTGATTATTTATATTCAATATAGAGCACAATGGACAAAAATGAGGAAGGCCTATGCCCAGCAGTGGACGCAAAGCGCTGGGTGATGATGATGATGATGATGTAGATTTGATTTTGGCCCAAGAGTCAACACACCAATAAACAACATGTTTCATTGTTAAAGGTTTGAGTATTTCGGGAACGTTTTTGAATTCATTCGTCTCTTGTAATAATAGATGCTTTAAGAATGTCTTTGTCTGTCTTTGTCTCGTAGCACTACAACCCGGGATAGGTCTTAGCTCACTGTACAACTTGCTTTCAAATTGAACCGTCGTCCATAATAGTTGGGTCAGTGGGTAGCCCCATTGTTCTTAAATCGACGTCCTAAGGGGCTTCTTCCTGTGGGGGCTTCCTCCCATATTAACTTGGCAAAGCGGTTATTAGGGAGTCTATGGACATGGCCAGCGCATATTAGACGTTGTGATTTAATCTCTTGGAGTATGTCGTTAGCTCTAATACACCTGCTTGACCTCAGCATTTGTTCTCATTCGGTATTGGTTGATAGTATTGTCGTGATGAGGCCCAAAGATTCTTCTTAGGATTTTCCTCTCTAAACATCTAAGTTTTCTTTCAGTTTCTTTGGTCAGCGTCCACGTCTCACACCCATACATTAGCACCGGTCTAATCACCGTTTTATATATTCTAATATTTTATGTTAGTGTTAGGCTTTTAGATTTAATAGTATTGTGGAAGTTGTACATACATCTGTTTGCTGCCTGAATTCTTTCTTTAATCTCTTTCGCGATATCGTTATCTGCAGTGATTGTTGTTCCCAGATATTAGAACTCTCCACTATTTCAAAGTTATATGGGTCTATTGTAACATTTTGCCCTATTATATCTCGTCCCTTTTGTCTGAAGATGCACATGTATTAATTTTTCTCTTCGTTTACCCTTAAACCAGTTTTTTTGCCTCTACCTCCAAATTATTAAGAGTCTCCTTCACATTGATGACTGTGTTTCCCACAATGTCAATATCATCTGCGTATGCTAATAGTAATTTTGGTCCATTTACTGTCAGTAATTCTGTTTTAAGTTGGTGCTGCTCTTACTACTCTCTCCAGGATGATATTAAAAAAGAGAGGTGACAGCGCATCTCCTTGTTTCAGGCCACTGCTTATTTCGAAAGATTCTGAGAGCTGTTAGCTATCCGTACTCTGGATCTACAGCTATTCACACATAACTTAACTGGCTGGATAAGTTTTTTTGGAACTGAAAGTTCTGCCATTGCATTCCACATCTGATCCCTTGTAATGCTGTCGAACGCTTGCCGGAAATCTATGAAGAGATTATGGATAGTTCTATTGAATTCCCATCCTTTTTCAAGCAGCTGTCTTAGAGTAAAGGTCTGATCTATGGCCTTAAGAATGCTTCTCTATAATGTCTCTTGAATGTCTATATTATTCCCTAGTCTAACGGCTGAATTAATCTCGCTAATTTATTGATAATAAATAAAAAAGAAGATTATTCATTTTGTTTTGATCACTAGCCTGCACATTTTGAACCTACGAATTTTAGGAATTAAGAAATAGATATAGTTCTATATTTAGACTATTTATTTTGACTATTATGGTACATTTGTTTGGAATTACGTATCATCTACTTATATATTAATTAATAGTCTATATAGCACATACCAATTGGATTAGCTGATTGCCTCTATCACTAATTGCATCTGTCGCTACATTCAGATTAATTAAACTTAACAATCAAGTAGTCAAGATGATATGTTAAAAACCAAATGATGTAATAAAACTAAAATTATAGGATTAAACAAAGCAAAACTTCTTGTACACGTACCTATTTTCTCATTTTTCTCTTAAACTTCCCATTATTTCCCATATATATTAAATTGATGTTCGTTAACGAACGGTAACTGAATCAATAACTTTAATATTTGACTTCCTTATATTAAACTGAGCATGATAACCCAAATGTCCAGAAATGAGCACACATTGGGAAATTCTATTTCCATGGCAACTTCAGAAACGGTCTACGTCATGTACTATTTAATCCCCGAAGAACCTCTAATTGGCCTTCTCCGCACTGCTGACAATCTTAATTATTTCCCCCTTTGTCATACGAGGGTTGAAAAGCCCACTGAAAGTTGTACCTATATTAAATCGAAAAAAAAAAAGAATAATTGTATATTTTGCGATTATGGATTTACGACATATTCCACATGTTTGGGAAAGTATTGTTATATTTTTTTATAGTTCTAACTTATTGTCTTTATTCTAATTTATTAAAACTCACGATAATTTATTATCAATTTATTAAATAACTGTACAACTATTTATTACGTTCGTACATTTTAAACCACGTCCGCGAGTTTCTTTTCTTCACTAACTTCTCAATGAAAATCTCCGTTATTATATATCAAAACAGCTGGTAAATAGAATGTTGTCGAAAATACGATGCCCTTCTCGACGTAGACAGAGCGGCAATGATCTAAAAACTGTATCGGTGCGGTTCCAGAAAGTTCTTATTTGTTGTTTTTATATGCGAAGGGGAACCCATCGTGTGTCAGGTAGATTTTGACCTAGAAATTACGAGAATCAATAAGAAAAGGAATTATTCATAAAATATTTATAGTTTTATACGCCATAACATTTATTATCGTAACAGTATGTAGTATTTCTCTTCATATTTTTACATTTAATATTTTTCTGTTACTGTACTGTAATGTGATCTAATTCAATTCTGTTTTCCAATGACTTTGTTAAAATATATTGCTTCCTGTTATTTCGTAAAATTGTTAAACTGACTCATTTATTATGTTTTAAGTACAGAAAATTTGACTTCTTTTGTTATTATGTGTCGCCAATACACACAAGTGTAAAGTTTCGTATTACCGTGACAATTAACTTTACATTATCGCCTTCAAAATCGCAATACGATAGAGTGATTTATTGGTATACCCTTTTGCTAACAATCGCTTCGAAGCATGAACATAGGGTTTTTTCTGACCTGAAGATCTCAAGACACACTGACACACGCACTTCATCACAAGACAGCGAGCGAAACGGACCAGTTTTATTGGTTCTCGTGCTATACAGCCTAGGAGTACCCAAGCGTCCCGACGTAGTGCCACCAATATTTCAACGGGTGAGTCTATATTCTTTGTATAGACAACAATAATGAGTAAGGCTAGTTAATATCATAATTTATTCACAGTTGTATTTGCTATTTTTTTCTAATTTATTTACAAACAAAATATTGCAATTTTTTCTCCACTATTATTTATCTATCATTTAACCAGCGAGCGACCTCTTAAGTTTTATATAAAACACCACATATAAATATAAAACAAATACCGTTTTTGAAAAATAAACATCGAAGTTAATCAGTAATTTCGTTACAACCTTGAAGGTGCATTGGTAACGGTATATTTATAGTCTGGAATTATTCTGTGCTGACTTTTATCCTGCGGCTATGGTAGACACTACTTCTCAATACTACATTACTACCCCAGATTTCGCAAACCTAACTTCGGACCAAATGGCTAGCCAGATATTCCTAAATAATAAGAGCCAAAGAAGAAAAGCTGTAAGAAGAGTTTTTGCCGAGGAGAAAAACTTCTTGGTCACGCAGAAAAAAAAGGTGTTGGTCTGGAAGACCTCAGGACAAAACAAATAAAGTATTTCGGGCCACCCTTGAATAGTAAAGATAATAGATAAGTGTACTTAGAGTTTCAAGTTGCTGAAAACAGGAAAAAATCACCATTCAGTCATAGCCTAATGAGGCACTCAAAGCTAAAAATTCCTTATTAATATACTTAACTTAACTCTATCTTTTCTATTTCTATGGCATTTAGCTAAACGATATTGGAGACTCAAGAACTCACCTCACCTAAGTAGTAAAGGAGTTTAAACACCTGGGGGCGATAGTTGCGGGAAATAGAGCATTATACTCCCTTTCAACATTATTAAGATCGAAGCTACTAAAAAGAAAATCTAAATTAACACATGTACAAGTCGATTATTGGCCCAATTATTACATAAGGCAGTGAAACATGGACTCCCAACCAGCGGGCAATCAATAAGCTTCTACTAATTGAAAGAAAGATTCTCAGAATAATATTTGGCCCTCAAAGAGATGAATTCACAGGAGATTGAGAGAAGATGCCGACAATGCTGAATTGGTGACTCTGTATTGAACTGAAAACATAGTTAGACATATCAACGCAAACCAAATAAGATGAGCAGGTCACGTGGTACAAGGAACAGATGAGAGTGTTAAAGGACAGTATTTTTAAAAAGACCAGATGGTAGAAGATCAGTAGGCCTACCGAGAAAAAGTTGGAAGGATGATGTTAAAGCCGATTTATCTAGAATTGGGATACAACATGGGAAATAGAAGCGCAAGATCGTAGAGGATCGAGGGCGAGAGTGGATGAGGCGAAGTCATCACCCCAAGTTGTAAAGCCAGTGAAGAAGAAGAACTCACTTCACTTTATAAGGCTATTAAAAGCCTGTCAAACATTTTATGCGTGCTTGCAACCCAGTACTTTTATACAACCAAAGTACCATGTTAATTCTTTTATTCCAACATTTAAGAAGCTTTTACGTATGTTGTCAGACACTTTTCCTATTTATACTAATGCCTCAAAGTACTGTTAGTACTGGATCTACTTTGTACATCCCATCAACTAACACAGACCTCGCTTCTCTCGTTAGCTGGATTAGTTGTGAACGTTAGTAACTTGAATGAGCTTACGCTTATTCAAAGAGGGACTGCTCTATTTTTTGTTGCGGGAGCTTTTGGAAACTTCCATAATCGAATACAGACAAAGACAAAACACAGTGTACACCAGTACAAAGCAAAGTCACACAGGGTGATTTGTTAAGCTCACTTCTCTTCAATATAATAATGGACGAAATAATGCAAGCAGTACGTAAAATGGGGAACAAAGAAATCCAAATATTATGTTTATGCAGACTTTGCCGCATTAATCGCCGAGACAAAAGACGTGCTCCAAAGAGTTGAGAAAAGAAATACAATATGATAATGTTAACAGAAAAATAATCTATAAAGCAGCAATTAGACCTATATTAACATTACACGGCGGAGACAAGACCTGACATATCTAAAACGAGACGAATACTAAAAACAACAGATATGAAAATACTTCGACGAATACAAAGAAAAAGTCCGTTGAATAGGAAAAGAAAGCGAAGACATAAGAAAAACATGCAATATAGTAAACATAAATGGATGAGTGACAAAATAGAAACAGGAGTAGAACAAACATATTAGCCGAATGGCAGAGGATAGAATAGTACGAATAGATAAATCACCAAATGGACGAAGAAGTATTTGCAGACCAAGAAAAAGATGACGCGATAATTTAAACAATTTTAGAAAGGTAATATTAAAAAACAAAGAGGCTTTAAAGCCTACATACAAGAAGGAAGAAGAAGAAGAGCTTTTAAGGAGATGAGCTACGTCAGTTGCAAGTGAGTAGTTTTGGGTAGTACGCTACTAATCGAGTAGGTGCTTTGAAGGTGGTAGTGTTTGTAGGAAGAAGCATTATGATTAAGAGTTTTTTGGTTAGCTAATCAAGCCATGAGCAGAAGGTACCTCTGGTGTCTCCAGTCATAAAAAGAGCGGCTCTTGAATTAGCATTTTTGGTTTGCAGCTATTTTATTTGCGATACTTAAGAGGGATTGATTCTAGGGCTTCGTAATACTCATCAATAAGATCGTTACCAGCGAAGCTTGGCTGAAGGGAATGGAACTTTTGTTTAGGAAAGCCTCATGAGTATGTGTCCTAGACGATGACAAGGAGCCTGTAGAGTTTGTTTGGTTCTATTGTTGAAACCAGATATTTTGCTGGGGACGTATCTTCTATTGAGAGTCAGGATTCTGTCATTTATTGTTGCAATCTTCGCAACTTAATAAAGGATTTTCTTAGGATTTTCCTTTCTCAGGATGCCAGAATGGTGTTGGTTTAATGATTATTTAGTGAGGCGTAGATACACACCTTGTACTCAATAATGGGCTTGATAAAAATCTTGTAGGTGTACTACTGTCAGGAGATTAGCTCTTCTTCTTAACCTGTCTAGGGTATTCACACCAAAATTTTGAATTAAAGATACTGTTCGAGGAGTACTATCTGTTCCTCTGGTTAGTGAAACTCGGTGGTGGGTGTGCGTGTGTACGGTACGTTGACGGAACGAGAGCTATGCATATCGTTACAAGTGTTACAAGATATAGCAATATATGAATCATTAAGATATTTTAACTAAAATCAAAGAGTTGTGTATTTATTATGGATTAAAGCTTACATAGGTCTTAAATATAACGAACATTTTGACCTATTAGCTAAAAAATGTAAAGTCAAAATTTTAAACTGTTACAAAAGGTTGAACTACTATATTTATTACATATTGTTATGGTATATACTTTGTATTATTTCTGTATTAAAATCGACCAATTTTGGTATTACTTCAATGCTTCTAATTATTTTGACAATATTAGGAAATTTTTTATAAAATGTCAGCATCTAATCTGTTGTTGTTTTTAAGTGGTAAACTCTGTGACCTCTGATTACTTGGTGACCTGCATTTGTTCATTTTGCTTTTTCCTACAATGCTAATCTATAGTCTTTCCTTTGTAGAATGGCAGTATAATTTTTTCATGTTTCTGGTCCATGTATCTAGCTTAATCGTTTTTTTATTTAAATTTCTTAGAGAATTATTATTTTTCTTGTTTTAATAGTTTCTCTTGGTGACGATCTAAAAGACATCATAGTCTTATATTGATTTACCTTCCATGGCGAATCTTAAGTTCCGATTTTTATGATCAATAACGGAAATATATTGTTTCTTATGGCCATGATAACTTTTACTAAACATACTTATCGTAAGCCTTTAATGACGGCCAATCTTAACTTTTTTGACTATTTTGAGGTATTTAATTCGTGACCGACAGCTAAATGTTAAGCAACTAGATTGGTTGAAAATAGCAATAAAAATTTATAAAGTAACTATTCACTGATAAATTGCGTTAGGCTTTCACGGCCATCGTCTAACTTATTAAACTGTTTATTCGGGCTGTTGGGCCGTTGTCTTCTGTTGAGATTAGTTCTCGACGTTTCGCCAACACTAGGGGTTGGCATCTTCTGGAGATGTTGATGCTTCGCTTGTAAGCAGAAACTAGCCGGAGCTTTGTAGCAACGGCCGGAGTATACCGAATACCATGCACATGTGGAATGGTATATGTGGGAACCACAAAAAGACACACCAACACCAGGATAAATGAACATAAAAAGCCATTGTCGTTTAGGACATATCGACAAATCTGCCGTTGCCGAACACGCTTTGGGAAGCGGAGAACATCGAATACTATTTGAAGAAACACAGATGCTGGACAAAACTTCACAGTACTACCCACGGTTATATCGGGAAGCGGTGGAAATATACAAGCACCCAAACAATTTCAATAGGATAGAAGAAGGACTAAAAATCAACAAAACATGGATACCAGTATTAAAATCCACAAACGCCCTTCCCGCCAAACACGGAGATAGAAAAGCTACTATAAACAACGACACGCCCCCTCAAGCCGAAACCAGTGGAGGGGAGGCGAGTGGGAATTATAAATATTGCCTCCGTAGTACAACGCGTCGTCAGTTTCTGCTTACAAAGCGAAGCATCAACATCTCCAGAAGATGCCAACCCCTAGTGTTGGCGAAACGTCGAGAACTAATCTCAACAGAAGACAACGGCCCAACAGCCCGAATAAACAGTTTAATAACTATTCACTGATTAAATTAATATTTATTTTCTACTAAACTGATTTTCGAATACCATAGTGTAGCAATAATATGACAATCTGGTTTTAATCGTAAAAAAGCCATCGATACGCCTACAGCTATATTCACAATCTCCACCACTGTCGAGCACTAGAGGAAATACACTCCAATCAATTAAATCCTTTCTGTACGCATACACATCGATGGGATCTCCATCTCTCTTCACTTTATTATCCATTAATACACATATACTGACCCGTTAACCGGCAATTTATGGAAATGGCGGGTTATATCACATGTAACTGTTAATTTTCCACTGAAATTATGAGCGATTTACTACATAGTTTGCATAACCTTTGTGACCTACTGCCAAACGATATGTTTGTGCAATTGTGACTAAAGTGTTGCCGTTTACGAAAAATACGACATACTCCACTGTACTATATAGGATGGTTTCTAAAATCACAAAACGACATATTTTAGATATTTTTGTCTTTTCTCGTTTTCTTTCATTTTTTACTGTAGTTGGACAGCAAAATTTAAAGAAGAAAAATATTGTAGGGAGAAGATATTTGTAGTTTCTTTCCGGAATGTATGGTGAAGAGGCCGTTTATAGGAAGAGTTGGTTTCTGGACATAGATACACTATAAAACAAAAGATATTCCAAGAAGATAGGAACCACCAGAAGAATAAAGGAACCACCAGAAGAAATTAAAAACCAACTTAAGGTCAAAATAAAAAATCTCAACTCAGAGCTGCAGCCCGAAATAAGCAAATCAGAAATAAAGAAGGCATTGAAAGAAATGAAAAAACAACAAATCGCCTGGAAAAGATGGAATAACTGCAGAGATGCTGAAATATGGTGGAAAAGTGGTAATTAATACTCTACATTCCCTTTTTAACAAGATATTAGAAGAAAAAGAATCCCAAACAACTGAAGGAATCAGTAACCATTATCCTACACAAGAAAGGGGATAAAGCAGATATAAAAAACTACCGTCCTATAACACTCCTCAATGTAATGTATAAACTCCTAACAAAAATTTTAACCAATAGATTGACGACAAAATTCGATGGATACCAGTCGAAAGAACAAGCTGGTTTTAGAAAGGGATTCAGCACAAGTGACCATTTACTAAGTATGAAATACTTATAGAACGAGCAAATGAATACCACATTCCTCTATATATGGGCGTTCATAGATTTCGAAAAGGCTTTCGACAGTGTCGAATATTGGGCAGTGAAAAGTTCTTTGATTAACAGCCGAATTGACCACAGATATACGGAAACTAATAACCAATATATATAAGAAAGCCAAAACAACAATTAAAGTATATGAAGGGAACAAAATCATTACAAATAAGTAGGGGCGTGAGACAGGGTGATACAATATCACCGAAACTTTTCAATCAGGCTCTTGAAAATACTTTTAAAAGATTAGAATGAGAAAAAAAGGTATAAAAATCTGTGGACAACGCTTTAACCATCTAAGTACGCTGATGACATCGTATTGATAACCGATAAAAAGAAGAATTATTTGAAATCATAAAAGAACTGGACGTAGAAGCTGGAAAGATAGGCCTTAATATAAATTACAGCAAGACCAAAACTATAACAAATACAGATGAAGACATCACAATGAGAATCGAACAAGATGGAATAGAACAAGTTAAGGATTATATATATCTTGGTCAAACTATAAAACTTAACAAAGAGAAGCAAACAGCAGAGATCAAGAGACGAGTTAGACTGGCATGGGCGGCATTTGGCAAACTAAGCTACATTGCGTACTCCCTATTCTTACTTATGGTTCCCAAACGTGGACATCTACAAAAGCAAACATAGACAAAATCATAAAAACCCAAAGAGCACTGGAAAGACAAATGTTGCACAATAAGACTAATGGATAAGAAGACAAAACGAGTGGATAAGAGAGAAAACAAAAGTGAGGGATGTTAGACTAGAAGTTGCAAAATCAAAATGGAGATTTTCCGGACACAATATAAGACAAAAAGAAGACCGATGGAACAAAATTCTTATAAGTTGGAGACCGTGGGAATATAAACGAAGCAGAGGAAGGCCCCAAATGAGATGGGCAGATGATATCAAGAAGCACGTGGGCTCTAGATGGATGACTGTAGCGACAGACAGAGAAGAATGGAAAAGGATTAGGGAGGCCTATGTCTAAAGATGGACCGAAGAAGGCTAATTAGATAGATAGATAGTTCTATAAAGAAGAAGACACCTTTTAGAAGGGACAAGAATTTAAGAAAAATTTGGTTTTTGGATGAAGTATTCAGTTTGAGGAGGAAGTCCCAGCAATTAGTTTCTGAATTGTTTAGTGGATAATTTGATTTGAGGAGGAGTGGTTTGTTTCAGGAAAACAATAATTTTTAAGAAGGAAAATATTTCAAAGTTAAAATAATTCCAGAAAGAAAAAGACACTTACAACATGAAACTGATTCCAAGATGGTTCTGGAAAAAAAATATATTTCTAAGAAAAATATATTCCAAGGTGAAGATGGCTCCAGGAAGAACATAATTCTTTCAATAATAAGGTTTCCGAAATGACTATGAGAATTCTATAACGAAAAAATGTCATTTTCAGAAGGAAGATATTGGCTTTATTAATAAGATGAGATTTCCAAATAGGAGAAGTTTCCAAAAGAAAACACTTAAAAAGAAGCATCTATAAAGGAGAATGAGATATTTGAAATACAGGAAGAAAATGCTTTTTCAGAAGTAAGAGGCCTTTGCGTTTTTAGGAAGAAGATTGCTGTTCTGGAAGTACGAGGAGTTAGAGTTTCAAAAGTACGAGGCACTTAAGATTTCAAAAATACGAGACGATTATCGGGTTAGGTGTAAATTATTGGTACCAAGAATGAAAGGCGCTTGCAGTTACAGGGGAAAGAAAACTGTTTCGGGGAACGGGGTGTTTACAACAGGATGAACAGTGTTACGGTTTCAAAGGTACGAGTGTGTATCGTTTCAGAAGGAACACTCCGATTTCGGATGTAAGAGGCCTTTACGGTTTTTAGAGGTACAAGACTATTGCAGCTCAGGAGTACGAGATATTGGCGTTTCAAGGGCTATAAAAAACGATAAGCTCAACCAGCAGTGTCAGGAGAAATATAAAAGAAAAAACATATAATACAAGACAAGATCCAATATTTTAAATAGAAAAGTAATATACTAAAACATTAAATACAAACCACTAAATGAAGAAAACAAAGAACTCAAGATAAACTGATACCAGATGAATAAATCAAGCTCACAACCAGAAAATTTGAGAAATTGAGAGAAACGTACATACAAAAAAATACATTTTAAGCGATGTGGATCAGCACTGACTTATTTTCTTCCAAATATACATATGCTAAACAGGAAAGGCTACTACACGCAATTTTGCCATTAATTTGGACATTCATTTTATGTAACAATAAAACACTGAAAACTTTGTTTTCAAACTTCCACAAAATTTTATTTTAAGTATTATCACTACAGCTGTTTCGGCTGATTGCCTTTCTCAATTTATTTGATTGATCTAATTTGGCTTGGGTTTACAAATTTATAGTCTCTAATGAAATAGGTTGAGGAGGGGGAGAACTGTTTGTCTCAAGTTGGTCATTCAGAATTATATCTGTGTTTTTTAATTTGTTGATTTCCATAGATTCTAACAAAGATAGCTTAAGGCCTTTATTTTGAATGTGAAGAATTTTAAATTTGTCATTAAAAGAATGATTATGATCTAGAAGGTGAAGTGCGTATGTCGAATCTGTTTTTCTATTTTTGAAAGCCCTTTTATGTTCTGCTATTCGTTTATCAAAGTTTCTACCAGTTTGACCGATGTAAGTTTTTGGGCAGTCGCCACATTGAAGTTTGTACACACCACTATTTAAGTGTTTTTTATTTTGGCACTTGTTATTTGTAATATATTTGCCTAGGTTGTTATTTGTTCGGAAAGCTGGGGTTTCTTTTTTATATGCTTGGCAATTTTTGTTGTTATTTTGCCTGTATATGTAATCGAGCAGAAGGTACTGGGTTTTTTCTCTGGTGGTGGAAATACTAATTTCAGGGCTTTCTTGTGTAGTTTTTGATTTAACATTTTATTAATTGTTTGTTCGCTGTATCCGTTGTTTACTGCTATCTGCTTAATTATATTTAATTCTGTCTCAAAGTTGTATTTTGACATCGGAATTTCTGTTAATCTAACATACTCTGATAAGCTGCCAGTTTATGTTGTGTTGGATGGGATGACGAATTGTATATAGTCGTGTCAGTATGGGTAGGTTTATGAAATATGGAGAAGTCATGATTGTTTTGAAGTCTGCTAATTTTTAAATCTAAAAAATTTATGGATTGATTTTGTTCTGTTTCTATTGTAAATTCAATATGACTATGAAGTAAATTAATATATGATAAAAATTGGTCGAGTTGCCTGTTAGTTCCTGTGAAACATACCAGTACGTCGTCTACGTATCTCCACCAATATAAAAACTGTTTGAATACGGGATGTTTTGAAATATTTGTCTCTAGATGATCTATAAAAATATCTGATAGCAATGGGCTTAGAGGATTACCCATTATAAGTCCTGCACTGTTATTTGTATAAATTTTATTATTAAATTCAAAGTAGTCCTGGTTTATGCAAACTTCAAGAAGATGTAAAATTTCAGATGTAATTATTGGATTTGTACTATTTTGCTCTAAAAGGTTTTTTACTAGAATAAAAGTTTCTGTAGGAGGGATACTAGGAAAAAGATTTTTTACGTCAAATGAAATTAATCTGGAGTTGTTAGGTAATTGAAAATGTTGTATTTTATTAACTAGTTCTATTGTATTTTTTATGGTAAATTTAGGTGAAAATTTAGTGTGGTCTAAAATAATCTCCAACAGTTTTTTTGAAATTTTATATGACGGAGCTGTATAAAAAGAAACTACAGGTCTTATTGGGTGATCCGGTTTGTGTAGTTTAATGAAAGAATTTAATTTAGGAGGCTGTGGGTTCATGATACTGAGGTATTTCTGTTCTATTGGATTTAGTATTGATTTTGGAATTTTCTAAGGCTAGCTTAATTTGTTTTTGATATTTTTCTGTCGGATCTTTGTGTAAAGTTTCAATATTTTGATTATTTAAGAATTCTATTGTTTTGTTATTATATTCTATTTTATCTATAGCAATAGTAGTGTTACCTTTGTCTGCTTTTGTAAACACAATGTTGTTTTATTCTCTTTGTACATTCATTTCATATTTCTTTTGAAGATTTATTTACTTAGGGCTTCTTTTTGTAATAGAATGGACTAATGACTTTCATCTGCCTTACATTTAATCTTTCCATCTTGAGTAAATATCAATAGTTCTTGGAGAACCAGTCGATAATGATTTGGATCTGCATCCTTTTAACTGAAATAAATCTGTTAAAAATGCAGAAATAACTCACTTAAGAGATAATTGGGAATTATATAATAGAATTTGTAAAGCTGTGTATTGCAAACGTATAGAAATATTAACTAAATTATAGATTGGTAACCGCTTTGTACTTAGTTTAATTGCACAGATCAATACATACAAGGATTCCCTAAATGATTGAACCGTAGTAAACACGATTTCTATTTGGCAGTGTCTGTAGCGACATATTTCCCTGGTGTGCATTTATAAATCGAGTTGACACCACCGCAATATCTGTGATGAAACGGACTCTAATTAATACAAGTTCGATTATAGAAAACTAATTAAAACGTTCAAATAAAAGTAAAAACGACATGACACTGTGGGAAAACTAATTTCCAAAATTAGAATATCTATTCGAAGATTGTTAATTCGACTGTTATGCTTGTAAGTGTTTTTCCAATAATAAGGTTTTGAAAAGTTTTTATTCGCAACTATAGTTATAAAAGTTATAAAGTTATAAAAGATTATACATCTTGTTGTTAAAAAACTGTGATGTTCAGTATTAAATTAAATATGACTTCAGGTAACATACATTGTAAAAATTGAGTTCCAGAGCCGGGGAGAAAACCTCTACGCACGGAGAACAGCTGGAACAGCTTTAAACTAGTTTCCAGCTGTTCCAGCTGTAAACCATTTGTTTTAATTTTAAAACCAACTAAAGATAAAAATATAATGATAAAAAACAAGACTGGAGTGGTACATAGAGTATAACAATATCTTGCCTGATACTCAATACGGTTTTAGAAGGGGATATGGTACTTTGGATGCAGTAACTCATTTAGTAATGACATCCAAATTACTTTTTCTGGTAACAAACATTTAGCTTGTTTATTCCTAAATATAAAAGGGGCTTACGACTCTGTAAATATAAATATACTTAAACAAAAAATGATTAGGATTGGTCTTAGTGAAACGACTGCTCTAAATATATTGCCTCTATATTTTTCTAGACATGTCTATATTAGAGATCACAGAAATGTGTTACATGGACCAAGGATTGTTTATCATGGCTTGACAGAGAGATCAGTACTTAGCCCTATACTATTTAATATATATTCTGCCAATATTCATTCACTATTTCATAACTCCGTAAATTGCATACAACATGCAGATGACATCTGTATATACACCATCCAAAACAGTTATGAGGCATGCACGGAAGCTCTCGAGAATATTCTGCATAAGGTAAGTATATGGACAGAAGAAACAAGCATGACTGTTTCAACAGACAAATGCTCTATCATGTTTTTTACCAGGCATAGACTACGTGCTCCAGAGAGATTAACTCTGTGTGGACGTACCCTGTCGGTAGTTAGAGTTTAAGTATTTAGGTATTATTGTTGACACCAAATTACTATGGTCAAGCCACATAAATCACTTAATAAACAAATGTGAAAAAGCTACAATTTACTTAGGTAAGTAACAAATCGAAGTTCCTGGTATAGCTTTATTGTTTTATAGAGCCTACGTGAGTTCAACATAAATGTCTTAGAACTTGCATCGGTGGGATGGTATCATCCCCGGTGAAAGCAATACTGGCAGAGTGTAATAAGTTACCTTTGGACTTGCGTCGGTAAATGTTATCACAAAAATATCTCATAAAACTAAAATCCCTTGAGTCAAACATGATCAACAAATTAAGTGAGATTGCAAAAGAAGACCTAGCAAATCGCTATTGGAAACTTAAAAATTCTCCCCCACTTGCAGAAGCTTGTGTTGAGACTAATGCTGATCACATTTCTTTTAGTAAAAATAAAAAATTGCTTATGTATACTATACCCTTCAGATCACTAATATAACCACACAGAGTTATAATACCCAATTATACAGAATATAATCATATAAACCATACCCTTTTAAAATCTATATTGGATGGATTAATCAATAACATATTTATATATACAGATGGATCCAAAACAAAACATGGAGTTAGTTGTGGAGTATTTATTCAAAATACAAAACAATCATTTATGTATAAATTACCATCAATATGTAGCATATATACTGCTGAACTTATAGCAATTTTGAAGGGCATTACTTGGTTAATATAAAATAATTTACGAGAGGGGCTAATACTAACTGATTCTAAGTCAGCCTTGAAATCAATAAAAAGTATAAAATTTGAAAGAATGAAATGTCCTATATTATGCAATTTAAAAAAATTGATAGCAGATTTAAATATAACATTTGTATGGGTCAAAGGTCATATAGGTATACTAAGTAATGAAAAAGCTGATAGTTTGGCCAAGGAGGCAGTACAAAACGAAGTTCATTGTAATATTTGTACAATACCAGACGTCTCTAATTTGAAAAAAAAAAATAAAATAATGTCCAAATGGGAAAGACAGTGGGAAAACGTTGTAGAAAACTCACAAAATACGTATTTTAAAATACATCCAACCATACCATCTCCACCCCAATATATTTTCAACTATTCCACTTCAACATTTTTTCGGCAACTGTTTTTCGACTTAAAACAAATCATGAGCGATTTCCATCGCACCTTGCTAAGCTAGGCATTATACAGTCAGCAGCCTGTAGTTGTGATCAGAACTCTTACGGAGATCTAAACCGTATATTCTTCGGTTGCAAAAAACATTTTAAAAAATCCAATGATTTAATTCGTAAACTCATTAAAATGAAATATTTTCTTCCATTAAATCTATCACACATTTTGTTAACTGCCAATAAAAACACCTTAGAACTTCTAGTAAATTTTATTAAAGAAGTAAAAATAGAAATTTAAAACAGCATAACCCACAACTCTGTATTTACATTATAAGGAAAGTTCTGCATACAATATTCTGTGGCAAATGGACTTGATTCCATGCCATTATCTTTCCACACACACACTCTTTAAGATTTATCTAAATGAAGCTTTCAAACGATGTAGAAGATCTTGATCTGGAGATACAGAAATGGGATACTCTGATGACCAGGTAGTAATTGCATAGGATCTAGATAATTTAGAATTCATGGCAAAAAGACTGATAGCCGACTACGAATGATGAGATATCTCTAGGTAAATGCAACAAAAACCATATAACAATTTTCTCGAGTAATGTTGTTGACAAAGAAGCTTTTCCAACTGCTACATAATTTTTTAACTATTGCCTGGTGAATTTCTTCTATATACTTAAATTAAAGATATGAAACATGATATGAAAGATATGAATGCTGATAGTTCAGTTTTATGAATTCATTTTGTTAATGCTACATTTTACCTATTTATCCCTTCCTTGGGACGGGTCCTAGTAAAGTGCTAGTAAACTAAATAGATAGCTAGTTATTTGTTGCTGAAAATGTTACTCAATTGAATAAATGGAAGTAGACTATCAAATACATTCTCCGTCCCAATTTTTGCGCGAACTGGCTCGTAAAGTCGTTATTTCACCTGCTAGCATTTTGTTTTTCATTTTTATAAAGTAAAAACTATATCGTGGCAATAAAACGATGCATTTTATCTGCTTTAGGGTATTAAAATTTTCCTGGTATGCTACACCGACGTAGACGAAACATCTGCGACAATTTAATGTATCATAAAATGCAGAAACAGAATACTGCACGGCGGAAAAGGGAAACATCGAATGCAAAATGTTATTCCGTCGGACGGCGAAATGTTTTGTTTTAAGGTTTAGAAATTTAAAATGCATCTTGAGAGAAGAGTTTACCTTGCTTTTATAGTGTCAACGTGAAATTATCTGTTTCAATCGTAAAATTTTCGTTTTATTTTGTTAAGCGCTTTTAAAGAGGGTATTTAGGATACGTTTAAAATGTTTTTCTTCAGTTTTCGTCGTAAAAAATTAAAAATTTTAATTGTTTTACAATGTGTTTCACAAGATTTTATTGGAGATATATCAGGCATATGAAAAAATGTTATTTGAGCAACAGCATATAGATTTCTGTACTTCTGTGTCTCATCTGTGGCTGAATTGTACAGATTCATACAATAAACTTACTACAACCTTGCAGATAACGTAACGAAGCTTATACTTTATAATTCTTATTAGAAATAAAGCAACAATACACAGCTGGGCCATAAAAAACAACTACGACAAAATTAAAAATAAAAAGTTTAATATTTTTAGTATATTTTGCATAATTTCCGAATGAGTTATCTACGTGCAGGTGGCCGTAATGTTCACGTCGATGATAATATTGTCTGTGTATTTTCTGTAAAGTATACTGTGGGTAATACAACAAATATTTGAAGTATTTTTCATGGTCTACAATTTATTAGCACGTATATCAATTTTTAACATAAAATTCGATGAATATTTACTAAAAATATTCCGTCATTTCAAGGTCATACTTTATAATATTTAGGGAACGATATGTATCATGTATTGTATAAATTTATCAAAAAAATCTATAGATAGGTATAGTCCATTTCCCTCATATTGATAGCACATTATGTATGCAAATCCCTAAACTGTTGATACGGGTGACTCAATGAAAAATATATATTTGTCAACAAGTTTACAGAAGTATATAGGAAAACAATTTTAAATTAAGTATGACCACCAGGTATAAAGGTTGAAGCAGAATAGAATACAATAGTTTTGAGGGTTACTAATCCCTAAATAAAGTTGCCAGTGTCGGAGTGATGAAGATTAACAGGTACTAATGAATTTGCAAGAAATGTAAGATGTTTATTTTATTGGTTATATATAAAATAATTTGTGGCCGTAACAGGGACCGATTTGTAAAAAAATGAATATTATTTTAATCAAACTCCATTTCAGATTCACTGCTTTCTTCAGAATCTAAGGAATCTTCAACTTCAATGTTAATTATTACCGGTTCCAGCATTGCATCAGTCATATTATCCAAATTCCACATTTTATTTTCTTCCTTGTGAGTATGACTAGCAGAATTTTTCCAATTTTCTACAATCAACCTACGTTCCTGTAGTTGGCTGTATACCATATATTAAAAAATTTATTAAAAATCCTTTGTAAAAGGTATATATTAAGAACCCAAACGTGCTAAGTTAAAAAGACAAAACGTTTTTGGAATCCATATTCCATCATCAGTGTCTAAGAGTACATGAAAGTTAATAACTTTTTTAAAGCTTTTGTGAATGCTGGTGCAATTGCTCATTTATTTGTTGTTGACATTTTACTATCAAGTATTGACAAATGTAGTCCTAATTGTACTTTTTTTTTGTTGTTTTCTCAATTTAATGTTAACGTTGGCATGAAGAAAATTGTGGTTGGAGTCTGCATCAGCATTAGGATTTTTTTTCACGCCTTTATTTCCATTTGTAAATCTTTTGTTAACGAGAATATAATCGATTTGGTTTCTTATCAGATTATTTTTGTTGTCTCCTGGTGCACTCAGTTTATAAAGTCTGCTTGGTGGTAAATGATACCAGGTCTTTGTCACGACTAGTTCTTTCTATGACTCCATTGTACTAATCAGCCTTCTTTTTCGTTTCTTATTCTTAGACCATAATTCCCTACAATATCTTCTACTTTATCTTTACCGACTTTGAATTATGTTAATGTTTATCGGGTGGTTTTTCAACTGTAACATTATTATTCTTTTATTATAGGAAATAAAGTTAGAGATAGACAGTTATAGTGTTTTTTTTAAGAATAATTCCTACACCATTTTTGTGATCATCAGTACTGCTACCCAAGAAATAAAGAACTGTGGTTATGATAGTATTGTCCAGCACTGGGCATCTTATTTGACTGAGGCCAAGTATCTATATTTTAATTATGCTCATATCTAGTGCTACTTTTGCGAGTTGGTCCAATTTCGTATAATTCTCGTACATTCCAGGAGCAATACGAAATATATTTATTGTTTTTCCGCCCAGAGATTCTTCGAACCCCTGTGTCATTAAACATACACCAAGTACTCGGGGCCGTTTTGTTTTGACTCTCCACCTTCTGCATCCTTATGCCGTTGACTCTTCATGGTTCATCCGTCTTTGAAACGGATGAACCGGGCTTTGTCAATCTCAGGACAAAAGAGTGCTCATCCACTTACCAGCTCATCCGTCAGAAGCCGTTGACCAGTAAGCTACCTTCCTCGTCAATTCCGACCCTACCTTCCATTAGGGTTGGTTACCTACTTTCCAGTAGGGTTGCTCAGAATACCAGAGTTCACCCGTGTAACTATAACAATACTTCTTGTAGGTGAGGATAGGAATTGGATGGAAGGGGTTAGATGAACTATTTGGAAGCAACACTTTATGATGCGCATCACTACCCCACTTAAATCCCTCTTTGAGAACGATTTTCCAAGTGAAATTGAAACGCCAACATGAAACATTTTAACCTTCAATTGTGGCTTATTCCCATTTATATAGTACCTAATTACTTCACGTATTATGTTTATCATTGGGTTGAATGTTCTTTTTTTTGTTAACATTCCATTAGTTTGTTGTGCTTGACTTTATCAAAGAACTGCATATTTGTTTATTATATTCACCACAAAAACATTTATAGAAGAGAAAACAGCTTATAACTAAATAAGAAAGAGTTACAAATATGTCCAAATACAACTTAGAAATAACTTCTATTGCAATTACCAAACAATATTAAAATATAATTTTATAATAAATAACCCAAATATTAAAAATATTATTGAATATGCTGAATAAATTGGTAAATCAATAAACAACGCAAATACCACGACACATTTTTCATTAAATTCCAATCAAAAACTTAGAGAAATCTCCTGATAAATGATCTTAATGAATTCCTATTTATTATGCATCGAAAACAGACGAATCTGCATTTTAACCAGGTTTTCTTGATAATTTGGTCTTTCGAAGTGACACCACATAGAGAACCTCAAGTTTTATTAACTTTTAGATTATAGTTGACATCTGCATTCGATAATTAGTCTCTTTGGACGTAGGAAGCATACTAAATTGCGTTATTAATTTAAAATTAACTTTTTGAATTCTTTTAATGTTGAATAATTATCCAATAATATAAATGAGGTCAGTTAAAAGACTGCATTTCCACTAAAAGATATTTAATAATGGTTTATTATTAATCTCTTTCATCTTTAGGGATATATTTTAAGTTATGATATACAGAGTGGAAAAATGCTACATGTAGTATAATGTAGTGTTAGGTTTAGTGTTGTGACAGTTGTCTTTTGTTGTATTCAAATAATTGTTTTGCATTCTAATATCAACTTTCATGCGAATAAAAGCCTCATCATCATCATCATCATCATCATTCAGCCCATACTCGTCCACTGCTGAACATAGGCCTCCCGTAGTTCATCCCACAAATTTATGTCCTGAGCCGCCTGCATCCAATTTTGATGTGTCCGTTTCAGGTCATCCGTCCATCTTGTTGGTGGTCGTCCTCTGTTTCTAAAGGCATCTTGTCTGGGTCTCCACTCAAGAATGCGTTTTGTCCATCTGCCGTCCTTCGTTCTCGCGACGTGCCCTGCCCAGTTCCATTTTAAGGTTGATATTCTTTTGATTGCGTCGGTTACTCCCGATCTACGGCGCAATTCTGTGTTGGGTATTCGGTCTCTCAGGGTTAATCCCAACATGGACCGTTCCATTGCCCTCTGTGTTGTTCGAATTTTGTTTGCGGACGTCTTAGTAAGTGTTAGCGTCTCCGCACCATAGGTTAGAACTGGCAGCACACATTGATCGAAGACTTTTCTCTTCAAGCAGATGGAAAGGGCTGATTGGAAAACATCTCTTAGCTTTCCATAAGCTGCCCATGTCAACCCTATTCTACGTATTAGTTCATTGGTCTGGTTATCTCTACTTAAGCGAATTTCGTGTCCCAGATATTTGTATGCTGTTGTTTGTTCTATACTTGTTCCAGCTATGTTGATGTTCTCACTCAGAGCAAGGTTTGTCATCACTTGTGTTTTTGAGTTATTGATCTTTAAAACCACTTGTGTAGAGGCATGGTAGAGTCTTTCGCACATTTCGATGGCATGATCTATGCGGTCTGTTATCAGGACTATATCGTCCGCGAACCTGAGGTGACTAAGCTGCTCTCCATTTATGTTTATGCCCTTTTCGTCTAGGTTTGCACGCTTACACATGTATTCCAATAAATTGTAAACAGTTTTGGTGAAATGGTGTCGCCCTGGCGAACTCACGATGAATGTTGAACTTGTGTGTATCTTCATGGAGTCTGACGCATGCCGTGGCATTATCATAGATATTTTTGATGACAGTGGTGTAGCGGTGATCTATTCGGCAATCTTTTAAAGCTTCTAGCACTTTCTGGTGGTTTACTGTGTCGAATGCTTTCTCATAATCCACAAATATTAGGACGAGGGGTTTATTGTACTCTATACATTTTTCGATGATGCTTTTAATAACTTGTAGATGGTCGTTTGTGCCGAAGCCTGACCTGAATCCTGCCTGTTCGCATGATTGGTAAAAGTCCATTTTGTTCGAAAGTCTGTTTGTTATGACTTTTGTAAAAAGCTTGTATATGTGTGAGATGAGGCTGATTGGTCTATAGTTTACGAGATTTGTTAAATCTCCTTTCTTAAACATTAGAATGATCACTGCATTTTGCCATTGTGATGGTGTTGTTCCTCTTTCAAGGCGTTCTGTGAAAAGTATGGAAAGCATTTGTATCAGTTTCTCGCCTCCTAATTTTATGGCTTCGGCAACGACCCCGTCGTCGCCAGGTGACTTATTATTTTTCATTTGTAGGAGAGTTTTTTTGATTTTATCGACAGTAACATCTGGTATGTCTTCCGAGCCCTGGTTTAGAACCTTTGGTATGTTGTCAGTTGGAACATTTTCTTCTGTTTTGCTGTAGAGTTCGCTGTAAAATTGTCCGACAGTTTGTAGAATTTCCTGTTTATCTGTTATTATTTCGCCCTTTGTGTTTTTCAGTTTGTAAATATTTTTCTTTCCTATTTGCTGTTTCCTTCTGAAGACTTTTAAACTTTTGTTCTCTTCTATGAGTTTTGATATCTCTCTGGTGTTATAGTCTCTTATATCTTTTCTGATGTTCTTAGTGATTTGTTTGTTTAGTTGTCTCATTTTTGTTAGATTGGTTCTGTATTTATCTGTTAGTTGTCTTCTCTCTCTCTAATAGAGTTTTCGTGCTTAGACTTAGTTTTTCTTCGTCTTTTTGGTTTTTTGGGCAACATTTTTCTTGTGCTTGTTTCAGAGCTTTGACTATTTTCTGGTTTAGTTGTTCGATGTTTATGTTTTCTGTTTCTTCGTTTTGTAATTTTTCTTCGACCGTACGTTCAAACAGTTTTGCATTTTCAGGTGGTACCCATCTTCTAACATTTGGTTTAGGAACAAGCTTCATTCTTTCTTTTTTAACGTTAAGCATTACTTTTGTTCTTATCATCCTATGGTCGCTGGCAGCAGAGAACTTGTTGAGTACTTCCACGTCTTGTATTATATATTTTTTATCTGTAATTATAAAGTCGATTTCGTTTTTGACGGCGCCGTCAGGGCTTATCCAAGTCCATTTGTTTTGGGGTTTCTTTTTAAAGAAAGAGTTCATTTGAAACATGCATTGATGATGTAGAAAGTTTAAAAGCATGTCCCCTCTTGCATTTCTTGCCCCGTATCCGTACTTTCCTAACGCGATCTCCGCTTGGTCTTGTTTAAATCCGAGTTTTGCGTTGAAGTCGCCATGAGAACAGTATAGTGTGTTCGTGTTCTTTGTTGTGCCTCTGCTACATCCTCATAGAATTTTTCAACTTCTTCATCTGTATGTCCAGTTGTCGGGGCGTAGACCTGTATAACTTTTAAACTATAACGAGGAGTTTAGTTTTAATATCAATAGGAAGACTCTCGTGCTTATGGTCTCGATTTTGTTATGTTGGGTATGTGTTTTTTATGTACAATGATCCCGATTCCACCGCTGGATGAATGTTCCTCTCCTCTGTAGTGGAACAGGTGTCCGATTTCAATGTTTGTTGTTCTTCTCCTCTCCTTCTAATTTCACTAAGTCCCATTACATCCCATTTATTGTTTTTAATTCGTTTTCCAGTTCTATTAGTTTATGATCGGTTGAGAGGGTTCTTATATTATAGGATGCAAGATGCAGTATTCTTGTGCAGTTTAGCCGTCTTGAGTGGTAGCCTGGTCCATCCGGGTATTCTTAGCACCCTACTGCTCTTAAATCTTTTCTGTCCGCTACCTTGGTCAGAGATTTTTGAGCTGCCGGGGACTGAGGGCCGTGTTTGGTTTGTGTTTAGAATAAAAGCCTAATTCTGCAAAAAGGTATTTTACTATAATTTTATTCGCATAAATATACAATGAAGAAGTACTACACCAGATAAAGAAGAGACTGATCCAAACTCTCATACTGCCGCCAAAGAAGTCAAATATTAGTATGTAATATTCAAGATTTTTTTAAAAAGAAATGAATCTACAGATAAATCAATAGAAGATAAAGATAAGTACACGCTTTTATTAAATTTTATCTTGCATTGAGTCTGTGATTCCATACGCGAAGCAAAAACATGCATTTCTGCTACCAAACACTGCTATCAAAATTTTGAAAGAATATTAAACATATTATAAACACAAATAAACGAATCTATAGATCTGTATGCAAAAAAAATAAAGTTTTTGGCTAAAAATTGTAATTTTAAAGCAGCTTTTTTCAGAAGAATCTAAAAATGAATATATTAGTAATGCTTTTATTAATGCTCTCATTTAATCTAATATAAGTCAAATATTACTTAAGTTTAGTTCTTTGTCTTTGGAGGACGCATTATCTAAATCTAGATTTTTAGAAGATTCTCAGAAACAATCTGATACGTACAATCATTAAATAAAATAAACATCTTGTAGTCATCAAAATTTAGAATAAACTATTTTAACTGTTATATCTATTACATTCAGATTTATCGCATCCTGGGATTCCTCGTATGTGCTATTTTATACAACTAAGCGATTTACATTATTCTATAGATAAAATTAAACAAGTAATTACCTCTTGTTCAATCTGTGCAGAAATTAAACCCGATTTTATAAGAAAGAAAATGATAAACTTAATCAAAAGTTTGAATATTGAATTTAAAGTTCCAATACCCAGTTCTTCTAGAAATTCTTATATGCTTACAATCATTGGCGAATTTTCAAGATTTCCATCGGCTTTCCCATGCTCAGATATATCTAATCAGGCAGTAATTGAATGTTTGAATTTGAATAAACTATTTTATTTATATGGGATGCCGACATATATACATTCTGACAGGGGAGCTAGCTTTACTTCACAAGCATTTATTTATTATTTACACTCTAAAGGAATATCTTTAAGTAGAACAACACCATATAACCCTGAAGGAAATGGTCAAGTCGAAAGATACAATGGAATTATATGGAAAGCGGTGAATCTAGCATTGAAATCAAAAATGTAGACATCACTAAATGGGAAACTGTTCAACCAGAAGCTCTACACTCTATACGAAGTTTATTGTGTACACCAACCAATTGTACACCTCATGAACGGTTGTTTACTAATCAACGAGGATCAACTGGCGCAGCTTCTATTCCTTCATAGCTTAAATATTCAGATAAATGAAAATTTGCATGAAGAAGTAAGTTTGATCCTTAAGTTGAAGAGGTTGATCTTTTAGAAGCCAATTCAGATTAAGCTTTAATACAGTATCGAAATAAAAAGAAAAGTACAGTTGCACAAAGCATTTAGCTTCTAGAGGTGATCTAAAATTATTGAATCACGATAACGATGGAAATAAAAGTCCAAATAATACACTAGAGAATTCCACTAGTGTGAATCAATACCAGAAAATGTACCTGTTCAAGAACCAAGTACCTGATGATAATCATGAACCTAGATTGGAACATATCGGATTTTCAATCTAGCCGTAAATCAACTAGAATTAAAAATAAACCTAGATATTTGCAAGATTTTGTTTAAAAATAGGGCCAAGTGAATGTAGTATATTTTAGTGTTTAGTTTTAATGTTGTGATAGTTTTCAGTATTCAAATAATTGTTTTGTGCTTCTAATGTCAAGTTTTATGCGAAAAATGCCGAATTTTACAAAAAGGTATTTAAGTACACTTCAATAATATTCTCGAATAAATTGCTGCTGTTTTCTCATCTTTTATTGATACGTCAATGTACACTTGCGTTCATAGAAATCGGCCCACTGTAAACTTTTGATTTTAACTATATTTTTTTAAGAAATATTCATCAGATCACAAAAATAAATATACTGTTTGAAAGACAATTTAATATTCTTTAATGTGAGTATAATTTATCAAGAAGGCTTATCGTTTACATGCGTAAAAAACAAATGAACGTGGTTTATGTGGTGATTGTCACGAAAATAACAAATTTGTCTAATTGTAAAAGTATTGCCTTTGCAAGTGAAATTTGCATATTATTCGTTTTTCATAATCTCAGCAGTGTTCAAGTGTGTTAGTTTAATGCATACTACACCACAAAAAGCCGCCCAAGTTATTGCTCTAATCGAAAATGGACTTAGTCAGCGAGCTGTTGCTAGACAATTGGATATGACACGCGCAGCGGTTCGAAGAGTGTGCCAACGTTATGAGGAGACTGGATCCTTTCATAGGCGACCTGGAACAGGCAGACGGCGATTTACAATCGCTCGTGATGACCGCTTTATTGTGTCAACAACATTAAGAAATCGTCACCTTAATGCCGTTCAGGTGCAACGACAGCTCCGTGAGGTGCGAAGAGTGGCTGTTAGTCAGTGGACAGTGAGACGAAGACTGCGGGAAAATAACCTGACCCCTAAAACACCTGCGATTGGTCCAAAACTTACTCCAGCTCATCGGCAAGCACGCCTGCATTTTGCACAGGATCATCGGAATTGGACGTTGGAACAATGGGGATCAGTTCTGTTCTCAGATGAGACCAAAATATGCCTCTATGGTAGCGACCGAAGAAGGAAAGTGTACCGGAGACCAGGAGAGAGATTTGCAGAATGCTGCTTTGAAGAGCGGAGTGCTTATTGGGGGTGGTTCCTGCATGATCTGGGGTGCAATTGCTATAGGAGCACGAACCGATCTTGAGTTCATTCGTAGGGACGATCGGGTTCACGGAAGAAGAGGTTTTAACGGCTGCCAGATATATCGAGGAGATTTTAGCAATTCATGTGGTACCTTACGTCGACTACATTGGAGACGAATTTATCTTTATGCATGACAATGCAAGGGCACACACCGCAAGAATCGTGCAAGATTACATTGCAGAAGTCGTTTTTTAGGTTATAGACTGGCCAGCAAACAGTCCTGACCTAAATCCGATCGAACATTTATGGGATGAGCTAAAACGAAGAATTCGAGCTAGAGTTCATACCCCAGACTCGATCCCAGAGCTTATTCTTGCAGCAGAAGAAGAGTGGCTTAATATCCCACAAGCAACAATAGCAAACTTGATTAGATCTATGCCTAATCGTATGACAGATGTTATTAGGGCAAGAGGAGGTCATACCCATATTAAAAAATTAAGTGTTAAGTTTTAAATTGTCAATAAGCCTATTTATGTTAATAATAAAAAAGCTTAATTTGCTTAATGAATTCATTTCACTATGTTAAACATAGGAAGCCGAAATAAGTTTTCATAAATATATACTCACATTAAAGCATATTAAATTGTCTTTCAAACAGTATATTTGTTTTTGTGATCTGATGAATATTTCTTGAAAAAAATACATTTAAAGTCAACAGTTAAAGTTTACAGTGGACCGATTTCTATGCACCCAAGCTTATATTTGGTAAATATTGCTATATTAGTTTAATAGTTTGTAAAATTCTTGTCTTATTTTAATCGACAGCTTGTTTGATTAATAGGTATCGAAGCTAGATAAATAGGTCTGTAAACGATGGTAAAATGGATCATCAATTTGGTTGTTTTCTTTATTCATCCGTTCGAATTCATCAGAGCACACATTGTGTAGTAATCGTACTTTGGTTTAATGAAATAAGTAAGTCATTAGATCTAAAAATTCTCTCATCCAGATCATCCAGTCTTGGTTTGCTGTAATAGGAGACTTGGTTAATTTTTTAGTGATGATTAATGCATGCTTATTAATTATTCACGTCGTATTTTACCTTCTTCCATCGTTTTACAGTACTTGTTTGACTGAGACCTTGACAAAGGAAAAATCCACAAAAATTCTAACAATATTGTTAGAGTTTTAAGTTAAGTTACTGGTTTAAAATAAAACTAGAATCTCTCTCTTCAATCCTGACCCCCCAGGGGGAGTGTAGTGGTCGACGTGATGTCGTGTATTGTCCGTCTCCAGAGATCTCTGTCTCTGGTCATTTCTTTTAATTCATGCATAGGTCTTTGGCATATGTCTGTAATTTGATCTATCCATCTTGTTGGGAATCTCGTGATCTTCGGCCTTCTACCTTTCCTTGTATTATGAGTCTTTCCATGTTTTCTGTGTTTGCTCTCATAACATGGCCAAAATATTTTAATTGTTGGAGATGGACTTTACTAGAGAGTCGTTGGCTAACTTTTAGCTCTCGTAAAATTGAATTATTTATTCTACGGTCGGTCCAAGGAATTCGTAACATTCGTCTCCAACAAAACATTTCAGTGGCGTCCATCTTTCTTCTCTCCGATTGTCTCAGAGTCCAAGATTCACATCCGTAGGTCAGTATTGGGAATATTCAGCAGTTGATCAACCTCATCTTTATCGCTCTTGAAATTTGACATTCCTTCTATATTTTGGTCATTTTTGCTGTGGCAACTTTTGCTAGATCACATCTACTTTTAATCTCTTCTTGTAATGACCCTGTGTTTGTGGTTAATGATCTCAGATATAAGTATGAGCTCACAACCTCGAACCGGTCAATTGTGGTTATGTGTGGATGATTGTTGTGTAGTCTATCCACTATCATGATCTTTGTTTTGATATGTTTAATTGCAGACCAAATATTTGACTTTCGTTTTCGATCAGTCGTATAAGTTCCATCAGCTCTGTTTGACTATTTGCAAGAAGGGCTGTGTCATCTGCGAAACGTAGGTTGTTTAGTTTATGACCATTTATTGAGATGCCCTTTTCCCATCCTTCAAGTGCTCTTCGCATAATATACTCTCCATATATGTTGAATAATTGTGAAGATAGTATACATCCTTGTCTGACACCCCGTTCTGGATAAAACTCGTTCGAAAGTGTGTCAAGTACTTTAACTGATCCAGTAGTGTGTTCATATAGTTCAGTTATAAGCGTAATTAGATGTTGTGGTACGCCTACTTCTTTTAGTATTCGCCATAAGTGTCTCCACTTGACCCTGTTGAACGCTTTACGGTAATCTATAAAACAGATGTATAGTGGGATGTTGAATTCCCTAGATTTCTCGATTACCTGTCTTATATTCAGCAGGTGTTCTCGAGTGCCTCTACCTTTGGTAAATCCAGTTTGCTCTTGTGGAATTTCTCTTTGAAGGAATGTTTTCAGTCTCTCATTGATTATATGTCGCATTATCTTGCTGGCATGGGATATAGAGATAGTTCTATAATTGTCGCATTTATGGAAGCTGCCTTTTTTATGTATGGTCGTTACTGTAGATTTTGTCCAGTCTTCAGGCCATTGCTTGGAATGCAATATTTGGTTACAGAGTAGATGAAGTAACTTTACGCCGATTTCTTCTGTGGCTTTAAGCATTTCTGCTGTTATCATATCTGGACCTGGTGCTTTGTTATATTTGAGCTTGTTGTTAGCCTGTCTTACTTCATTTTCGAGTATATCAGGTTCTTCTTCCACCTCGTCAGAGATTTGGCTAACAAGCTCTTGGCGTTGATCATCTTTATATAGGTCCCTGCAATACGATCTCCATGTCTCTGCTATGTCTTCTCTGTTTGTTCTCAGGGTTCCAGTGTTATCTTCAATGGCCCAAGTTCTGGCTCTGAAGTCTCTTGTCAGGTAGCGTATTTTTCTAAATAGATCTCTCGGCTGATTATTCTGACCATGTCTCTCAATTTCTTTGCATATACTTTGATAGTACTGTTTTTGTCGGCCTTAAATCTTCGTTTTATTTCTTTATTGAGGTTTTTTAAACTAGCTTTCTTCCTTTCACTATGTACACCACTTTTCCAAAGATTTCTTCTATTCTCAATTATTTTAAGAGCTTCATCTGTTATCCAGTGTTTCCGTTTCACCGGATTATTTTCCTTTGAGCGATCCACTGGTGTTGTTACGAAATGTTTAACAGTCTCCCATATTTTTTGTGATGTTCCGTTACGAATAGAGGGCATACTTTTCTGTACTTCCTGTAGAAGGTCGTCTTTCTTTCTTAGTTCTATTCTCTTTATCTCTCTTTGTTTGTTGGGTGCTTTAAGTTTAAGCATTACTTTAGCTACGAGGAGAGTATGATCGGATCCGCATATTGCCCCTGGATATGATCTGACTGTTTGAATGGACGATCTCCAGCGAATATTGGTGAGGACGTAATCTATTTGATTTCTAAATCTATCTCCAGGACTTTTCCAAATATAAAGTCGACGTACATGGTGTTTAAATCGAGTATACATGATAGAGAAATACAAAAACTAGAATATGTATACAAAATAAGTGTGAATTTAATTTATTTTGAATGTACTTTGTTTTAGTTTAAAGTTAAGACAAAATATCCAATAACAACCTTATTCCATAATTGAATTCTTCTATAGTTGGTTGTCAATATGTATTTTTATATACAGCTTATGTAACCAATGCATACTATTCAAACACTAGCACAGTGTTTAGCTCGTAAGAAATTCGGCGCAACTTTAAAGTCTATTCCAAATTCCTGAGGCCTTTGTCTGAGAAACAATATCAAGTTGAGAGAAATGTAGTTCACTTCTGCCTTCTCGCTCTCGCCCCTTGTTATGTCTGATCTGTTCAAAATTCGATGCCGACTCAATTACGATACGTCACATTCTAACATCAGTCTGCTTACATTTCGTTCAAAGGAATTAGTTTATATAGCAAGCAACCACGTGAATCGCTGCATATTAAAGGGAGCCGAGTCACACAGCCATGGCTCGTTGAAAGTATTTTATTCAAAAAGGCATTGTTCCATACCGGGGTAGATTTTAACTACAGGAAGAGATGCTTTAATATCATTACGCTTTACGAAATTTTCTATATTGAAACGATCAGATGAAAAGTTAACAAAGCGATTATAGAAGAATCCGTTTAATGTAATAATTGTAACTTTACAAAAACGCTTTGCGATTAGATAAATCCATATTGTTAATCAGAATATATGTATTTCCATCTCAACCAGTTCTATTACATACAACTCATGTTCGTTACTTTGTCTTTATTTTTTGTTCAAATATAATTATAACTATCTCTGTTTCTCCATTTTTTATCTAGTTTTTATACTTTGTATTCAGTAGCCTTCAGTAAGTTGTCTAGGCACTCGAGAACACCTGCTGAATATAAGACAGATAATCGAGAAATCTAGGGAATTCAACATCCCACTATACATCTGTTTTATAGATTACCGTAAAGCGTGCGATAGGGTCAAGTGGAGACACTTATGGCGAATACTAAAAGAAGTAGGCGTACCACAACATCTAATTACGCTTATAACTGAACTATATGAACACACTACTGGATCAGTTAAAGTACTTGACAAAGTTTCGAACGAGTTTCATCCAGAATGGGGTGTCAGACAAGGATGTATACTATCTCCACAATTATTCAACATATATGGGGAGTATATTATGCGAAGAGCACTTGAAGGATGGGAAAAGGGCATCCCAATAAATGGTCATAAACTAAACAACCTACGTTTCGCAGATGACACAGCCCTTCTTGCAAATAGTCAAGCAGAGCTGATGGAACTTATACGACTGATCGAAAACGAAAGTCAAATATTTGGTCTGCAATTAAACATATCAAAGACAAAGATCATGATAGTGGATAGACTACACAACAATCATCCACACATAACCACAATTGACCGGTTCGAGGTTGTGAGCTCATACTTATATCTGAGATCATTAATCACAAACACAGGGTCATTGCAAGAAGAGATTAAACGTAGATGTGATCTAGCAAAAGTTGCCACAGCAAAAATGATCAAAATATGGAAGGACTGTCAAATTTCAAGAGCGATAAAGATGAGGTTGTTCAACTGCTTAATATTCCCAATACTGACCTACGGATGTGAATCTTGGACTCCTAGACAATCGGAGAGAAAAAAGATAGACGCCACTGAAATGTTCTGCTGGAGACGAATGTTACGAATTCCTTGGACCGACCGTAGAACTAATAATTCAATTTTAAGAGAGCTAAAATTTAGCCAACGACTCTCTAGTAAAGTCCATCTCCAACAATTAAAATATTTTGGGCATGTTATGAGAGCATACACAGAAAACATGGAAAGACTCATAATACAAGGAAAGGTAGAAGGCCGAAGATCACGAGGAAGATCCCCAACAAGATGGATAGATCAAATTACAGGAATATGCCAAAGACCTATGCATGAATTAATAGAAATGACCAGAGACAGAGATCTCTGGAGACGGACAATACACGACATCACGTCGACCACTACACTCCCCCTGGGGGGTCAGGACTGAAGAGAGAGAAGTTGTCTAGCCATTGTTTTTCTGGACCTTCTCACTGATAATCTTTCTTTTAGGGAACCGTTTCTCTCCGCCTTTACTACTAGTTATCATCATTCGAATTATATGATTGTTCACTTCTACTCTTCTCTTTATCTGTACTTTTTAACTCTGTTTTATAGTGTCCTACCAGTGTTCATCTCTGCTAGCATTCTTTTTGTCCTCTCTGTGCCAAGACAGATAATGAGAATCCTTAACTAATTTTACAAGAAAAGCTACATGAGTGCCAAGGACAAGAAAGAAATCAACATCCCTGGTTGATTTTAACCAGTTAGTGTTTTGTTGGAAGCATATATTTGGTTGATCAAATACGTGAGATGCTTTGAGTAAAATATTTGAGGAACTTCTGCATGTAGATTGTTAGGACTAGGACTCCTTCGGCTGTTAATTTCTCTCATAGCTTGCTAAATCTTCTTCCCTTCTTTCTGATCTTCAAAGAGTAATTGATATATCTATCTGATCTAACATCAAATTTCCATAGTATTTTAAAGATCATCATCATCTTTGGCTCGACAATCCTCTGTGGATCTTGACCTGCTCTAAGATTCGTCGCTATTATGTTCGGTTTTTTGGCAACATCTTGCCATCTTCTGATTTTTAATATTCGTAAAGTCGGTTTCTACTCCATCTAACCACCTAATTCGCGGTCGGCCTTTGCTTCTTTTTCCTACAGGTGTTCCTGTGGTTAGCTTTTTAGCAATGGTATTTTAGAGATGCTATAGAATAAAAGAGGGATGAAGTTTACATAAGAAATCAAATGAAAACGGGAAAAAGTTAGTAGAATTTACTAGAGATAACAAAATGAAGATAGCTAACACAAGATTTGATCACAAAGACATTCATAAAGTAACATGGACTTTACTAGATGAAAAAATTAAAAATCAGACAGATCATGTTCGAATTGAAAGCAATAATCGATTGCAGGAATTACAGAGCGGCAGATACCAACAGTGACCATACACTAATATAGCAGAACCAAAACAACAACTACCAATAATACTAAAACCTATTAAATATAGATTAGTTACCAATTAGAGCGCCTTCAAGGGAAGCAGGTTGTAAACAGACTTCTGCTTCTTGTTTGGGTGCCGTGTTCGTATTCAGACGTTGGCCATCATCATGTTTACAATTTCCTGAAACCTTTCTCTGTCGGCTGCTGCGCGAAATAATTCTTCTACTGTGGAACCACACCATTGTCTAATATTACGCAGCCATGAAAGTTTCTTTCGACCAATCCATCTCTTTCCTTCCACTTTTCTTTGTATTATAAGGCGCAGTAGATGGTATTTAGGTCCTCTAATTATATGGCCGAAGTATTCTGTTTTTCTTCTCTTTATGGTGTTTATGAGCAGACGTTCTAAATTGATCATTTGAAGAACATCTTCATTTGAAGTGTGCGAAACCCACGATATCTTTAGGATTCGTCTATAGGACCACAATTCGAATGCTTCTAACTTGGTTGATATTGTGGTTTGTAAACAGACTAAAGGAAAAAATAAATAAAAAACTAGAGAATCCAGTCAAACAGGATATAGATGAAAAGTGGCAGACCATAAAGACAGCCATGTTGGAAGCAGCGAAAAAGTGTATAAAAAGAAAGCATATAAAAAGATGGAAGACTGGTTCGATAAAGAACATATGAATGTGTTGGAAAGAAGAAACAGGGCAAAATTACAAAGAGATAAAGAAAATACGCAAAATGCGATCGAAAACTATATGGCAAGAAGTCGTTCCTGTTGGACATTTACAATCCTTCTATCCCCCATAACGCAAAGTATCCCATCTGCCAACCAAGATTTATTCTTCTTTGATGTTGATGGTCCTAAACGGCCGGGAAAGCAGTTTGAATAAATGTTATGTTTTATATAAATATAGAATGATGAAGTGTCAAAAAATGTTCTGATTCTGGATCAATTGCTGTACAGCATCCCATTACTGATTTTTTTCTTTGTTTAGTTAGTTTGGTAAGAAATATTTGTTTTTACTTCATTTTGACTGTAATAAAACTTTGTTTATCTAGAACAGTGGTTCTCAACCTTTTTGTGGCGACGGAACACTTTTAATTACCGAAAAAAAATTGCGGAACACCAAAGCAATAACATGCATATATTGATAAACAAATTAGGATTAGCACATAAATTCTGTAATAAACTTTATTATACGTACTCAAATTTGTAAAATTTTACTTAAAATATGAAAACAAAAAACATTTTTAAAATTAACAAAAGCGTAATTCTCAAAATACGTCATATGAGTAAATACTTGCTCAATATCAGGCCTGATGTGGGAAAGAGCTACTCTCATTTCTTGTTCTAAGTTTAGCAGCCTTTCCCGTTTCTTATTTTTAATGTTTGTTAAAGATGGGAACCCAAATTCACATAAATAGGACGTTGAAAACTGTATTAAAATACTAATCGCTTTTTGGCAAGAAGTGGATATTCCTCTTGGACCGAGGTCCAAAATTCCTGAACATTCACTTCTGAAAACTTAATTTTCAGAGTACGATCAGATGACAACGAAATAAATTCTTCTTCTTGGTTCAGAGAAAACTGGAAATTGGCTGTATTACTTGTGCTAAAAGGACTTCTTATCCAGTCATATTTTTCTACGTTCAGAAATGGAAAATACCTGGCAATTGTCTCCTCTAATAGTGATAAGTGTTCTGTAACTATATGCGTGATTTCTTGTTCTTTATCTTCATCACCTTTATTCTGAAGCAGTGGAAACATATCCATTTTATTTGTCTCTAAAATGCGCTTCTTCCAAAATGACAATTTTTTCTGGAAAGCTGACAGCTTGTCCGTGGATGTTAAAATATTTTCATGTTTGCCTTGCATACTTGATAACGCCATTTAAATAATTAAAAATATCGGCCAAATAGGCCACTTTAGTGCACCATGCATCATTTTTAAAATATTTGATAAATGTGTCATTACCTTCTTCTTGGAAAAAAGTTAACAGCTCCGTTCTAAGTTCATAAATTCGACATAATACTTTGCCCCTTGACAACCATCTAACTTCGGTGTGCAGCAACAAACATTCATACTTTGATTCCATTGAGATGCAGAGTTGTTTAAAAAGACGGGTTTTTAGTGGTCTTGATTTGATGTAATTCACGACATTAACCACTTGGTCTAATACAGATTTCAGAGTAGCTGGTAGCGTTTTTGAAATAAGAGATTCTCTATGCAAGAAACAGTGCGTAGATATGATATTTTCATTTCGCTTTTTTGCAAAGGTACAAAAAACCTTTTATGGAGCCTACCATGGAAGGGGCACCATCCGTACAAATTCCTACGCAAAAGTCCCATGATATATTTTTTTCTCTAAATATGACGTTATGGAATCAAATACATCCTGACCTGTTGTACGTGCTGTAAGTTCTCTGCAGCATAAAAACTGATTGACTATTTCACCTTCGTCGACAAATCGAATAAATCCTAATAAATGAGCTTTGCCACTAATATCAGTGGATTCGTCCACCTGCAATGCGAAGTTTTTTTTGTAAAGTTTATTTGTAACTTTTTCCTCAATATCTGCAGATAAATCAACAATCCTCCTTCTTATTGTATCATCCGACATAGGAATTTTCCATATTTCGTTTTGTGCATCGTTACCAAACATAATTTTGACCATTTTACAACATGCTGGTAATATAAGAGATTCTGCAACAGTGTGTGGTTTCTGTTTTAAAGCAATTAATTCGGCGACCTTATATGAAGCTATTTGTGCTTTGTCGGAAATTGTTAGTGACCTTTCAAATTGTTTCGCTTGTTTAGCTTGTGTCTCCAAAAGTCGCTTGAAATAATCTTTATTTTTTGAAGCTACACTAGCGTGTTTGGTAGTAAAATGGTGTTTTAATTTAGCCGGAGCCATTGCGCTATTAGCGAGTGTCTGCCCACAAACAATACACTTGGGAATTGGATAGTCTTCTTCCCCAGTCCAAATGAAGCCATAATCCAAATATTCATTCAAATATTGCCGGTTCAATATTTTTTTGCTGCGCTTCGATTTGTCATCAACCCCACTTCGTAAAGTTCCAGTATCTCCACTGGTGCTCGCTTCATCATCATTAATTATTAGTTGTTCAACAGTAGTTTTTTCTTTTAAGTTTGAGGAACTTATCCATTTTAATTTATTCGTCTCTAAACAAAATAATGCGGATGAATGCTTCACATTTTGTATAAAATATGCAATTACTTACCTTTGATAGATAAGCCGTACGTAAACGTTATCATAAAAAAACTGACACAGCGATTTTCACGTATTACGTTTGTGCAATGTAACAAATTCAACATTCAGTTGCAGACTGTGGCGTGGGTGACTCAGATTGGCTGTGGCCACTGCGGAGCTCAGCGCTCAGCGCTTATAAAATCCAACGTGTGCACTGTGCCGACGCGGTGTTGTCACGTTGGGCAAATGAACATTTACGCTGCAGAATTTTATTAAATTAAAATGTACGTAAGTGGCTATTTTAAAATTTGAAAATATTTATTTGAAAAGAGTAATTTAGCAAAATGGTATGTAGGATTGCGAGTATTTCGCGGAACACTTGGAAGGAATTCGCGGAACACTAGTGTTCCGCGGAACATCGGTTGAGAACCACTGATCTAGAATATCAGATTTTTTTTATCAGAGTCTGCGAGTTATTGTTGTTTGGCCGTCTTTGTCAACACCAAGTTAGCGTCAGGCTAACTTTGAGTCGGCGTGATTTAACGGAAAGTCACAAGAGATTCAAAATCTTCTTCTTCAGATGCAAATCCACTAATGGATGTTAGCGATCACATTTTTCATTAATTCTCTATTTCTTGCAATATGTATCAGAGATTGTATGTCGTTATCTTCAAAAAGTTGGCATTCTTGGTTTATTCTTTTAAGGACATCTGTATTTGTGATTTTCGCTGTCCATGGTATTTTTAGGATACGGCGATAAAGCCACATTTCGAAAGCTTCTAATCTGTTTATATCCCTCGTTTTGAGTGTCCAGCCCTCTACGCCATATAGCAGCACTGACCATACGTAGCACTTGGTAAACCTTAGTCTCAGTTGAAGATCGAACTCTGAACAAGTCAGTACCTTCTTGAATTTTACGAAAGCTTGTCGAGCTTGCTCAATGCGACATTTTACTTCCCTGTCCGATACCCAGTCTTCAAAAAGCCACGATCCCAGGTATTTAAATTTACTCACTCTTTCAATGGACTTAGTATTCAGTGTTATGGTGGAGTTTTCAAGTTCATCCAAGTTCTGGAGATGATCATGAATTTGGTCTTTTTGGTATTAATCTCTAATCCAATTCGCTTACTGTATTCTCCAATTATAGTGACAAGTTGTTGAAGATCGAAGATTCAAAATAAATAGATATAATTTTTGTCGAATTGATTATTTCTTTAAAACACAATTAATAAAAAACTAAGAAAGACTACAATATATTTAAATACTTTTTGTTCCTTCTGTAATATACACAGAAATGTAATAAAACTCATAAATAACGTATAAAATTGTACAGATTTTGATGCGGTATAATGAATTTAGTAAAAATAGGTACTAGTACATAATCTCCAATATTTTCTTTTGTACGACGGTAAATATTCGTGATCTAGATCATTAAAAATGTTTAAGAGCTTTTCCTGCAGAATGATTAACGATATTGTTTTCGAGTACAAATTTTTATTACGAAAATAACAATTCTAACAGTTATACAATTCCAACCTATCCGTGAAATATATTGACTTACTCGCACGAAACCGTTTTCTATGAAAACAAGACGTGTTGGCCCTTGGCGGTCTCCCATAACCTATTCGTACCCATATGCCACTAATTATATGCAGATTGGCTATTAATACGGGGTACTGTTCCAATTTGGACATAATAAATAAGGGAAACGTGAAACAATTTGGGTGGTCAAACTATTTTGATTTAAAATCGCCCTGGAGCAGGTTTTAACGTAATCATATCAGACGGTACATGACTTTTGGAAACCGTTAAATTTGAGCGTGAAAATTTTGAAGGTTTCATTACCCTTTTGCTAATTTCATTCTCATAGTTTTATGTCGGCTATCTCATTAGACTTAAATTGCTGTCATTTAACCCTTACTCAGGAAAAATTTTGTTCCCCTTAATATCTGTTTTGTTCATTGGTGTCCTTTTGATGATGAAGACTTGAAAAATACTTTGGCACTGTCTGATTCCCTAAAGATATTTTTGCGATCAGATATATTGCAGTGGCCATCATATTGTAAAGTTAAATTGCAAGAATCTAAAGGGGGAAAATTGAAGTAGCCGTGCCATTGGTACCTACCAAAATATTAACTGACGATCATGCACTAAAACAAGAGAATAATTTCAAATACCTAGTATGATACACAATTTTACAATTAAGGAGCCAAGGGGTAAAATTGACTAAATATTGATAATAAGAAAAAAAAGGTTTAACTTTAAGTCTATTTTAAAATTAAAAGTAATTGTTTTATACACATGAAACACTTTTTAAAATAACTTAGGAGTGTTACATAAGCTATAGAGTAAGTTTTAGATCTTATCTTTTTGCCCTTATTTTACAATCCTTGATAGGGGGATAAGAGTGATCACTTGTACTCCTTGGCTTCCAAAAAAAGAATCCGATATTGATTCAACCCTTTGGGTTTGTTTTGTATATGGAAATTTGGATTGAGCAAAAAATACAACTGTGGTGAAAATAATGTAATTTAACACAAAATCGTTAACAGAGTGAATTACAAAATTGTTTAAATCAGTTTAATACTACCATTCCTGAAGTATAACTAATCAGTTTCTGACTCTCTATCAAAAATGTTTCCTGGTTTTTCGGCATGATTTTTTCGCAGAATAGCGAGCTGATTCATAGCCTTTATAAACACAAACTATGGGCTTTACAGAATTTTCACTTACCGCCAAAGAGATTATGTTGAAACTCCTTTTCTTCTTTATTTACAATACTTGCAATGTCCATTTCGATTAAGGTAGCAAAACTTTGGTTACTTAGATGTTACTAAGATACAACAGCAACAATATCGACAAGCGCGTACAATATTCATCAACAAACAACTCTGATGACAGTCAGTTGGAGGCCAAGGGCTACAAGTGGCGCTTGTACCTCTTGGCTTCTCAGGAAAACAGCTGCTATTTGAGGTAGTACTTATACCATCCGCTAAATTGCAGCACTGTACAGTAATACGCTTGTATCCTTTTGCCACAACAATATTTGACTCCATAGCATTTACTTAGTGCACTTAACTCCATTTTGTTTAAAATTGCACTTATACCCATTGGCTTCTAGTCTCCTCATTTGAGAAATAGTTATACAAATGAGAAAAATAAAGTAATTGATCATAAAATTCACAAGTTACAATATACATGCAGTCTACTTTAAAAAATGTTAAATAAAAAGACAAGAAGCGACAATGAACATTTTAGAAAACCATGGTTGGACCCATTCTGTTATATGGTTATGACAGTTAAGTAATAATGCAAGAAGATAACTCTAAAACCCAAGCAAGCGAAATGAGATTTCACAGAAGATTAATAGACATTATAAAACTGGACTGACAGAGAAACGACCAAAGAGAACATAACTGTACAGAACGACATGAAATAATAAAGAAATTCATAAATAAATATTTATACTTACCTAAATAATAGTTTACTATTTTTCAATTACTTACTTGCGGAATCTAATTTTCAGTAATATATTCTTAAACGTATTTAAAGTATCTAAACGTACACAAAATATCTTTCCAAATTTTCGGATAACTTTCTAGCAACTTCTCTCGGGAATTTTTTATTCATAAGGTTCTTTACAGCGGGTATATACAAGTCCTGCATACTAAACACTCAATAAAATTACTTATTCAACGAATAAAAATTGAATTAGAGTAAAATCAGTAAAGAATTACTAAACAGGCTATTTATAAAATATAAACATAAATGGACTTCTTATGAAACATGCTAAGGTTTGTTTAATGTCTATATAAATAATACAGTGTGACCGTTTGGGAAAAAAATAATGCAATCTTTGGTTTAGATAAGATTTTATAAGGATAGGCGAGGTACTTTCAATATAAAATTTAGATGAACTTACTTCTTGCTGTTGTTGCTGTATTATATTAATCTAAATATATTAAGTCTAAATCTAATCAAAATAAAATCCAACAGCATATTGCTCTTGTTATGGTACGCAACTATGGACGATTTGAATTACTAGATTATTAAAATTCATTTTGTTTAATAAGCGAAAAATATTAAAAAACATATGAGAATTACTTGGAATATCAGATCGCTCAACTCAAGGGATCAAAAAGTAAGCCAAGTGCTGAAAGAGAAACAAATAGAACAGAGATAAAACATAAAGGAAAAGGACAATCAAAATTTGGTAAATTTATACTAATATACAGTAAAGTAGCAAAATAAAACAGATCCAAAGAAGGTGTAGCCTTTGACGGTCAAATATTTGATCAAACTAGTTAGTAGGACCAAATCAAAAGATTGACAGCAAAAATATAACGTCAAATCCTGAGTTTCATCAAATCCTCTAAAAATAGAGGATCTTCTATTTTCAAGGTCAGTTTGATCAAACTTTAATTTTGATTGATCGAAAAATATCTAAAGTCAAATGACAATCAACATCAAACTCAAACAGAATAAACTCAACAAAAGCAGAAAAGAGTTCAAACCGAGAACAACGATGTGTAAAGGTAAGGAGGGTAATATATTGACAGAACAGCAAGAGATACTTAGAAGATGGACAGAACATTTTAAGGAAAAGCTTGGGGTGAATAGGACGGAGATGAACCCTGATATACCGTTAGACCAAGCAGACAACAGAGAAAAGAGTCCACCAACAATAGCAGAGATTAGAACAGCAGTGGACAAATTAAAGAACAATAAATCACCGGGATCGGATCAAATATCATCGGAGCTACTGAAAGAGGGAGGAGACGCATTACTTAAAGCCATACATGAGCTGATAAGAAAGATGTGGTTGAATAAACAGCTACCAAAGGAGTGGAATAGCGGCATTATTGTACCACTACATAAAAAAGGAAACCAGTTAGAATGTGAAAACTACCGTGGAATCACGCTGTTAAATGCGGCACACAAAATAATGTCCAACGTAATGTATGAAAGACTTAGACCATACGCTGAAAAAATAGTTGGCAAATACCAATGTGGCTTCTGTAGACAGAAGTCAACAATAGACCAGATATTTGTTCTGCGACAGATCCTTGAAAAAACAAGTGAATATAACATCGACACACATCATCTCTTCATAGACTTCGAAAGCGCATATGACAATATAAACCGAGAATTCCTAACAAAAGCAATGAAAGAATTTAATATACCAACACAGCTAATAGAATTGATAAAAGAAACAATAAAAGTAGAAAGTAAAATCCGGGTACAAAACGAATTAACGGAAACAATAGATGTGAAGAAGGGACTACGCCAAGGAGACGCTCTATCATGCATATTATTCAACATCATACTTAAAAAAATAATATGAGACACAACAGTTAATACCCGAGGAACAATAATTAATAAACGCGTGCAAGTACTAGCATTTGCAGATGATGTTGACATAATCGCAAGATCAAGAAGAGAAATGATAGAGGCATTCACTCAAATAGAACGAGCTGCAAAAAATAGTGGTCTTAAAATCAATCAGAAAAAAACAAAATATATGCCTGCAAATAAAAACGCACAAATAAGGCAGCTGCCAAATTTAACAATAGGAGAATACAACATTGAGACGGTAAAAAACTTTACATACTTAGGATCCCTAGTTACGTTTGATAACAACGTTGCAGAGGAAGTGAAGAGGAGAATATTTATTGCCAATAAATGTTACCATGGCTTAATTAGGCAACTAAGATCAGATAACGTCTCCAGAAAAACAAAATGCCAAATATACAAAACCTTAAGATCGGTACTCACATACGGTTCAGAAACCTGGACACTCTCTAAAAGGGAGGAAACATTATTAGCCACCTTTGAAAGAAAAATCTTGCGACACATATATAAGGGCACAAAAGAAAACGGGATTTGGCGGAGAAGGTATAACTTTGAACTATACAACATATACCAGGATCCGGATATCAGATATAACATTCATTAAAATAGGAAGGCTACGTTGGATTGGACATGTGGAAAGAATGGAAGAAGGCGAAATACCAAACAAAATATTCAAACAAGTGCCAGTAAGAAAAAGAACAAGAGGAAGACCGAAGCTGAGATACGTAGAACAAATAGAAAATGATATAACAACATTAAAAATTAAAAGCTGGAAAAAAAAAATGCACGAAACAGGTCAGAATGGAGAAGAATCCTTGAACAGGCCAAGACCCAAAAAGGGTTGTCGAGCCAGTGATGATGATGATGAAATGACAATCAGCAGTTAGATAGAACGTATTTAAATTAATTTTCTTTTTCTTTGTACCGGTAATTCGCCCGACCTCAACTCCATTGAAAATTTTATGGGGCATTTGCAAAGCTAGACTGCGAAAAATCGACCTGTACCACTAAAACAAAAATGATAGAAGCGGCCTTCAGGTTTGATATCGAGATAAAAGGATATCTGACAACTGCCAGAAACTCATAGAATCTATGCCAAAACGGGTAAAAGCAGTAATTGCTGCCAAAGAGGGACACATTTCCTACTGAATGATTTACTTTTATAGTTTTGTCAAAATATAATTTTTTACTAAATAAACTGTTTTTTCATTAAAACAGCCTATGATTCCATTAATTCGCACAATACTGTATGTATGTAAAGCTTATACTTATTTCCAGTTAAACAACGATTTATATAAAATTAAAAATCGAAATCAGCAGTAGTTAGTCTCACGCCGTTCTTTTCCATTATTTGAAAAAATGACGTCTCCGCTCTGTTCCGGTTTAGATGGAGTGCCTGTGTGCGTTCGCGTGGAGTAATCCAGTGAGGCTATTAGAGGATAAAGCACAAAGAGCATAATTGAGACAATTGCCTTTACAGGAATTGCATTTAATGGCCTCTGCTATGACAAAAAAGTGATCGCAGCAATGAGCGATTTTTCTTAGCCGCTGACTTTAAGGACTTTTGAGGTTTTAGAAGGGTATCGGTCTATTGGAATTATTCGAATAAAGCGGAAAGATAATCTCTTGAATAAAATCTATAAAATATTCTCACAAGGTATTAACAATAGATTAAAAAATATAATAATGGTCAATGTAGGAGATGTTTTTGAAAAAGCAGTACTACAAAGCCGGCTAAAAGAGGAAAAAATTTGCAATATATCATGGTTTGTCCAAAAATTTCATAATTTTTAACATTGCATATTAATATTGCAGCATACACTTATTGCAGCATACAGCTAATTTAATAGAAAGAAGAAAAACTGCTTATCTGGGTCATATATTTCGAAATTCCAAGTACCAGTTCTTAAAGTTTATTATGGAAGGAAAGATAGAAGAAAAAATGGGGCATCGGAAGAAAGAAATACTAATGGCTTATAAACATAAGGATTGGACAAACCTCGATGCCCATGCACTCTTTAGAGCCACACACGATCAAGAGGAGTATGCCAGAATTGTCGCCAACATCCACTAATTGAATAGGGCTCCTTAAGCAGAAGTGGTGTTAATAACTTAATTTGTAAAGAATTTGCGTTTGGGTCATTGTTTCTCCAAAGGTGCAGTACCCAAATTTACCAACAAATATTTAATTTTTTTATCTGCACATTATTTACTGCTATTAAAAAAACACACTTTTTTATACAGCACACATCAATTATATACGTATAAATTGTAGGAATTATATCCATAGTTTATTTTAACACACATTGAAATAAAATGAATACAAATAAAGAATGTTTTTGCACTACGGCATATTTTATATTTTATATGAATTTAATCTCTGCACCTATGCGTTCCGCTAATGCATTGCAAACAAATAGCATAAATATCTTTCTGTAGCGGCATTAATTAATAAAATGTAGTTCACAGGGAAATAAAATCGGAATGAAAAATATGGAATTATTTTATGCTTTTAATGGGATGTTAGATCGACTAGTGTTTTTGTCACAACCGTCAACGTTGTTGTTGTTGTTTGTTTGTGTTTTAAATGACTGCGGACACTAAATCCATTCGCCAATCTTACAATTTGAGGTGTAGCGTGTGTGTGTGTGTGGTAGAGTAATTGTCTTGATACTTAGCAAAGTCGACGTCATTGTCTTTGCTAAGAGACGCTAATTGTATCCGAACGTCTGCGGTCCCTCCGGGGTGTACCGATCACACAAGGATAGAAATTATTTTCATTTATTATTTTTTTTAATAAACGAAAATTTCCACCCAGGTGGGATTCGAACTCACGACCTTTAGGTTTAAAGGCAGGCGCTCTTACCACTGAGCCACAGAGGGGGGTTAACCGTCAACGTTAAAATAGTAAATAATTTTTTTTTTTCATCAAACGTCAAATAATGATGACATTACTTATCTAACTTGATCCTGTCAAAGTTTGATGTCTCCGCCGGCAGCAGCTTTTTTCCCATTTCTTTACGGCAGAGGGAAAAATGTTGTCATGGCAACAATATGAAACATGTCACAAAGCAACAATGCAAATATCATTAACAACAATTAAACATTATTTTTATTTATGGTAATAATAAAAGAACAATTAATTAATGAGGCATTTTCAAAATTGAAACCGTGCAAAAATGCTCCAGACTCTTGATACGCATTGGTAATTGTTGATGATACTGATGGTCAAGAACAACTTTCAGCAATAATTCCGATGTTGGCTAATCATGACGGTTTAAAATTTTTTGAGCATTATCGTTCTTATTTCTTATTGAATCCTCTATATATCCTTCGGCAACCGTGCTTGATTTCCAGCCCCCATGTCGTTTGAGCCATACTAGATTTCCGCCTCCATCAATTAAAAGTGTTGCTGAAGTTTGTCGTAAAAAGTGACCCGTGTATGCGCTTGCATCGTTTAAATTTAAATAACTAGCTACTTTTTGGGCTACTGCGCTGATCGATTCCATTTTGGTACTTGATAAAAAATCGGTTTTCTGTGAAATTTTCAGGCCGCAGTGATGCATACTTTTTATACAGTTTAATGTAGTTTTGACCAATTATCGTAAAAGATCTAATTTGTCGTGTTTTACTGTATGGGATTTTGATAATTATTACATTTCCTTTATCCTCAATGTCCACAGTCCTCATTTTTACCATTTCGTCGCATCGACAGGCGCCGGTAACCCCAATTAACAAAACAATCTGAAATATTTTTATAAGTTAGTAGAGTATACTACATGCTTTGCAATATAATTTTTTTTTACCTCTAATCCTAAATACAACTTATCTGGAGCTTCAAACAAAAATTTATCAAACTCGTATTTAGTGAAAACTTTAGACTTCTTTGCAGTATATCCTTCGCATGTTTTTTTTTTCAGAAAGGCACGTAGCTTTAAAAATTTGCTTATATCCACATTTTTTCTAATAACTAACTCGGATTTTATCATAGAGTATCGTGACCACATTGTAGAAGATTTCGATTTATTTTCATTTTCCATTATATTAAAATATGCCAGTAAAACGTCTTCGGTAACTTGCCGTACTCCTCTTGTATCGCACCACTCTTGGAAGTGCTTGTACGCTACTTTATTTACTTTATTTCGGACTTGGAGTGCCCCGAACGTGCTACTGCATCATTAGCCGCGGACTCAATTTCGTTTAGGTTTTCCATTTTCGCACTAAATTTGCGCTTGCGGTTGCAACAACAATAAGCTGTCTTTAAGAATTGCAAACAACTGTCAAACAACTGTAACCAGGAAGACGCAAATCCCACCGACGACTTAACTATTTTAATTTCTAACATCTAGATGACTTTGATAGTTGTCACAGTTAATTTCGAGTAAAAATGGCGTATGAATTGTACTATTTATGGTTGAAAATTGCTACGTTTGAAGAAAAAATAGTATACTTTATTCGGCAAAGAAGCGACTTTTCTTGACTTGCCCTCTATTACGCCTCACTTCGTTCGCGCGTATTCGGGCGCGTCAAGAAAAGTCATGCTTCTCCGCCTCATAAAGTAATATACTATTATTTAGAACGAGAAGAAAAAGAATTTAGCGAAAGATTGAGTAGACATAATAGTAAACGAGACTATAAAAAACAAAATGTTAACTCTTTAGGTGGGAAGAGACTGGAAATTATATTTTTTAAGAAGATATTTTGTCTTGAATTGTAAAATGTAAAATGAGATTACAAGAAACATAAAACAACCATGGTATATGCAATTTATGTACAAAAAAAAACAATTTTTTTTTGGATAAATATTTACTTCAATAAACTATAACGCTTTCGGCTTTCGCAAATTTCAGTGGGATAATAATTTCATACAATACCATCATCATTATAAGGGGCTCGACAGTCCGTTGTGAATCTTGATCTGCTCACAAAGCAGTTGCCACTCCTCTCGATTCCTGCCAACTTCCCTCCATCTTCGAACCTTTAGAATCTGTAGGTCTTCTTCAACATCATCAATCCATCTTATTCGTGGGCGTCCTCTGCTTCTAGTCCTCTGGTCCTCTGGTTTTGAAAATGTTAATCTCTTCGTGTATTCGTGATCTGACAACCTAGCAATGTGTCCAACCCATCTATGTCTCTGCACTTTAATGAGTTTCACAATATCTGGATCAGTGTATAACTGATATAGTACAAAGTTGTATCTTCGACGCCACAGCCCATTTTCATTACCGGCCCCAAAAATCTTTCTAAAATTTTTTCTCTCAAAAATACTAAGAAGTCTTTCATCATTTTGAGATAAGGTCCACGTTTCAGTTCCATATATCAAAATCGGTCTTATTTAAGTATATATTAAGCTTTACTTCACGTTTTATATTTTTATTTTTTAAATGTTTGTGGAGACCGTGAACAGTTCTGTTTGCTGTTGCTATGCGTCTTTTTATGCACCATGTCTCTCATACTTCTGCCCACTATAACTATATCGCCAGCGAATGGTAGAATTTACGTCGATCTATTAAAAATAGTTTCATTCATTTTAATATTTAATTGTCTGATTGCCTTTTCCAAGGAAATATTAAAGAGAAGACACGCCAACGCGTCTCCCTGTCTTAAACATATTAATGTCGAGACATATACATACACAATATATTAAAAAACGATACGTATACTAGGCCATTGTAAGCCACTTTGTGCTTCAAGATGTATGAAATAATGCAAAGCACTCCTTATATAGCGCCACATTAGACTTAACACAAATCATATAAATTCTGTTTTCTTTTCTGTTCCATTGTAAGTTTTAACAAACGTTGGACATCACAAATTTTATGTCATATTTTCACGAGCTACGTAACCATTTTATTGAGCCCAGAATAATTGTATCTGGTTTATCTTGCAATGGTAAAAAGGAAGTCTTAAAATGATGATCATCATTTTGGTCATTACAACATGCTGACGATACCTGTTGCTTATAGACTCAGTCCAGAAAAAAGTAAATACGAAAGTAGTTGAAGACACAACTAGAGGCATAAAAGAACAGTGGAACGAAATCAAGACATCTATTAGCACAATTTCGCATAAATATCTAAAATCAAAAAGAGAAAAGAAGCAAGAATACTTGACAGATAAAATATTGCAGATGATGGAAGAGCGAAGAAAATTAAAAGGTAGGTAGGTAGGTAAAAAAGGAGATAAAATATTTTACTTTGTGTGAGTTTTCTTTTCATTATCTTTAAACCTTTGTTCTCTTCTACAGTTTGAGTGATTACATTAGTGTTATATCTTCTTACATATTTTCTAATTCCGCTGAACTTATTTATTTAGTATTTCTATATTCTTCTCTGTTTCCCTTATCGTTCTCGCTTAGGTTTCGTCGTATTTCCATGAGAGCTTTTGTATATTTGCTAATTTTTTCACTTTTGGTGTCATTTTTCTTGCAAACTTCTTGCAAAAATTCTTGAGTTGTGCGTTTCTAACCGAGTCTGTTATTAATTTATTGTGATTGTGGATACTTAGAGGTTTGGGATTATTACTCTGTAAATTTCGGCTATATTTTTTATGGAATGCTTCTGGATGATTTGGTGAATTGCAAACTATGCGTTTGCACCTGTTTATTCATCTTTGCTCTTTCTTTTTGTAGGTTTATCGTTACTCTAGCACTTACTGGTCTGTGGTCGCTTCCTACTGATAGTTTATTGACTACAGTGACATCTTGAATAATTTGCTTTTCGTCTGTTATTATATAATCATATTCGTCTGGACTACCCCACGTCCATTTTCTATTCTGTTTCTGCTTAAAAAAGGTATTCATATTGATAGTTTATTGACTACAGTGACATCTTGAATAATTTGCTTTTTGTCTGTTATTATATAATCATATTCGTCTGGACTTCCCCACGTCCATTTTCTATTCTGTTTCTGCTTAAAAAAGGTATTCATTGCATACAGTTTGTGTTGCAGTAGAAAGTTGGTAAGCATTTTGCCTCTATCGTTTCTTACTCCGTGGTGACATCTTGATGTCGAGAAAAATTATTTTTATGTATCTTTCGTAGATTTATGACTTAAAAAATAAAAGCTTGTAACATCGATTTTTCGTTCCTAAAAAACCTTCCAAAGATATTTCATGAAAAATCCGACTTCGAAAAATGGTCTCGCGATATTGGTTTTCAATCCTCGGTTACAAAAACCGTTGGTATGGTATTCTCAAAAAAGAACTTCTCAAATAATCCCAATCTCAAGTTTTTCAATACATCGCTATGCTTCAAATCATGTGTAAAATTCTTAGGTATGTATTTTGATACTCAACTTACTTGGAAAGAACATATTAGACAATTAGTTTTGAGTTGTCATAAGAAACTTAACCTAATGAGAACACTGTCGAATAAATATTGGGGCTCTGATCTCTCTACCTTACTTACAATCTACAGAACTCTAATTAGATCAAAAATTGATTATGGATCAATTGCTTACGCCTCTGCTTCCCCCACATTGTTAAAACAGTTAGATTCTATTCACAACACAGCACTTAGACTCTCTCTTGGCGCATTTCGAACATCACCGGTGGAAAATTTATATTCGGAAAGTGGGGAGCCTTCATTATATCACCGCCGAATTTCCTTAACACTATCACACGCAACGTCAATAGCCTCAAATGTAAACAAACCTCTATTTAATAATACGTTCACTAATAAATATATAAATCTCTTTACCAATAGTACCAAACATAAGCCTTACTGTAAGCGAGTACGGTGTTACTTGAGATGTCTCAATATCGAATTCCCAATAACCTTTCCAATCAATATCAAAAACCCCTCTCCTTGGATAATTAATGCCCCAAATATAAACACTGGTTTAACCCAATACGACAAACATATTAACTGCCACGCAGAGATTAAGAATAATCTAGATCTAATTCTCCGTAAGCATTACGAACATTGCTATAAAATATTTACAGATGCATCTAAGTGTGATAAAGGAGTAGGTGCTGCTTTCGTTACTCCAAACGATACATATCAATTTCGTCTCCCAACCTTCTTTTCGATTTACTCCGCTGAGCTCTATGCAGTGTTTAAAGCTATCATACATATAAATTCTAATAACATTCCTAACTCTGTTATCTTAAGTGACTCACTAAGCGCACTTCAAACCCTTAAACAGATCTATCCTAGAGGTCCCTTGAGAAACTGATAAAACTAGAACTCATGCAAGCTCAAGAAAATTCTAGGAGGATCAGATTTATATGGATTCCATCCCACATTGGCATTGCTGGCAACGAAAGTGCGGACAAGTGCGTGAGTGAAATTGCTAAATGTGCACGATATCGAAAAAGCCGAGTATCGAAATACCGCGAGTGATATAAAAGCTTTTATAAAGAATCAAGTTTTGTGCAAGTGGAAAAAACGAATGGCAAACTTCTCAAACATCACTGAAGCAAATTAAAAATGACGTTGCAGCTTGGGAACCCTCAACAAGGAACAGAAGAGAACAATTGGTGATAACGAGATTAAGAATTGGACATACGAGACTTACTCACTCATATTTATTTTCCAAAAGTGATCCACCTATTTGCGAAACATGTAATGTACAATTAACCGTTAACCATTTATTAATTGAATGCCATAGATTTGCCAATTCTCGTGTTACATTTAACATACCTAACAGTTTAAGTAATTTTGTAACGATGAGTCCAAGCCATCACCGTTAAACCAGCGTGCGCGCGAACCAACCCATGAAGTAGGAGTGTATCGACAGTAGAAAGGGCAAATCTTTGCTATATAAACCGCATTATTTCCTCATAGAGGCAGAATCGTCAGGTGTTGACTGAAGGTTCTCTTCTCCCCTACCCCGGCTTGTGGACGTGTTGAGTTCACAAGTTGTTTCCGTTCCATACCGCCGTTATCCGGAGAGCGTGTTGAGCTCTCCACTACCCGTACTCCGAAGCAGTCGTGTTGAGACTGTCGAGGAGTGTCCTATTAACCCGAATCACTTGAGGGACGTGTTGAGTTTCTTTCTTTCCTGTGTACCTATCGTCCGCTGTTATTAAATCGACACATCGTTCACGTAAAATTCCGAAAACACACTTGATTGCCGATAACACTAATTTCATACGACAAGGTCAAACTTAATTTGAATAAATAGGCCAGGTACTGAGAAGACTAAACTAAATTGTAAATATGTACATAAGATTTTTGTCAATTTAATTTAAGGAAGACAATAAAGTTTTATTTTTATTTTGAACTCTGTCTCTGACTGTCCAAAAGCTACCCGGATAGTGACTCCTACGAGAGGACGTCACAGATGGCGCCCGAGCAGAAAAATTCGATTTAAACAATAATAACGACCGAATTCCGAATTTTATTTTCATGAGACAGTACTGCATTTCAAACTTTATTCAAATACAGGGTGATTCACAGTTCAAAAATGACAGACGCTCCGGAAACGTCGAAGGTTAGTTGGGTGTACCTATTAAAGAAAGACGAACTTATAGCCGAATTAACAAACAGAGAACAGTCGACGGAAGGGAATTTCAGCGAGCTAAGAGCGAGATTAGTTGCGATCATCAAGGCACCAACTCAAAAAGGCCAAAACCCAGAGGAAATAGAAGAAAACCAGATGGAAGACAGACAAAGAAAGATGGAAATAGTACGCAAATGGGGGTTACACTTTGACGGTTCAAGAGACCCAATAGAATTCATAGAACGGTTGAAAGAACTCCAGACAGCTTACGGCCTACAAGACACCCACGTTTTACAAGCTCTACCAGAAACATTAAACGGGAAAGCATTACTATGGTACAGAAACAATAATAAATATTGGAACGAATTAAAAGACTTCGAACAAGATTTCCGCAATTTCTTCGTTTCCTCCGTTCTCACGCAATCTCTGGAAGCGCAAATCCGGAACCGACTCCAACGAAACAACGAAGGTGTAAAAGACTACATCATTGATATTCAAACAATGATCAGAAGACATGGTGAATTCAATCACCAAGAAGAACTAAACAGGATATACACCAATATGAACCCGACATACAAGTTGTATATAAAGAGGCAAGACGTATCGTCAACACAGGACATCATCAGACTAGCGGAAGAATATGATATGGTCCAAAAAGAAATATATAACAGAAACAATACAAGGTGTGACTGGACACAGGCAAATAGTCGTAATAACAAAATACAGAATTTCGACAGACAGACTTGTTGTTGGAAATGCGGCCGCAGAGGCCACAATAGAAGAAACTGCAGAGCTATCGCTGTACTCTTCTGCAGCCATTGCGGAACCCGAGGAACAACTTCCAATAACTGCCAATGTAGAAGCCGACCGGAAAACTCCAACAGGACTGGACAAGAAGGAGGCAACCCAGTCAGCATTTAGAGTCCTCCCTAACAACCTCCAGCTACGCACACTATAAAGATCAACGACCCCACACAACGATAACGTTCAGCAACGGTAAAAAGTTAAAAGCACTAATAGACACAGGAGCCCAAAATTCGTTTATAGGACAAAAAGGTAAAAAAATATTGGAACAATGTGGAACAAAAAGCGACAGAAAAGCTTTAAAGATCACGCTGGCAGATGGAAAAACCAGCAACATAGAAATCTGTTTTACAGCAAAATGTTCCATAGACAACGTTTGGAGAAAAGCCAAGCTACATTTTTGATGGCGCCCGAGCAGGGACATCTGTGACGTCCTCTCGTAGGAGTCACTATCCGGGTAGCTTTTGGACAGTCAGAGACAGAGTTCAAAATAAAAATAAAACTTTATTGTCTTCCTTAAATTAAATTGACAAAAATCTTATGTACATATTTACAATTTAGTTTAGTCTTCTCAGTACCTGGCCTATTTATTCAAATTAAGTTTGACCTTGTCGTATGAAATTAGTGTTATCGGCAATCAAGTGTGTTTATCGGAATTTTACGTGAACGATGTGTCGATTTAATAACAGCGGACGATAGGTACACAGGAAAGAAAGAAACTCAACACGTCCCTCAAGTGATTCGGGTTAATAGGACACTCCTCGACAGTCTCAACACGACTGCTTCGGAGTACGGGTAGTGGAGAGCTCAACACGCTCTCCGGATAACGGCGGTATGGAACGGAAACAACTTGTGAACTCAACACGTCCACAAGCCGGGGTAGGGGAGAAGAGAACCTTCAGTCAACACCTGACGATTCTGCCTCTATGAGGAAATAATGCGGTTTATATAGCAAAGATTTGCCCTTTCTACTGTCCGATACACTCCTACTTCATGGTTTGGTTCGCGCGCACGCTGGTTTAACGGTGATGGCTTGGACTCATCGTTACAATTTATTAGGCACTAATTCCTCAGCTAGTAATATTGTAAAGTTCTTAAAATCTATAGGAAATATTTTATAAACTCTAATTTTGTAATTATAGTTTTATTCGTCTTCCGGGTTTGGACCGTGTCATTTTGTGAGTGACCCAAAGTGGGTTCATCTCTTTTCTTCTAAAATTGTAATTCTGTAGCCGCCGCTAATAACCATTATGGTGGATGCGGCTGTAATTTCTAAATAAAAAAAAATCCGACTTACTACAACCAACTTAGTTGAGTTCCCGCCTTGATAAAAATACAAATAATCCCTACATATTCCAATTTCTTAAAACTTTTTTTAAGCATTTAAAAAATTTTGTCGATGCGTGACTTTTAAAAAAGCTTTTACACAAAACAAAAACTCTTATTTTCAAGATTTTTTTCTAGGTGTTTTTTAAATTATATGTTCGTCCGAAGCGATTCCGTGTATTCTCTAAACAGAACTCGCATATTTTATAGTTTTAATATTTGTACCCACCCACATTTCCAACAAAAATAATTTATCACCAACTTAGCAAAAACGCAAGTCCCTATGTAGACGTTTGAACCAATTGAAATTTATGGAAAAAGTTTGTTAGATCCATTCACTTGTCTAGCAACGTATAAAGTTCTTTCGCAAAGCATGCTGGATTACTGCAATAGCATATTCTTTGCGTTTACTTACAACTGGTGTTTTATTGCCGAAGTTTTCTGCAATGTTCAGGTTCGTGAGAATTGTAATTATTTTTAGTCCGAGATACATTAAGTTACATGACAGCTGTATTTGTGTAACCTACTAAACTCAGGATTAAACGTGGTTAGTAAGATGTATATTGCTACAGAAATGAAACAGTTTCTTATTTTTTCTCTCTTCATAATTCCCCATTAAGGATCTAATGAGTTCAATATTATTTAAAGACACCGTGATTTTTTTTAAGCATTAAAGTAAATGAACTTTTGTGTCTAGGCCCATGACTTTTGTGTGTCTCCAATTTATAAAATTTTATAGCTTCTTTATTATAAGATTCTATGCTTTGACAAAATGACAGTTTTCATATTATTACCTTTTTAGTGGGTCCGTGTGTCTTTAATTTTGAATATAAAGTTTTCTGTAGAAGAATTAACAGATATAATCTGGGTATTAGGAGAAACTTCAAGAAATTGCATCCAAAATATTTTTTGAGCGATAAGCTTCCTCAACGAAGGAAGCCAAATTCAAAAGCTTTTGAAAAACCTATAAATCGTTTTGTTCGCACTGGTCAGTTAATTGCGTATTAAGAATTGACAGTCTTTGATTATTAACACAGATTAACTTTTTATCGATGATCTCAACAACAAGTTCATAGTGAAAAAATTTTGGTTTTTTTGGAGATGAGGCTACATTTCACAAAAATGGTACAGCGAATCGGTATAATTTTATTACTAGCATCGAGCAATCACTATTTTATTAACACTCATAGTCAAACTAGGTGGTATATAAGTGTTAGGTTAGTATTGTTGGGGACTATGAGATTAGTATATTTATATAAAAAATCTCGCAGACCAATACCCGAAGTTTTAAAAGAGACTGGAGATGTTGGAGTAAATGTTATGCATGTGATCTGCAAACAGATTTAGGAAACCGAGAGTGTCCCAACGACTGGGCAACATCCACTTTCATCCCTATATTCAAAAATTAAACTTCGCTAGGTTGCAGCAACTACAGAATGGTAACAGTAATATTCCATGCAAGCAAGGTTCTACTTCATGTAATGCATGAAAGACTAAAAGCTTTTCTATTGCCTCAGATATCAGAAGAACAAGCGAGATTTATCCCACAAAAAGGCACAAGAGATCACATTCTTAATGTCAGATATTTAATTGAAAAAAGTCGTGAATTCAATAATTCAAGGGTTACATGAATCCTAAGGGAATCCAAGGGAAGGATGGAGAAAAATCGTGAAAAAATGTAAAGGGCTGATGATGTCATCACATTCCAAAAGGGATTATGACTAAGGAGGAGGATGAGATTAGCCCACATTTGATGGTGCTGTGGAATGGTGGTATATGTCTGGATTTTTTTAATAATCATTTGCCTTTACTACTGCAAAATGTTCCACATACTATTCAACAAAGAAAGTGGTTTTTACAAAACGATGCTCCAATTTATCACACTGCTCTTATTCACAATTATTTATATGATAACTTTCCTGCAAGGTGGATAGGCCGAGGAAGAATAACTGTTCCGCCAAGAATCACGATCACCGGAATTATCAAAAATTGTTTTTTGCATCAAAAGATATAAAAAATTCTTGTATACCAGAAGCCTCTAACAATGCCAGATGTTGCAGTTTCGCAACTGGATATAAACATTTTTAAAATATTAATACACTGTTTGTTAGTTTTGATTCTTCCTGTATATTTAGCCAAGATTCCGCTTACAAAAGCACAAACGATATCAAACAGAAACAGTTATTATACAAGGTTGCAATGAGTTTGTTCATACATTGTATCTTGACAACACATGACTATAGTCCACACGATGCTTAATATGTTATTTAAAGGTCATTGTATGTGCAGAAAGCAACACCAGATGATATAAAAATAGAATAAGAGAAGCTTTTAATGATATTGACTTACAAATTATAAGAAATGAGGCTCGGTCGGAAAATAGTAAGGCAGATGCCAGTAGCGAGAAGATCCAAAGAAAGATATAAACTTCTTCTTAAGGTACCTTCTCCATTACTGAAGGTTAGCTATAACTACAGCAAATTGCTCTCTATCTTGAGCTGTTCTTAGTATATTCTAAACTCGGAAGTAGCAACCCACCCGTTCGCCAAACCAACCTAGTAACTCCAGACCAAATAGCTACGCACATAGTGTCAACCTCTAGGGCACCTCAAAATCGTTTACATACAATTAAAGTTAAAAAAGACCTCAAAACCATAAAATCTAGTCTTGCACAGTCAACAGAATATTCCACCCCATTTACGCATGAAGAAATATCGCAAGCCCTAAATGAAATGAAAACAGGAAACAGGGTTTCGACGCCATTCACGCTGAGTTCCTCAAACATAGCGGCAGATTCACTAGGCAATGGCTCGCAGAATTTTTTTCTGACATCCTTCAAACGGAGAAACGTCCCCCACCAACTCAAAAATGCAAAAATCGTCGCCATTTTAAAACCAGGGAAAAGTAATAATTCACCGAAAAACTACCGTCCCATCGCACACTTAAGTATGGTGTACAAATTGTTCGAAAGACTGCTGTATAATAGAATCAGCAAAACCATATTCCAACACTTACCAGTGGAAACAGGCAGGATTTCGGCCAAACCGCAGCTGCACAGACCAGGTACTCGCCCTGACCAATTATGTGGAATAAACTTTCAAAAGCAATCAAAAACAACCGCTGTCTTCATCGATCTATCTGCTGCTTATGACACTGTGTGGCGACAAGGGGCAATATATAAATTAATGCGAATAATCCCATGCAGAAAGACCACTGAGGTTATTAAACGCCATGCTATCCAACAGATGCTTTAAAGTTGTTGGAGAACTATATCTCCAAACCAATAATTCTATTTTGTATCAAATAATTATATTTTCGCGTCGGTTACCTAAATAAATCCAGTCTACCTAGACCTTGTTTCTGAGAATGTTAATCCCCGCCCACAGCGCCTACTTGACGACAGACCGGCTTTTCAAAATGCATAAACAAAAAAATATTCCAGCGGGGCGAGGGAGGCGACCAGGTACACCGACAGTGATTTAGCGACTTTCGTAGGGCTAACATCTATATTTCAAAAGTTCGGAGAGGATTCTCCACGTTGCAGTTTACGCAATTGACCGGGAAGCCGTAATATGTGAATAAGTGTTATGGTGTTTTCGCTTTCGTTTGCAAATTGTAATATTCAAATTAAGTTCCTACGATAAGTTACACACTCAAATTTTATAAGCTCTATTTCTTGCCCTTTCTTTTTTCAATTACAGTTTCTTTCTAAACAAGTAATTGTTTTATTTCACTATATCAATTCAACAGGCCAGATAAAAGCAACTTTGAAAGTCCATTTTAGTTTCTCTACTGAGCTGTCGAAGGCTAGCGGACTAATTGGGCTTACAGCAAGAACAAAGCCGCTGAAAGAGACACTGTTGCATATAAAGCCTCTCCATGGAAGGGATGTTGTAAACCGGCACCCTCCAAAAGTTATATTTGGAGACAAGACTAGTACCCAAAGAAAAACGGAATAATGGACTTCCACAAGGATCCGTGCTGGCTCCCATGCTTTTCAGCCTCTACATAGCAGACATGCCAGAAACCACATCAAAAAAGTTTGGATACGCAGACGACTGGACGCTTGCCGCAAGTCATAAAGAATTCGAGGTCACTGAACGCATTCTAACAAATGATTTAAATGCCCTAAGGGATTATTTCCGCAAATGGAGATTGCAACCCAATCCAACTAAGACAGAAGTGTCCTGCTTCCATTTGTACAACAAGATGGCCAACTATCAACCTCAAATCAATTTTGGGGATAGACTCCTTAAATATAATAAACACCCAAAATACTTAGGTGTTACACTTGACAGAACGCTGAACTTTAAAGAGCATCTTACTAAGACTGCTGCAAAACTCCGAACTCGTAACAACATCCTGCAAAAGCTCTGCGGCACTACATGGGGCTCCTCAGCACCCACACTTAGATCGACAGCATTAGGACTGGTATACCCCGTAGCGGAATACTGTGCACCAGTATGGATAAACAGTCCACATACTCACCGTGTTGATGTCCAACTCAACCAAGCCATGCGAACTATATCGGGCACAATCAAGGCCACGCCCACTTACTGGTTACCAGCTTTGAGTCATATAGCTCCACCACCCATCCGCCGGGAACATGCCCTTGTCAGAGAATTTACAAAAATCAATACTGATCCTGAGCTCCGCTCCCATGTCGGAACTTCCGCCAGAGACATAAATAGGCTCCGTTCAAGACACCCGCCTCTAAAAACAGCAAAAAGGCTAGTAGATCAAAACTTTAATGTAACTGAACGGTGGAGAGAACAATGGGAGAATAACGCTGCACCAGCTAACTGGAACATGCCATGTATTACAAGCAAACCTGAGGGCTTCAACCAACCGAGACGAATTTGGACCACACTCAATAGAATAAGGACGAACTGTGGCAGATGTTCCGACTCACTTTTTAGATGGGGAAAAATACAATCACCAAATTGCGACTGCGGCGCCGAAAGGCAAACAGTAAAACACATGGTAGAGGAATGCCCGATTAGATCCTATAACGGCAACCCTTCAGATTTCCTGGCTGCTACAAAAGAGTCAATCGAATATATTTATAATCTAGATGTTTGTTTGTAGAATAATATTTTTGTATTTACTGTTGTTTGTAATTTATATAATTTATATTATATGTATATATATGAACCTGTGATGTAGCCATACGCTAAGTAAGTAAGTAAGTGTTCTTAGTATCGAATGTGTGTCCATGCCTGTCTAGTCTCTTGCATTCTTCAACCAGGAGCATTTTCTTCTTCCTGGACCTCTTCTTCGTTCCACTTTTCCTTCTATTATAAGTCGTAAGAAGTTGTATTTTTCTTCTCTGTAAATATGTCCCAGATACCTTGTTTTTCTGTTTTTTACAATATTTAGAAATTCTTTCTCAGTACCCATTCTTCTTAGCACCTCGTTGTTGGTCACGTGCTCTGTCCAAGAGATCTTCAGCATCCTTCGAAAAACCCACATATATTTCTCAATATAAACTTAATATAAACTTAGATATATGAAACAAGTCAAATAAGATCTGGAAACTTTAAAGCAAGCCAACTGGAAAACAAAGCCAAGAAGAGATCACAATGGTGGAAACTCATTAAACAAATTAAGACCCACAAAGACTTATTAGGCTTTACATTATGAAGTAAAAGAAACATTTTACCTGAAGTAGGTACATAAAGATTTTACAGTCACTCTGTATGTTCCACTTATACCTACTTCTTTTTTCAATTTATCGACGTGCCTTTTTAACATTTCCGTACTTTTCCGAACAGGCGATAGGGCTCGTTGCGAATAAAATTACCAAGTATAATAACCTTCCCAATTTCAACTGGTAACATTCTGCAAACACCCAGTTTACTTAAAATTATTAAACTAAAGATGATGATTTTCCTGTGTTCTAAATTCAACAATTTGCCATCTCTCTCGCGCCACTTCACGAATGCGCTCTATCCAAAACTAACTTCATCATTACTGTGTCAACAATGGAAATAGAACCGAATATCTATCTAGATCTACGATAATGAAAATGTATTAGCTTTTGACTGAAAGATGATTATGTGGGATTTATTCAAAAACCAATATGCGCTGTTTAAACTTTACGATAAAGATGCAACCAGTTTGTTCTTCGGAGAATCAGGCTTAGATCGTTGGAAATTAAATTGGGAAATGACGAGAACTAGATTATTGTTACCATGCCATCCTCTTATAATGCTGGCAATATATATAAAAAAATTTGTTTTGGTATATATCGGTCTGGAATTAAAACAATTTATTTTCTAGTCACTTAATATTTCGCCAACTGATTGTTGGCTTCATCAGAAGTGCACTACAAATTTATTAAAACAAAGAGATAAGCAACATTAAGATAAAATTACATAAATATTTACTTACAGCGGTAGAACTGTACATCGTAAATTAATATTGACTTAAATGAATTGCAGAATATTGCTGTAGATGCTGCTTAGCTGATTCGTATCTGCTTTATAATTTATTACATTTTTTGTGTTAGTAGTATGAGACAATTCCAGAAACAGACTGTTTTTATAATTAGTTGCTGTTTGCAGAATTTCAACATTTTTTTTTTTGGCATAGACTTTTAGTCATTCAGCCAGACTCAACATGGTAAAAAAATAGTTTTCTGAGTTTATATTAATAAATATACAAAACAAAGAACAGGTAAACAGGGTCACTCTCTTCTCGCCTAGGGGCCCATCAAGGCATTTTTTTAAGACATACAACACTAGGCCACGGTAAGAGGGGAATTTGACAATTGGGTTAGAAACAAAGGTTACAAACAAATGCATAATTATTTACATGGTTATTTTACTATCCTTTAAAAACATAACTAAGGAATCATACACTGCTCTCGAGTCTAGTGATAATAAGTACTGAAGGTTCCAAGGGGCTAATATATTGTATTTATGTAAGTTATTTATTAATCTGGCTGTAATTATAGTATTTCTGGGGCAACTGAAAAATATATGATCTAGGTTTCCTTCTTCTGTACAAAATTCACATCGATCATTATCTAAAACCTTGAGTTTAATAAATGTTTGGGGTAACAAGCATGTCCAAATCTCAGTCTAATGATCGTGGTAACATATTTTCTAGGTACATTAAAAGACTTATACCAAGGTGTTTTAGGAATATCTGTTTGAAGAGAAGTGTATCTATTTGGGCTAACAATGGAATATTCCTTCCATATATTATCCCACCTTTGGTATAATCTTAATTTTAAGGAAGCCAGAAAGTCGCAAGCCGTGATTTTATACGAAGTTTCTCTACCAGATAAAATACTTTCCTTTGCTAATTGGTCCACATGTTCATTATTTTCCAAACCTATATGTGCTTTAATCCAAACAAAGACCACATTTTTGCCCCTTGTTACTAACTTTTGTTTGATATCCTTAATTTTGTAAATATAAGGGCAACTGTACGTATTTGGCAATCCCGGTTTCCCAATAGAGGTCAAAACTGATAAAGAATCTGATAATATTACTATATGATCCGAGCTACTTTCTGTTGCATAAAGTAAGGCCTCATATATTGCAAGAGCTTCCGCTGTAAAAATAGAGTCTGGAGTTTAACTTAAATGTGTGTTCTATTCGTTCCAACGGGAGCGCATCCAGTGCCGTTTGATGATTTGGAAGCATCGGTATATATAACGACAGGAGTTTTTGAATTCTGATAATATTGAGTGAATAATCCGTCTGTTTATGTGTATATTGTCACTATATTTTGGTACCATGATATCTGTATTTGAACAATATGTTGCATATGAAATGTTTTGAAGTGTATACGTAGCTTTATCTATCTCTTTTAATGCTTCCATATTATGTTGCAGAGCTTCGCAGACTAAAGGCGATTTCTTTTTTTCCCAGTATTTAGTAGACAAATCATACCAATTTCAACATTTGGTATAGTCAAATTTGTGACCTGTGTTAATGTGTAACAGTGTTCGACAACAGCGCATGTGTTTTTATCTTTATGACAGTCACTTTTGTGCTGGTAATACGTTATTTTAATCATTGACTTGTCTGTCCAATATAGCAACCTTCGCAGCCTAAACATGGTATTTTATAGACATTATTGGTAGTATACATTACTGGTGTCTTATCTTTGACACGAGAAAATAGACTTTTGTTCCTAATACCGCTGTATCTACCAATTCTGATGTTATTGTATGGTTTGAAGAGGGCTGAAATCTTATTTGTTAGATTATTAATGAAGGGCAATTTTTATCTGTAAAGTTCTGTGGAGCATCTTTATCCAATGATCCGTCATAATAGTGGGAGTTGTAAATTAATTGTTTAAGGAGTGCCTTCGGATAACCGTTGTTAATAAATATATCTCAAGTAATTTGCTCTGACTATTACTTAGAAACTGGTCGTCGCATATATTGAGTATTCTATTTTTCATAACAAGAACTGTATCTATATTTTTTGGGTGGTTAGAAAAAAAGTTTAGAAATCTGCCTGATGCAGTAGGTTTTTGGTAACAATCTAGTATTATATGATTGTCTTCCGTACGGATTACTTTAATGCCCAAGAAAGGTATACTATTGTTAGTTTCTCTTTCAACAGTAAATTGTATTTTGTAATTAAAAGAGTTAAACATATTTAAGATGGTGTTGACCTAATCGTTTGGTACCACACAGATAACCGCATCGTGGTTCTATAGTAGAAAGTAAGGTAGATAGGAGAATAGATATTTGTACGTTAATATATGAAAACAATAGAGGAATTCTTATAAACGATTAATGTTAATAGCCCAAAGATATCAATTTTAGAATAGAAGGTTTAAGTCTTTTTGTTTACAAAGAAATTGGACAAAGTGTTAGAACGATTTGTGGTCAGGGATAAGTATACAATACCCGAAGTAGTATTAGCTATATTATCTCTAGAAACTTGGATACAAAAAAAAGATCTTATTGATGAAAAATTTGAAAATGCCAAGTTATGTGATTCCATAATAGCATTGAGCTTGTGTTTGACAAGTTACAGAATTTGATTGGTGGAAAAGGAGGTCGTAGTATGTAGGATATGTATGTCTGATTGGTGAAAAGGAGAAGGAGGGATTTAAGTGAAAAAAGTCAGGGTTTGCCCGGGACAAGAAAGATTACTGTGATTAGAACGTCGGAAGAAGCAAGTTGTTTTTGTTCCCTATCCTGTAGTGAAAGTTAGCAGAGTTCTTGTGAAATAATAATTGTGTAAGGTGTTTTGTGTCTTTGAAATGAGCCCAAGGATTGGTAGCAACGGACAACGAAAGTACATCCTGTAATAAATAAACAGGTGTATAATATATTTGGTACTACTCGACGTAGTGAAAATTCTTTCGACTAAAAAGAAATTGGATTCCTGTGAGATAGGAGTTTGTTTCAGGAGTTTTTGGAGATACTGTTGCGGCGTAAGTGTGTGCGAGAGACGTTGATAAGCAGAGGGGATGTATATACAAGATATTATGTCCCAGAATATTCTGGAATAGTCCACCTCTATTCACTTACATTAACGCTTTGATTCTATCCTGGTCGATATATCCGGAAGCTTCTCGAAGACAGATCATCGTCGTCTCGAGATGCAACCGTTATAATATCGGCTACATCGAAATAAGCAAGTTCGGTACATTATTTAATTTTTCACGACTTATGTTGTCTGAAGTACTTGAGGTGATTTCCAAGTGTATAATCTTCTACATGGAGGCTACATATACCATTTTTTCCTTTTAAAATTACACCATTTCTTTATGTTGTTTTGCCTGCACGTATTTGTGACATCGTTACTTCTTGATCTTATCATATCTTAACTGTTATTTGTTTTGGCGTGTGTAGGGCAACTGAGAGTACGAGCAAAAGGTGGGCAGATCACAGTCGTAAGAAGAAAAGAAGCCAGTACAGAATTCTTGGAAATAAAATGTTAGTTTGACAGATAATCAACAAAGACTTTTAACCACGATCATAACTAGATCGTAATTATTTTTTTTTAATATTTTATTCAGTGATTTCATTTCACAATAAATATAATTTTTTATTTCAGATATAAAAAAACTAGTATAACAAAAACTGATCTCCTCTTATGTACCACTTTTATTGAGGTTGCCTATTATCACTTCTATTGTGGGATTGGTACAAGAGTATTTCCTTCAGTTTAGATACACTCATATTGCTGAGCCACGATTGCTTCTTTCATTCGATACCAAGTTTTCCTTCAATTTTTTAAAGTTGATCGTATTCCATGTGGTGCATTATGTATCTGAAATATTAAGTTTTGCTAACTTTAACAGTTTTTATGACACTTGAAAACACTTTACGTTGGTTGTTCTTGTGGTCCAATTTATTTACAACTCACTTCTGTACAGCCACATTTCAAATGCGTTTAACTTGTTGATGTAGCCATGTTTGAGTGTTTATTTTATATTGAGTTTTGAATGAAGAGAAATCAAAGTATATGATTTTCACGACAAATAATTTATTAAACCATCAAGCCACTATAGAAACAGCAATAGATAAAACAGACTGCACGAAGTTGCTGGGGGTACTTCTAGACAGTAATTGTAAATGGTCAAATACATTTCTAATTTGAAATCCAGTTAAGTAGCGCATGTTATGCATTGAGAATTCTTTCACGTCTCTTTCATACATCAATATTAAAAACAGTATACTTTGCCCATTTTTACTCAATAGCCAAATATGGCATTGAAGTCTGGGGATGTACCTCTGAATTAGAGCAGATATTCGTACTTCAGAAAAGAGCTATTAGGATAATGTATAAAATGAAATTTAAAGATTCTTGTAGAGGCATCTTTAGACAAAACAATATTCTTACAATTCCTGGTCTGTATATATTTCCGTGTATAATGTATTTGCATAGCAAAATTAATGAATTTAATAAATTTCAATTTAACCATGTTTATTCAACAAGATTCAGAGACAATCACTTTATGCTTCCACAACATCGTTCTGTTTTGTTAGAAGGTAGCACACATTATGCAGCCATAAGTTTCTTTAACAAATTACCAATAGATATACGAATGAATTTACATCAGCCAAACTTTCAGAGGTGTGTACATCAATACATTTGTGAGCTAGAGCCATATTCTAAAAATAACTTTTAAGTTTATTTCTTCTTCTTCTTCAAGTGCCGTCTCCATCAATGGAGGTTAGCGGTTATGGTGGCAAACGTTTGTCTATCTTCAGCTGCTCTTAAGAGTTCCTCAAATCCAAGTCCTGTCCAGTTTCTGATATTACGTAACCAGGACAATTTTTTTCTTCCAATTCCTCGCTTTCCTTCTATTTTGCCTTTTATTATCAACTGAGGGATGTAGTATTTCTCGTTGCGCAACAAATGCCCTAAATAACTGGTTTTTCTTCTTTTGACTGTTCTCAATAGTTCTTTTTCTACATTGAGTCTAGCTAGTACTTCTTCGTTTGTTTTTCGTGCTGTCCAAGGAATTTTTAAAATTCTACGGTACACCCACATTTCAAATGCCTCGATTCTATTCAGGCTCTTTATTTTTAAAGTCCACGTTTCGACTTCGTAGAGAAGAACAGACCAGATAAAACATTTTACAAGTTTTAATCTCAATTTAATATTTATATGTGTATCGCAGAATAGAACGCGCATCTTAAAGAAACTATCCCTAGCTTGAGCAATTCTCGCTTTAATTTCTTGTTCTGGGTCCAGCTTGCAATTAATCCAACAGCCAAGGTATTTGTATTGGTTTACTTGTTCTAAAATATTCCCATTTATTTTTATAGGTAAGGGGATATTCTGTTTTCTTTGGATCACCATTACTTTTGTTTTTTTTTCCGTTGATCTTCATTCCAAACACTCGACAAGCATCCTTGAGGTGGTCTATAACCCCCTGTAAGTTTGTGTCTGTATCAGCCAGTAGGACAGTGTCATCTGCATATCTTATGCTAGATATTGGTTCTCCATTAATTTTTATTCCTGTGGAAAGGTTTTCCAAGGCTTGCTTGAATAGTAGTTCCGAGTAAAGATTGAACAGCATAGGGTATAGTATGCATCCTTGCCTTACTCCTTTATTTATACTAATATTTTAGATGTATGATCGTCGATCCTAATCTTGGCACTCTGCCTCCAATATAAGTTCTTAATTAATCGGAGATCTTTACTATCCAAGTTGATGCTCTGCAAGGAATTTAACATTTTATTATGGTTTACGCGATCAAATGCCTTTTCAAAGTCTACAAAACATAGAAAGACATCCTTTTGTTGGTCGTAACACTTCTGCAGCAGTACTTGTAGTGAAAACAAGGCCTCTCTGGTCCCCATTCCGGCTCTGAATCCAAATTGATCGTATCCAACTTCTTTTTCACACCTTTTGTATACCCTATTGTGAAGTATTTTTAAGAGAATTTTAAGCACTTGGCTCATAAGACTTATTAATCTAAAATCTGCGCATCGCCTGGAGTTAGCTTGTTTTGGAATGGGAATAAAAGTAGATTCTAACCATTCCTCTGGTATTTGCCCAGTATCGTAGATTGTATTAAACAAAATTACTAACAAATCAATGTTATTACTTTCGATCAATTTAAGTATTTTAGGATAAACTTTATCAGGTCCAGGGCTTTTGTTGGTCTTTAATTGTTTAATGGCATATTCCACTTCGACTTTTAGAATTGGTGGGCTTTCAGTAACATTATTTATTGTAGTGTCTATTCTTTCATCTCGAAACAGCTGTTGTATAAATTTTTTCCATTCTTCTATTTTATCTTTGGTGTTATGAATTAACTCTCCGTTGTTATTTACCAGTGGGCAATGTTGTTTTTTGTGGATGAATTAAAATTCTTTCACCTTCTTGTACATATTAAAGTAATCATGTCTATGTTCTAATTCTTCTATTTCTTTACATTTTTCTTCGAGCCATTTCTCTTTTGATTCTTTTATTTTCCTTCGTATTCCTGTATTTAATCGTTTTTAATTGATTGTGTTTCTTATTTTTGTATTAGTTTATTTAGTGTTTATTAATTTATATACTTTTAAGATATATGTCTGTAACTTTGACTTGTCTCATACATGTACTTTGTATAATGTCGCAAGTGATCAATAAATTTGACTTGACTTGACTATTCTGGCCATCCATAAAGAAGCAGGAACCGTACAAAGACTGGTACAGTCGCAAAAAGCTCTTTCAGGTGATATTTCTGGGAGCTTACATAAAAAATGTGCTGTTTAAGAATCAAATCAATTAGATCATAAGTATGACAAATTAATGAAAATGTTATTTGACCAAAAACCAATTTATAGAAAATATACTCAGGCAGACTTTATTCCAAATAGTTTCTGCTGTATTTTTTTAATCATATTAAATATTATATACAGTATTTTGAATTGTTGCACAAAATGTTTAATAAAAGTTATTTAAGATTTTATACAAGAGGTACCATTTTTGAATGTGAATCTAATTTGTTTTATTATTTTTTGTCGGTTAGCAAACGATCCACACAACCGACATAAATTTAGAGGCTCAACCTGATCAGCACCCGGCCTATTATTTGCAATTACGATTATAGAATTCTAATTAAGTTCGTTTGTTTTATACCCACCAAAATACAGTCGTTATAATGCAATTTCGCAACGTTTGCTTTGTGAACACATGCGTACATTACCCAGTTATTAGGTTATTTTGATTAAGGGTCCTAATCTACGATCCGCGATAAATTTCACAAAAAGTTTGTGTTGACATTTTGTCTGTATGTTGTTTATTGGACTGTTTTTTGTGGTGTACGAACATTTTGACGGCATACAGAGGTTAAAAACAAGAAGAAAAACTGGATGGTGCATCGTAGTAATCGATTAATCAGAAAACAGCATCGGTTTTCATTAAAAGGTCTAATCTAAACATTTTAGGTCAACATACAATGTTAAACAATAGCTAATTAAAATATAAATTAATTATAGGGCTGATAGGGCAACAACAATTATTTTTCTTGTATGTTCTTCTTTAACTATTGTTTGTTTTGAACATTCGTATTACAGCCAGCCATATGGTCATCTTCATGTACAAACACTTGTGGGATAGGAATACGAAAAATTAACAGACACTCATACAATTGTTTATGTTCCGACACCAGTGGAAATATATTGTTGAAATGAGTAAGAATATGAAAACTAAAATATTGAGAAAGGTTTTCTATTGATTTATATATTTTAAACATTTGAAAATGAAAAAGATTTATTGAAGCGAAGCTTCTCTACTGGCGTGGTATTCCTTATTTTCTCTACAGTAAAATGCTGAGGCAAGCGTCACGAAAATAACGTCTCAATTTTGCGTCGTCACAGGTAGCGTCATAGATAAATATCAGATCACTATCTGTCAGATAGGAAAACATTTATCTGGAGGTGAAAAAACCGGCCCTTTCATGAAAGAAATTTATTAGTTTAAAATTTTAATTTGTAACTCTTTTGAAAATTTGCTGATCCTAAAATATTGGCTGCGAATTTGGTGATAGGTAAAAAATATAATACAAAACCCGAGCGTTCAAACAAATGAACTGCCAAACAAGAATACTGCTGGTTTTTGTAAGTAAATCAATTTTATAAGACGACTTTAAAAAAGAGTTCAGCGATTCTCCAAAAAATACTTATTTGCTATGAAAGTTATATATCAGACTGAATCATTGAAGATATGTACGAAGATGTTAAATCTCTGAAGGATAAGATACTAGCCAGTTGTAATTAGACGGATGAACAGAAAAAGAGGTCGTATTGATGTTAAAGAGGAAACCCAATACTGGGACATATTACACGTGGAATAAATATCAACTGTACAATTAATTGCAAGGAAATATTGAAGTGCGCGCATGGTAGGAAGAATGTCATGTTGAGAACCTCAGGAGTGGTTGCTGCACTCCATCAATGTTCGAGCGGCAGCCTCCAGGTCAAAATTGCCATGTAAGCCAACCTCGTACGGAGATGGACGTGAAGAAAGAAGAATCAATGAAGATTGTCCTCAGTTTTCTGGTGGTCCTCAAAGAAGTATACAAACTGAACCTATTTCGCAAAGAAAAACCTTGTCCCCAAGAAAAAAAACCAGTGCGAAACAAAGGCATCAGGACAATGTGTAAGGACAAACACACCTGCATTTTCGCTCAGTTTACGTCAGAACTAAAATTCAAAAGTATTAAAAGTTAAGTCAAAAAAAGTTTTGACTCAATTTCATGATCCATCAGCATAATATATAACCAACAGAGATATATATCAATCGAAAATAATCGACGTAAGATGCCTCAATTCAGCAGATGTAGGTAGCGACCATAGCATAGTATTAAGTAAAATAAGAATCATCCTGAAATACTTCCCACCCAAGAGAGCTGCACCAACACAAACAAAAATCAAAATCGAAGGACTAAATACTGAATCCACGAGGAAAAGAATATCAGAGAAGATCGATGGAAATGAAATATTCGAAAACGATAACATTGAGGAAAGTTGAGAACATAATTAACGTAGCAACAGAATCACTTGGAGAGAGGAAAGTACCGAACACTAGCATATCAAAAAAGAAAACACCATGGTTTAGAGAGAAAGTGAAGACAAAATGTTAAGAAAAGAAGAAAGCCTTTTACAACAAACATAAGAGCATACAACCACTAAAAACGAATGAGAAATGAAACGAATTCTTTAGTTAGACAAATAAAAAAGAAACACTGGCAGAGTTTCTCAAAACGGATGGAACACGACTTCTACGGAATACAAAAAGAAATATATAGAATGATCAGAGGACAAAGAAAAAGATGAACGAACTAATAAAAATGAAACACATTCAGAAGGAAACATGGGTAGATTCTTCCTACCGCGAAGAAACTGAAATAACACCAGAAGAAAGTAAAAAACACGCCAACGCTATGAAAAATGGAAAGGCTCCAGGAGCGGGGGGAGTACCCATTGAACTGATTAAATATGGCCCTGACAAACTATTTCAACTACTGGCTTATACTTTTAATTTATTCTTGAGGGAGAAGAGCTCCAGAATAAAAACTGTATATATCAGCAATCTATACAAAATAAAGGCGACAGAAAAGATTGTAAGAACTACCGAGGGCATAGTGTAACTAACTCAATCTGTAGAGTCTACAGGAAGATAATTAAAAGCCGAATTGAAGATTGTTGGGAAGACGCTGAAGATCAGAGTGGCTTTCGTACTGGTCGTTCTTGTATAGACAATGTGTTCTGCCTAAAACAAACAATATAAAAGCGTTTGGAACATAATATGGAGACTCACATGGTATTTATTGATCTTCAAAAAGCGTATGACAGTGTCCCATTAGTCAAGCTATGGCAGGTGCTAGAAGACAAGAATATTCCACCGATTTACATTAATGCTGTAAGGGAGTTGTACGATGATATGACTAGTGTAATAAAGATTGGACAAAAAGTGACAAAAAAGATAAAAGTGACCAAAGGAATTCGCCAAGGCTGCTGCATTGCACCTACACTCTTTAAGATTTATTTGGAGGGGGTTTTGGATATTTGGAAAAGGAAATGTGAACCTATGGGTGTTAAAATTGGAGACCATACACTGTACAGTTTGCATTTTGCTGATGACCAAGTAATACTTGCAGAAGATCAAGATGATATCCACTACATGTTACGAAAAATAGATGAAGAATATACTAAGTGGGGCTTATCAATTAATCCATCAAAAACAGAGTACGTAGTAGTGGGAGGTGAAGGAAAGCACTTAGAACTAGGAAGTAAACAAATTCAAAATACTGATAGCTATAAAATATCTCGGTGTAAACATTACAAACAATGGTCGGAATACAAAGAAATAGCTACTAGAATTGGTTAGGAAATTAGCAATACGTCAACTGAATAGTATACTTTGGAATAATCCACATCACACGAAACACAAAAATTAGGATATACAAAAGTATCATAGAAGCATTGCTACATATGGTTCAGAGCTTTGGTAATAAATAAAAATGACGCATCCAAAATAAAAGCTATGGAAATGAATTATTGGAGAAGATGTTGCCAACTCACTAGAAGAGATAGAGTAAGGAATACTGAAATCAGAGAGCGTATGGGCATAGACATTGACATCCTGGAAACTATAGAATGCAAAAGGCTGAAATGGTATGGCCATGTAGAAAGGATGAATGATCAACGATGGCCAAAGAGAATGTTACAGTGGATCTCCACCAACCGCAGGAAAAAAGGAAGACAAGAAGATCGTGGAGACAAGAAGTAAAAGGTACAATGGAAGATAGGGGTCTACAAGTAGATGACTGGAACGATCGCAAGCGTTGGAAGCTAGGTTGCGAGAAACGGCGGCAGCTGTAATAAACTCGTTATATATCAGTCATCAGACATGGCATATGCGGCAGAAACAACACCTGACACAGAGAGGACAAAAAGAATGTTAGAAACAGCAGAGCTAAAAACACTTGGAAAAATTGATGGTAAGACACTATGGGACAGAGCTAGAAGTACAGATATACGACGTAGATACAAGGTGGAGAACATCAAGAACTGGATAAGAAATGGAAGAGTAGAATGGAAAGATCATATAAGCCGAATGACAACAAATAGAGTAGTAAAGACGGCAAGAGACGGTTCCCCAATAGGAAGATGATCAGTAGGAAGACCACGAAAACGATGGAATGACAACTTACTGGAGGCACACTGAAAAACAGACAGAGTCATGTCTATATAAAAAGAAGAAAAAGAAGAACATCTGCAATTATAGTAATATATTTTAATGCCGATGTTGAAAACAATATATACAAATGTATCTTTTTTAGAGCAATATTTAATTAAGATAAATTTAGTCTAATAAGCATATTTTGGTTTATACAACCTGATTCTAGTGTATATTATAATAGGTATAACTCACCTAGTGTACAATAACATAGAGACTGTCGACACCTACACAATTTTATGATTTTGTATTAAAAAAGCTGACGCTTTAGCTGTAGAATTGGCAAGCTCTGGAAAAATACTTTTATTAGTTAACATAACCTTGTTCTATGAGCTCTTTTTGGTTTGAAATTACTTGAATATTTTGTGTTAACGTGTTCACCGTTTATTCTTCTGTTTAAATGATCAACTTTTCACGTGTGGACAATACGTATGTTAATTACACCGATTCACAACGCAGTTTCATTAAAAATCCTCTGGCTCTGACCGTAGAATTCGAAATTTAATTTTTGTTTGAGTATTTTTTATGAGCAGGTATGCGCCTCGCCCAATTCAATATACTCGTCACACATCCGAACACATGCACACTCAAAAAAGTTGTTTTAAATAAAGTGTTATGCATCAGGAGTCAGCTGCCAATTACCAGAAAACAAACACCATTAAAATCGCCATTAAATCAAAATTTGAAGTGATGGCTACCTGTCAACTATCGGGTCACGTCGCTACGTTTTGGTGGATTGATTTTGAAATGCAGTTTTAGTTTTGTTACGCTTTACAATAATTGTTCACGATGTTCTGGAAAATGTTTGATGTCGAACACAATAAGACTAAAGCGATCCGCGTGATAATCGAAATTGTATTTTTTTTATAAAACTTTAAATGTTTTGCTGTTATTGAGGGCAATAAAGGGCGAAAAAGTTTGGTGTGTAGCAGTTGCAAAATTGTTTATTTCATTATGAGTATTTTACGTGCAAGTTTTAACTGTATCATATAATTTTTGGGAATCAATCTCACGTTCAATTAGAAATATATTAAAATGTAAAAAGAAAAAGAAAAAACATTTACAATTTGTTTTATTGTAACTTTCGGGTTTTGCAAATACAGCCCATCATCAGGTCCATCGAGAAGAAGTCACAGTGGAGGATGGAATAAAGAAACTGGCCTCTTTATCACAAACTAAACTCCTAAATATTTTTTTGGTTTCATTGATTAGAAATAAATAAATCCAGACATAGGACACTCGATATATAATATATATATAATATATATCTATAATAAATATAAATATATATATATATATATATATAACGCGACAATAATAAATAATTGTCTCACTTTTACAAATATTCCAATAGATGAAACTTTAAACATTCTGAAAACTAAATACAGTATTCAACAAGTCACTTACCTCTCATTAAACATTGTATGTCCAACACCTATTTCATCTTTCAAAACAAATTCTACAGACAAATAAATGGTGCCCCAATGGGCTCCCCTCTATCTCCAGTAATTGCCAATACCTTTATGGAAGACTTCGAGACCCAAGCACTATCCACATCAATGCTCAAGCCCACATGTTGGCTACGATATGTTGACGATAACATTCGTCATTTGGCCATGGCAGGGATGCTTAGTATCAACTCATTGATGGTATCCAGTATCCATCACGATGGAGATGGAAAACTGATTCATCCCTACCGTTTCTCGATGGTTTCATCAAGAAAAACCAATACCAAGGTTTCCATTACTCTGCTTATCAAAAACCCACACATACCAATCGTTACTTGCATGCCAACTCTCATCCATCCACCTTCACAAATTAATTCAGTCATTAATACTCTTGTCTCCAGATCAATACGCCTTTCCGATGATGCAAGTAGACCCGCTGAGCTCTCTTGTTTAAAACAAGCCCTAATCCAAAACGGTTACCGCGAAAATCACATCAATAGGAGCATTCACAGACATCAATCTCCCACTCATTCTCAACCCAAAGACTCAGACCCTTATCATACGAAAGCTTGTCTTCCTTATATCAAAGGTGTCACTGACAAAATCGACAGAATTCTGAAACCAAGAGGAATAAAAACAATATTTACTCCCCAACAAAAACTTTCATCTCTTGTCCGATCTGTCAAAGACAATATTCTAAATGAACAGCACGGAGTTTATGAAATTCCTTGTGCAGACTGTCCCCGATCCTATATAGGCCAAACAAATCGTAGAATCCAAAATATGATTTATGAACATTCCATTTCTGTTCGCAATTCTGATTCAATTTCAGCTCTCGGTCAACACCATCTTCATACAGGTCATAAAATTGATTTTGAAAACTCCAGGACCATAGCTCCCATCCGCTTCTATAAACCAAGAATTACCCGAGAAGCCATAGAAATAGAAAAAAGGCCAAATTGTCTTAATAAAAGAGATGACGCCATACGGTTACCTTCTACATGGAGACCTCTCATAAAGAAAATATCGCCCCCTCCATCGTCGAATCAAAATCCCACAGTTGGAAATGTTGCGCCAACTCCGCCAACCCAGCGCCAACTCTACGCACCGCACCCAACCCCCACCTAGGCCACGCCATCATCGACGGTATAAATGAACCGTCTCCTGTTCCCAGCCGTAGTAGTGACAGTCGCAGTGATCAGTGAACAGTGTAGTAGTGTCTGGGGGCTCGGAGACTGAGACCTCGGAAGCCCTGAGAAAGGCATCAGAGAGGATGCCGAAAGCTCGGCAAAATGGATATCCACGCGGTTCAACCCGAAGGACTGGTGAGTTTGATATTAAATTTTGTAATAATATTAATCTTAGCAATTAATCTTCTTAAGAAAATAAACAAATAAGACCAGAAAGCACCAAAATTAAATAAGAAGGCAGCCAATAATAGATACGGTTGTACAACATGAACACGGTTCATTGTTGATAATATTGATAATAAGGAAGATGGTCGGTTTGGAGAAGTTTCAGTGTGTCATAGTACTGTGGTGTCAGCTAGTACTTGGTTTGGTGGATAATTTTCCTACTGTCATAGCGTTCTTTATAATCGACAAACGCCTGACAGCCCCCGGTAAGATGTTGGATGGTGTCTTGGGCTTGGCATTCATATCATCATTTGTCATTATGGACTTAAGGATCTTTAAAAATAAATTTCAGGTAATTTTTAATTGGAATAACCTGATCCTGAATGGCAAGTAGAAAGCCCTCAGTCTCGGGAAACATCTTTCCTGGTGTCAACTAATAGTTCGAAGCTCCATTTTCGAGATATTCTTGGCTGATCTCATTAAGATGTCGCCCATGCAGATGTTTTACTTATCCAGGTGCGCATATTTTTTTCTTTTTTTTCTTTTTAGGTGGTTTATGCATATTACTTGTTCCTTAAGTTTAAGTTGCATTGTATCATCTACTGCGCAAATTGGTCTATGGTAGCTAGATGTCTCAGCCTGCACCTGTAAATAAGTTCTTAAAGTAGCAGCCTGTTTAGCCAATTGATCACCTATGTCCATAATTGTTCTTTCCTCTTGATATTGCGGTAATGTTGTTCTCACTACTGCACTGCGTGAATGGTGATTTCGCGCCTTTGTGAGAAGTGTTCTTATTTTCCGCTGAAGATTCTTTTTACCCGTTTTTGACCACTTTATAATACCAAACGAGTAGCTCATTATTAACATTATTACTCTTAATTATAGTAATATAACTGCGTCATTCCGGTTTGGACATCGGTCAATCGAAAGGAGTGCACATCCAAAGTGGCGATTCATCTCAGTAGCGTTATTCGTACGGTGTTACCGTTGCGAACTACCCATCGTCTGTTCTTTTCGTTTTCCTACTTGCTTTTCTTGTGTCCTTTTGTTGTTCTCCTGAAGAAGCTACATTACAATTGTAGCGAACTGTCGAGATGAACCCACTTTTGGGTCGTGTCAAATGACACTGTCCCAAAACACGGAGAGACGAAATAAACTATAATTTCTGACCCTCCTCCGTTCCCGGGACACGTGGGAAAGCATACGATTTCATTATTACTCTATTATAATAATATAACTGCGCATTATTTTACATCGTCGATCGAAAGGTCTGAAAATTCCAGTTATATGTGACCGTTGGAGACTATATACTGCAAAAGGATTAAATTGTCAACCACAAATGAGATGCAATGATGATATTAAGTAAAGTGTAGGTCTAATGTGGAAGAGGGAAAACAGAGGACAGAGGCAAATGGCATCAGCCTATATTCAGCATAAGAATATATTATAATCTGTAGATAGATATACGACTACGCAAGAAAAAGTAGATAATGAAAAAAGAAGTATTCCGACAAAAAATTAACAAGTTGAAAATGCAATAGTTAAAAAGAAAAGGATGGCCATATCACTAGTTTTTGCAAAACAAAGACAGGAAATTTCATGTGAAACGTTTAGTACTCAGACAGACGTTCGCTTATAAAAAAAAATAAACCAGAGGAACAATAAAGAGACAATAATGAAAGTATCACTAACAACGTTAAAGCAATTTCTGCTCGCAACAACAATTACAGAATTTTTTAGGAAAATTTACAGAGTAAATCTGGACATGAAAATAAGAATCCACTGTTGACCCAAACCGCGATTCAATGGCAACCGTGGTTCGTTATCAGGTTCGTAGTTCATGTGTTGTTAAAAAACGTAATATAAACCACTTCTTTAATTTTTAATAAAGTTTCGTTCTTTTACGAATTAAGCGTTTTTAAAATGTGCTAACTTTTATGTTATATAATTATTATTGTAACCCAAATCTTATTAAAAATCGCGCCAGTTCGCAAATCCTCTTACGATACCCCTGCTATAGTTTTCACACTGCGGGGGTATCCTTTTTCTTTTTTTTTTCTCTTCGGATTTAAATAAATGATTGATTAAATAACTCAGTCAAATAAAAAAGTCTTGATAATCTGAAGTTTAATAAACTCTTTACAAGTGAATTCTCGGCGGTAGCGGCCTCTCCTTATCCAGTCATAAATATGCAAATAAGCGGTGGTGAATATTCTGGCTCGCTGACAATTCATTGCATATACAGGGTGTTCGCAAAAAACACTTACTTTGTATTCCAATTTACTAACATTTGCTTTTGATTTTGTACTTTTTTCTAGTTCCTTTTTGCACAAGACTCGATATTCTTATTTTTCGTGTATTGCTGGTTTGACAGAATTCTGAATGCACGTCAATATGGAACTATACATATGTACCATAATTAAGATGGTTTGAAGGCATCAGGTTCTCTGTTTCCTTCAACTGTCGTTCGATAGATTTGCAACTGTTATACTGTTTACATTATGTCTTATGTGGTTATTGTATTTGGTGTTACTAATGTTTTCTCAAACGTTTTTAATAAGCGAAGAAATGAAGCACTTAACCTACCAATTGTTCGTAGCAAGATTAATCGCTGTGCAATTTTTGTATTCGATTCGGGAAAGTGTCAGGAAAGTTTTCTTGGTTTCTGAATTCGAATATGAAAACGACGATGGTCCTTGAGCTACCTAGTGGGTCAGTCTTCTGGAGTTGATGATGATCTTGTATCTTGTATCTTATTCTGACTCAGCAGAATGAGATACAGGAAGAAGATCTAAGAAAGAAAGGTGGAGTAACCTGCTTCAGGAAAGGGATATAAGGAGGGGGCTTCAAGATTGTCTGTACCGAAACTCCGTGAAAGGATTATTGGTTTCGTAAATGCGGAACCTATCACTGGGTTAAAACTCGGCGAGGCTATTGGACGGATGAAGATCCGAAAAATACTTGGCATTAGATGGAGTCATGCCGAAGACTTGTCGCACTATACCACAAGGGACTGTACTAGGACCCATATTATTTATACTGTACATAAACATATATTCTTACTTACCGGACTTAAGGTGAGATATTAAGTTTTGCAGATGATACAGCAATTTGTGTACTCTGCAGACACGTGGATGGAACTAAAGCGAAAAATGGAACATGACAGGAAGAATTATTGATATATTTAACCACAAACTTCTTACAGTAAATATGGATAAGACAGTCTATGTTCCATTTACAAGCTATAAGAGAGGTCTACCAGATTACAAATTATAAAAAATAAAAAATCTGAGTATTAATGCAGTGAGTAACACAAAATACCTTGGTGTTCAAATCGACTCGTATCTACGATGGGATATACACATAAACCAAACGTGTAAAACATTGAGATGTCTATTGTACAAAAATGCGATATTTTATAATATCGCATAATTATAACAATAAAGTAGTAAAGCTCGCCTTGCTGTAGGATCCAATATAAATAAGCAATTTAAAAAAATGGCCCATGCTCAATTTAATTGTTTTAATGGGCACTACTGTTTATTTTACCTTGAACCAATTACAGAACTACAAAGTAAAAGTAATATTTATTAAAATTTATTGTCATTTAATTATTTTATTGTAATATTATTAATTGTATATTTCATAGAAATAAACGTTATTATTATTATTATTATTATTATTACTAAAATACCCGCATGTTTTTCTGAGATTGATAAACAAACTGCTTGAACAAGCGCAGTTTCCAACAATGTTGAAAGAAGCTTAGCTTCTTGTCCTTATCTCGAAAGGTAGAGGTGAAGAGGAAGAGGTGCGATTTCGGTCAATTTGCTTTCTTAGTTCGATAGCTAAATTGTACGAACAGATTATAAAAGGCCGCTTTGAGCGAGAGCTAGAAGAGAAGCATGCGCTGAGCGACCGCCAATATGGTTTAAGGGCCAATAGGTCCACCATAGATACAGTTCCAGAAATAATCTCTTTAGTTACGCAGGATACAAAGAGATTGGTGACTCTTATCCTGCTTAATGTCAAGAACGCCTTAAATACGGCATCATGGGAAAAAATCATGTCCAGGTTGAGAGAATTGGGGTCCAGGTTCGATAAGAGAAAAAAATACCAGCTTCAGTTGTCGCAGGGTTTTCCGCAGGGTTCAGTACTAGGTCCCATCCTGTGGAACGTCCTGTACGACGAAGTGTTGAGGCTACAGATGCCAAGGGAATGCACTCTTGCCGATGATCTCGCACTGGTTGGTGTGGCGTACTAAACACTGCGAAATACGCTAAGCTGATGGAGACTTCGCAAAGTGGAATGCGCATAAAGGACAGTTTCAAATGAGGCTCTATATGTCTTTGGAGCGGTAATACCGATCGTTTTGTTGTGCAAAGAGCGAGCGAGGGTATATGCGAGGAGGATGGATGCAAACATAGATGAGAATGAGAGAAAAAAACGATAGCAGAGTGGCAGAGTGAATGGGCGAATGATAGTGAAAAGGAACAAAGGCACTTATTCCCGATCTGAGACCGTGGTGGAAATGTAAGTTCAGGAAACTAGACTACTTCCTGACGCAGTGTCTGACCGAAGATGGTAATTTTTTCACCTTGGAAATAATGGATGAAAGAAACATTGTAAACATAATGTTGAGAGGAGAGTATGAATGGAGGGAAGTACACTGTTTGATTGCTGGGGTGATGAAGAAAAAGGAGCAGAAGGACAGAGTAGGAAATTGAGCAAGGATCTGAAATTTATGGTTAATATTATTTATTATGGCCTAACATCTGAAACATTTTCTGATTTACGGTAATAGGTATGGTTATTTATAAATTTTTAGTTTTTTATTTTAAATGTTTATTGAGTGGCAAGACCACCTCTGTGGAAAGGTGATTAAGGTTCTAGCCGGAACACGGTTCATCCGGCACTACCCTGCGGCCAGGGTGTCTTGCTCCGTGACGTAGATGTCCAAAGAATATTTCCCCCACCGTTGCCTGTCAGAATTCAATGGATACCTTTATAGGCTCTTACTGGAATCTGGCAATACGGCAATTACATTAAATTATAAAAAAAGGTATCTGGTGCCCAGAGTGACCTGGTCTTCTAGAGTTTCATTGTAATTTCATTATAAATCTGTCGACAGTTACTACTCGAGCTTTTTTGAGGTTGCTAAACACGAACGTTTCATTGATAAATGACCTCAAAATATCTCATGCAACTTTACAGAAACGTTATTATATAAATTAGACGCTTGTAAGCAGTTGGACGAAACTAATGAAGTCCCATGTGATGGATATTATAATCTTCCTGTAGCGGCTTTCATCTCTTACTTTTACATGAGTTCTTATACTTATACAGATATTCTACAAGTAGCATAGTTAAAGTGCGTTTTTTTCTCCTCGCTCTATAGAACCTTTCTCAAGTATTATGTAAAGTAAAAGTAGATACAATGAAGGATAAAGAACTTATTATGAAGAATAAGAGAAAATTAAGAGAAACGCGGTATTTCATTGAAAACGATCTAACCCAAGCCGAAACCAAACTACAGAAAGGGCTAAGAGATATGGTGAGAGAAGAAAAAGAAAAGGTAATGAAACAAAAGTCGGCTATCAGAAAATATGTATAAACGATGAATGGTGGAAATGGGACCATAGTACCGAAAAACTAGAGAAAATGAAAAAAAACTGAGTCTACACAGGCACAGTGGTCAGGAAAATATGGAAACGAATAAATTAGGACAGTCCTTTAAGATACAAAGCCCAAGTAAAGAATATAACTTTGAAGTTGTTAGCCAATTCGATTACTTGGGAGTGACACTAACAAATAGGAACGAAGAAAACCAAGAAATCATAAAAAGAATGGCCAAAGGTAGTAAGAGTGCTGGGAGCCTGACTAATATACTGAGGTCGAAGATAATATCCAGAACAGCAAAAAACGAATATATACAACAGTTATCCGACCTACAGTACTCTATGCTAGCGAGACCTGGACACTAAATAAAGATATGGAAGTAAAATTAGATAGATGGGAACGAAAAATTCTTAGAAGGATATACGGAGGTGTCAAAGAGGGGAACATCTGACGAAGAAGAACGAATAAAGAAATAATGCAAATATATGGGCAACCAAAAATAACAAGACTCGCTAAAATTTAAAGATTAAGATGGCTCGTACATATAGCAAGAATGAAGGAGGGAAGAGTTCCCAATGAATTAATAAACACGGAGGCTGGTACAAAAAGAAAAAGAGGCCACCCCGAAGAAAATGCTGGAGTCGGCAAAAGAACATCTGAAGTCGCTGCGGTACAAGATTGGAAAAACTTAGCACAAGATAGAAAGAAATGGAAGAAAACCGTTGAAGCCTTGGGCCTTTGAGGCCTGTTGAGCTGAACTATATAACATAGTTAAAGTGCGTTTTTTTCTCCTCGCTCTATAGAACCTTTCTCAAGTATTATGTAAGAAAATTCATTACGAATTTTCGGAGTGGACATCGAAACATTCAATAAAACATAATATTTAACTTAGATATGCCCCAAGAAACAGTTTAGAACTTTTTTAAAACAATTAGCTGATTCATTTCGAATGCAATGACAAAAATTTTAATTGGAAAACTAAGTCAACGAACAATATCGCAATAACTGGGCTTAATTTAATAACTTTATACCAAACACGTTCAAGTATTAAATTCTTATCTTGGAATTCTACAGTTACTGAGTAAGTTTACAATTTCAAATATTTAGAAACATAGTTTTGCAAAGACTGCATCGCAAAGCTAGAAACTCCAGCAACAGGAACAGATTATGCACGCGGCGCACCAAGGAAATTTGAATTATTTTTGCGAAGTTCTAAGCTCCGAGGACGCTATTATTTACGTGACGAATTAATTTAATTCGTAGAATTTCTTAAAATATTTCAAGATACGTTTTATAGTATGATAGAATGGAATCATGAGATCTTTTCTGGATTTCGTTATGGTTTACAATATTTCCTCTTTCAAAATTATCTGCCATATTATCCTATTCAAAAATTAGTTTTTTGAGCTTCTTTTATATTAAAATTGGGTAAGTTTTCCTATATAAAAAGTTGAAAATGTCCCCTATGAACTTTTAGCTAAAAATCACCGTTCGGGTCACCCTGTTGAACTGCTGCCTATATTTTTGCTGCGGCATAATCAGCAGACGCAGAACTGAGTCTAGAGCTGGATTTAATAACAGTCTGAAACGGGATTTTGAGGTCTTACTCATAATGAAATGGGGAATAATAACTCAAGAGTAAATAGAAATAACTTCTCAGTGTTTTATTAATTTCTGAAAGAGATTGTTTTTTTTTGGTAAATTTTTGAGTTAAAATTAATAATACGGTTGGTAGGTATACAGGGCATTCACAAAGTGTAGAAAAATAGTAGTGGAGATTGGGAAATATAACAGCTAGTAAATATAATATGTGTTTCAAACGGTACGTGCCCTAAACTCACAAAAAAGTAGCAATCAACATGTAGGATCAACTTGTTTTTGTGGGTTTATCTAATTCTCATATCTTTTTTTTAACCTATTCTCTATCCTTTCATTGTTGGATATAGGTCTCCCCCAGTTCTCTCCATCTTTCCCTATCTTAAGCTGTTCTCTGCCATGTGAGACCTCCTTGTTTCCTGATGTCATCTTTCCACCTCATCTGTGGTCTGCCTCTTGATCTCTTTGCATTGTATGGGCGCCACTTTCCGATGGCATTGTTCCATCGTCCGTCTTGGAGACGTTCATTGTGTCCAGCCATTTCCATTTCAGTTTTGCTGCTTGTTCTATCGCGTCTACTGTCTTTGTTCTGGTTCTGATCCACTGGTTACGTTTTCTATCTTTAAGTGATATACCCAACATTTGTCTCTCCATCGCTCTTTGTGCCTTCCTTATCCTATCCAAATTGGCCTGTGTAAATGTCCATGTCTGTGCTTCGTAGGTGAGCACCGGTATTATACAGGAGTTATATACCTTGCTTCGTAAGTATAGAGGGATTGTTTGATTTTTAGAACGTAAGAAAGTTTGCCGAATGCTGCCCATCCCATTCTTACTCGTCTCGATATTTCGGCTGTTTGATTTTCTCTGTTAGCTCTGATTGCTTGTCCTAGATAGATTTACTCATTTACCTGTTCTATTTTTTTTGTTTGTTTTTTTATTGCCTTTTGGTCTTCGTGTTTGTCATTACTTTTGAATGAAGAAGAATAATAAAGCTTTAGAACAATGCTTTTGTTTTGTTGAAATTAATTTTTAGGCCTTTTTGCAGTGATTTTTCATGAAGTTCATTCAGCATTAATTCCAGTTTTTGTCGTTCCGAGGAGATAGGAGTATATCATCCGCATATCTAAGGTGATTTAGGTACTTTTCGTTAATACATATTCCTCTGTTTTCCCAATCTGTTGATTTTATTATATCTTCGAGGGTCAAGGTAAAAGTTTAGGTGAAATTATATTGCCTTGTCGGACTCCTCGTTTAACTTTTATATTATCCGTTATTAATTTGTCGTCCAGAATTACGGTCATGGTTGCGTTTTGGTAAATATTATGTATCAATTGTCGGTATCTTGAATCTATGCTACTATTGACCTGAGCTTCTTCAACCGCCAGTGTTCAATGCTGTCGAAAGCCTTTTCATAATCTACGAATGCTAAGTACAGCGGAAGGTTGTATTCATTGGTTTTCTCAATTAAGATTTTAAGCGCATGTAGATGGTCGATTGTGCTGTATCCTTTCCTGAATCCGGCCTGTTCCACTGGTTGGTAGTTATCAAGTTTATAGTTTACGTACGACCCATATCAACTCTCTTTTCTCAACTTACTTGTCTATGTTATAATTTAACTTCATTTCATCTGGTATATGCTTAGTTCTGACCCTTTCTGTTTTGATCTACCACGAAATTCGTCTTAAGTAATCCATCTCTGTCTTTAGCTTTGTTTTTATTAGCTTTGGTAATACAAAAACCTCGTCACAGCATACTTTGTACAATACTTCTATAAATATGTTCTATTTTTGATTGACTTCTGCCAGAGAAAAGAGGTTAATTCATCTTCTCTAGTAACTTTCTTATTAAAAATTACTTCTACTCCAAAATTATTTTTAAGGTTTTTGGACCTTTTATTTTATTTATTCTACAACTAAGTCAGAAGTTTCGATATTGCCCATTATCAGATATTCACATTTTGCCACATTCATTTCCTTTGAATTATTATATAGCTAAGACAATCCTAATTTTCAGTGGTCACTATTATGTCATCAGCAAAGAAAAGTGTAAAAAGCTACTGTTCTTTTACCATTATTTATACATTCATATGAGCCGTTACTCATACACAATCAGGGTTAGCAAAAATTATAAAGAACAAAGTATCACTTAACGATCTTTTGAATCAGACTTTGGTTATAGAAAAATACTTTAATTGGGTATGTTTATTGGAAGAACAAAAACGTTCATAAATTTTACTCCACTCTCCTTAGCGAATCACAAAACATTCGGTTTTCTTTTAACCGAAATTGTGAGACGTTTAATTTAAAACCCAATTTTTATTGAGTGTTTTTCTTGCTCGATTTAAGAGAATATTTTCATATTACATCGCCAGGTAGTGCTTTTCTTTCATCAAAAAACGTGGGTTGCAACAAATGCTTCGAATGAATACAGCCTCGCAACATTTTTAAATTCTTTAATTAAAAAGTAACAAAGTATTTAATTGAAGGGGAAGTAATTTACAAAACGTTAACAAATTGAAAAAAATTATGTCATATTTTTATACTAATAACTAGCTGACCCGGCGGACTTGGTACCGCCTTAGATTTAAATAGTTTATCTAAAAACTAACAAGGTCTAATACTAATTTGCAAAAACATTCATTTATTCCATATTTCTATATGGAGTGGAAACATGGACTCTCAGGATTACAAGTATAAGACGTGTAAGACTGAGAAGAATGGGGACTGAGAGAGATATACTAAATATTGTAAAAAAAAGAAAAACGAGTGATCTAGGACATATTTACATATGAGAAAAATACAACTTCTTAAGACTGATAATGATAGAAAAAGTGGAAGGAAGAAGAGGTCTAGGAAGAAGAAAATGCTGCTTGCTGAAAAATGTAAGACACTTGACAGGCATGGGACACATATGTGACGTCCTCTCGTAGGAGTCACTATCCGGGTAGCTTTTGGACAGTCAGAGACAGAGTTCAAAATAAAAATAAAAACTTTATTGTCTTCCTTAAATTAAAATTGACAAAAATCTTATGTACATATTTACAATTTGGTTTAGTCTTCTCAGTACCTGGCCTATTTATTCAAATTAAGTTTGACCTTGTCGTATGAAAATAGTCTTATCGGCAAGCGCAGTGTGTTTTTGAAATTTTACGTGAACGTTGTATCGATTTAATAACAGCGGACGATAGGTACAAAGAAAAGAAAGATAACTCAACACGTCCCTTAAGTGATTCGGGTTAATAGGACACTCCTCGACAGTCTCAACACGACTGCTTCAGAAGTACGGGTAATGAAGAGCTCAACACGCTCTTCGGGTAGACGGTATGGAACGGAACAACTTGTGAACTCAACACGTCCACAAGCCGGGGTAGGGAAGAAGAGAACCTTCAGTCAACACCTGTCGATTCTGCCTCTATGAGGAAATGTTGCGGTTTATATAGCGGAGCTTGGTAATTAGTTTTGCCCTTTCTACTGTCGATACACTCCTACTACATGGGTAGGTTCGCGCGCACGCTGGTTTAACGGTGATGGCTTGGACTCATCGTTACACATCATGAGGAATTTACAAAATTTGCACCTTAACTGGAGCCAAATATGATATGATATTGCTGCCAATATCATATATGATATGATATATTGCCAATATGATATGATATGATTATGATATGATATTGCAATTTGCTGCCCATACCCCGCAGTAACAATTTTTTTCTGTAGGTGATACCAAAAAAATGTTTTCAGGTGCGAGCCTCAAAAAAAGGCAAATTTAAGTTTTTTCCAACAAAAAACTGATTTGTTCGCTAAAGCTATTTCATTCTTCTAGCGATCTGCCTCGAAAAACGAGTGAAAGAGACTTCTATACTTGGAGCACACGTACAAACACCTGCTCAAAGCGGCAGCAAAGAGGTTATTCAGTCACTAAATCGACGTTTTTTTTTTATTTTTTTCGCAATTTACCCGAAAATAGATTAAACGATACCTCTATAGTTGAAGCACACATACATATTAGGTACCAATCGCTTCGTCTTGGTACCTCAGAATAAATTCTGACCCTTTGAAGAACCAAGAAACACCTGAAGAAGATTTTTCTGAAGAAAGCTTTGACTCATGACGAGCTGTAATGCCACTTATGATGATAATGACATACGAAATGTTTACTACTACAGTAATCTCCAATATTATTAGAGCTTTTAAACAGCAAATTTCCAAAATCACACAGAGTTCTATCTAAAGAAGTTATGGAGTACTCACTAATGCTTAAAAGCACTAAAATAGATATCTAATCAAGAGGAAATACCACCATTCTTTACTCAGAGAACTACTTATTTAAGTTCAAAAGACCAACACTACACCCAAAGTGCAACCAAGTATCGTCCATTTTATGTGGTTACCAACATTACAATTTTATGTAATCTTCGTCTACTCTAATCACTGATTGGCTAATAAGAAACACTGTAACACAGTGGTTCTCAACCTTTTTGTGGCGACGGAACACTTTTAATTACCGAAAAAAATTGCGGAACACCAAAGCAATAACATGCATATATTGATAAACAAATTAGGATTAGCACATAAATTCTGTAATAAACTTTATTATACGTACTCAAATTTGTAAAATTTTACTTAAAATATTGAAAACAAAAAAATTTTTAAAAATTAACAAAAGCGTAATTCTCAAAATACATTCATATGAGTAAATACTTCAAATTTAGTGAGATACTTGTGCCTGGTGTCGTTTGCAAATTTGCTCAATCATCAGGCCTGATGTGGGAAAGAGCTACTCTCATTTCTTGTTCTGCCTTTCCCGTTTCTTATTTTTAATGTTTGTTAAAGATGAGAACCCAAATTCACATAAATAGGACGTTAAAAACTGTATTAAAATACTAATCGCTTTTTTGGCAAGAAGTGGATATTCCTCTTGGACCAAGATTCAAAATTCCTGAACATTCACTTCTGAAATTTAATTTTCAAAGTACGATCAGATGACAACGAAATAAATTCTTCTTCTTGGTTCAGAGAAAACTGGAAATTGGCTGTATTACTTGTGCTAAAAGGACTTCTTATTCCAGTCATATTTTTCTACGCTCAGAGATGGAAATACCTGGCAATTGTCTCCTCTAATAGTGATAAGTGTTCTGTAACTATATGCGTGATTTCTTGTTCTTTATCTTCATCACCTTCATTCTGAAGCAGTGGAAACATATCCATTTAATAAATCAATATAAGGTTGAATGTTCGAATAAATGAACTTTGATGGTACACCAAGGCAAATATCGAACACAGTATTTAATCAAATCTTGCCCAAGTACTTTCGATCACAAGATCATCATCAGGGGCATTTCGTCAGTTGTGGTCTATCCAGCAGAGTAACAGAATGTCATAAATGTAAATTGGGACATAACAAATACACTAAACAAAGACAAAACAAACACTTTAAAAATTTAAAATTTGGAGGAAGCTACATTTTTATATAGAAGCCGGAGACAGAATTATTATTATATTTGTCTCTTAAATGCGCTTCTTCTAAAATGGACAATTTTTTCTGGAAAACTGACAGCTTGTCCGTGGGATGTTTAAAATATTTTCATTTTTGCCTTGCATACTTGAGTTAACGCCATTTAAATTAATTAAAAAAGATCGGCAAACATGCCGATGCTTTCAAATTGTTTCGCTTGTTTAGCTTGTGTCTCCAAAAGTCGCTTGAAATAATCTTTATTTTTTGAAGCTACACTAGCGTGTTTGGGTAATAAAATGGCGTTTTAATTTAGCCGGAAGCCATTGCGCTATTAGCGAAGTGTCTGCCCACAAACAATACACTTGGGAAATGGACAGTCTTCTTCCCAGTCCAAATGAAGCCATAATCCAAATATTCATCCAAATATTTGCCGGTTCAACATTTTTTTGCTGCGCTTCGATTTGTCATCAACCCCACTTCGTAAAGTTCCAGTATCTCCGCTGGGTGCTCGCTTCATCATCATTAATTATGAGTTGTTCCACAGTAAACACGTCTCTAAACAAAATAATGGCGGATGAATGCTTCACATTTTGTATAAAATATGCAATTACATTACCTTTGATAGATAAGCCGTACGTAAACGTTATCATAAAAAAACTGACACAGCGATTTTCACGTATTACGTTTGTGCAATGTAACAAATTCAACATTCAGTTGCAGACTGTGGCGTGGGTGACTCAGATTGGCTGTGGCCACTGCGGAGCTCAGACTCAGCGCTTATAAAAATCCCAACGTGTGCACTGTGCCGACGCGGGTGTTGTCACGTTGGGCAAATGAACATTTACGCTGCAGAAATTTATTAAATTAAAATGTACGTAAGTGGCTATTTTAAAATTTGAAAATATTTATTTGAAAAGAGTAATTTAGCAAAATGTGGTATGTAGAATTGCGAGTATTTCGCGGAAACACTTGGAAGGAATCCGCGGAACACTAGTGTTCCGTGGAACACCGGTTGAGAACCACTGCAGTGTAACACAATAAAATATTACCCGAACGATTTTGGTGACTTATGTAGTAGTTACCGTAAAGGCGACTTTCCTAAAGGGAATTCAAGAAGAAGTTATAAACCAGTTATCTAACAATAGTTAACTTGGGCGATATCCCAACTCTGTTCTTAGTACTAGGATTTCACAGTCCATTGTCGTCGAATACAACAAGCCCTATGTTGGGTCGTTATCCCGATAAGTTTATTAGCAAAACGTTTTGTGGATACTCGCTGAATACTCTAAAATAACGTTAAAAGCTTAAGTGGGCCTGAAATTGCCGAGCGCAGGCCGATCCCGGAATATTATTCATATACGGCTTTAGAAACTTAAGGGTTAACAAATGAAGGATTGTTTGACAAGTCCAAAACAAATAAAGCCAACTATATGCATGAGATTTACTAAAGCGCTAAAGTAATGGAATATTTTTTATTTTTATTATGTTAACAACTAATACTAAAAATAAACAACAAAATAATCTTTTAAACAATAATAATAAACTCCGCCTTCGTAAGTACTGGGTGAATTGAGTAGCTCAGTAAATGCCGATGCCGGTCCAAGCCGGATTAAAGGGGAGGGTTGAGGCGATGGGCATAGCAACTCGTCCCTTGTCAAAAGAAATTAATGCTAAAAATTTCGACCAAAATCCTCGGAATACAAAGGATGGATCAACACAAAGACGACTAATGCAAACGAAAAAGGAAAACGATATTGGCTACATGGAATGTACAAGGACTGAGAACCAAACAAGCAGAAGTATTCAAAGAATTAGCGGAAAGAAAAAATAGATATATGTGTTCTCACAGAAACAAGAAAAAGGGAAAAGGAAATGAAGAGATAGGAGAATATATACATATCTACAGCGGAGTGAGTAAAGATAACAGAGCTAAGAGGGGAGTCTCTATTGCCATTCGAAAAAATCTTAAAAACAACATTAAATCGTGGACTGAAGTAAATGAACAACTACTAATACTGGAAATGAAAAAGAATGGGCACAATATCGTAATTGTCGGAGTATATGCCCAAACGAAGATGCAAATCCAGAAAGTAAAGACGATTTCTACGACAATATGAATGAAATACTCTCTGAATTTAAAGAAAACTGTGAAATCTTTATACTAGGAGATTTTAAACGGCAGAGTAGGGACAGAAGAAAATAGCAGAGTCGTAGGAAGATATGGAGAACAAATAACCAATGACAACGGAATGCGTCTTAGAGATTTTTGTGAAATAATGTCTCTCAAAATTATGAATGGATTTTTTCAACATAGAGACATCCACAAATTTACATGGATACAACCTACTAGGAATCTGCGCTCGATAATCGACTTTGTAATCCAACGTCAAACTTCCCAGCTGAAAACAACTGACGTAAGGGTATACCGTGGATCAGAATGTGGATCCGACCATCATTTACTTATGGCCAATGTGATAGTTAACTATCGCAAAAACAATAACACTCAGGTACAGAATATAGAAAAGGGACAAAAAAGTAACATCTCCTAAATATAACCTAGAAAGCTTAAAAGAAGATTCAACAAAATTTCTTTACAAATTACGACTGGCCACAAAATTACAAAATGTGGATCGAGAAAATATAACAGCGGAAGAATTATACCAACAACTTAAAAAGTACATTCATGAGGCTGCAAGTGAAGCTTTGGGGTATAAAGACAAACATGAAACAAAAAATCAAGAATGGTGGTCGGAGAATATGCAAACGTTAGTAAACAAGAAGAAAACTGCTTATCAGAAATGGATGTCAACGAGAAAGGAGGAAGATCACAAGGTATATACGAAATTAAATCGAGATGTAAAAAGAGAAGTAGTGAAAAGTAAAAATGAGATGTGGGATCGAAAATGTGCAGAGGTGGATAGGTATATGGGTGGAACAAGAGTTGGGCAAGCGTGGAAGGTGATAAAGTCTCTCCGGAGGGAAGGAAAGGAAAAATCTAACTTAAAATTAATAGATCTGAAACAGTGGAAACAGCATTATGAGGTCTTATTGACAGAGGATAGACGTAAATTCCAAGATATCGAAATGGAAGAAATATCTGAACATACACAAATAATTGAGATAACAACCGGAGAGTTAAGCGATGCCCTCAAAAGATCGAAAAAACGGTAAAGCAGCAGGACCTGGAGACATCCCAATTGAGTTGGTAAAGTATGGACCAAAAATATTACACGAGAATGATGGTTAAACTATTTAATAAATGCTTAAAAGGACAAAATATCCCTGATGATTGGAATGTTGGATACATCAGCTCAATATACAAAAAAAGGGGATAAACGCAATTGCTCTAATTATAGAGGAATAACTGTTACTAGCTCAGTTGGGAGGTTGTACGGTCGAATAATAAAAAAAACGAATTGAATCAGAATATGAGAAGACATAGAGGAACAAAATGGATTTCGGGCAGGAAGATCGTGCATTGATAATATATTCGTTCTGCAGCAGGTAATCGAAAAAACGGAAGGCAAGGAATCTATCTACCCACCTATTGTTTATAGATTTAGAGAAGGCATATGATACGGTACCTTTGAAAAAAACTATTTTATACATTGACGAAAGTAGGTCTCAGTAGAGAGTATGTGGATGCTATCGCAAATATATACAAAAATGCAAGAAGTGTCCGTTTAAAGAAGGAAACTTTATATCTGAATCATTTTCCAATAACCAAGGGGCTTGCAAGACTACATGTTTAGAAAACTAAAGAAAGAATATGAAAAATGGGGCCTCAATATGAATATGGCAAATGCAAAGGACAGAGTATCTTAAAATAGGAGATGGTGAAGAAGATCCAGAGTTAGAAATTAGAAACACAAAAACATGCAATGAATAAAAATATCTCGGATCTATAGTATCTAAAGAAGGCACTACCAAACAGAACACAGCAGGGAAAAAAAGTGATAAACATTCTAAACTCTCTACTTTGGTCTAAAGATATTAGACAAGAAACGAAATTGACAATCTATCGAACCTTGGTAGAGCCTATTATGACTTATGGGGCAGAAGGTTTGGCAGATAACGCAGAAGGATAGAAAAAGAATAGAAGTAGTAGAAATGGATTTTCTAAGGAGAGCGTGTGGTATATCCAAAAAAGATCACATCAGGAATGAAGATATTAGAAGGAGGACAAATACTGTATATTCCAGTGTAGATAGAATTGAAACGAGACAACTAGTGTGGTTATGGTCACGTGAAACGAATGAATGAAGATAGATGGGCCAAAGAAAAGCTTTAAATTACATACCACAACAAAGAAGAAGAAGGGGAAGGCCTTCAGTTGCCTGGGAAGAAAATGTACGGCACATTAATGAGAGATAGAGCCATCAGAGAAGACGAAATGGATGGACAGAACAGAACAGAATACATCTACATACAAGAAACATATATATATATATATTATATATATATATATATATATATATATATAAACAATAATAAATGTTGATGTTCTTTAATATAATCTGTTGCTCAATATTTTTGTTGAAGTAGTTATTACAAATTTTTCACTGGGAAAAAATCTAATTTTATTTATCTTTTAAATCATTTTTTTATAACTTGGTTACTTTTTAAAATATTTTTTAAAAGTGATTTTTTTTTAATAATTTGTTACATTTTTTTTAAAATTAAGCTGTTAAAACCCGTTCACTCTCCCAGAACTTATTTTTAATAAAATGTCAATAAAGGAAACGTGAGACGAAATAACATTAATTTCATTGTTTTTTGTTAAATATTTAATTTTAATACTTAACAAAAAAAACTTTTTCAAATAAGAAAAAACAAATATTTTTTTTTTCAAAAAGGTTTTAAAAAAATTATATTATTTTGACGTTTATATTTTACTCATCGTTAAGGTTTCTTAATTGAGATGTATTTTTGTATAGTTTGGGAGAACAAGTTTCTCCACGTTGTATAGTTTGTCCACATTGAAACATATTTGGAGGAGTTTCAGAATTTAAATGCATTCTCTTTACAGGTATTTCTTATTTAGAAATGATATTCACACCGGCACTGGTACTTTCTACAAAATTAGTATTGTTATCGTACGCAATATTATCACCCACATTGTACCACGACGGCCACATCACTATTCAAAATACTTAAATTTCAGCAAACAACACTCTACACTCTACCATCGAACTGCTTTTCCAACTAAAATGCTTCGCACAGGCATAAAGTCGGTAGTAAAAAAAGAAGGGATTCAACATAGCAGCATTTAAAGTGTTCTACAATATATGTTACCGCAACTATAGCTTCATTTGAAGAAGTAAATAAATATTAAGGAATTTATTTATTTTTCTTCTAACTAATCCTACTTGTATTTTTTCTTAATTGGTCTTATTATGTAAAAATTACTATATGAAAATATCGACAACAAGACAACAGTTATTAATAAACCCTGGAATGAAGAAAAAAGGTTTACATTGTTATTATTATTCCCCCTAGAATACAAACCATCGTAATTTTTACGACGCCATTGTCGTTGTTGTAGGATATTGTAGAAAGAGTACACCAGTATATCTCGCTCGCTCATCTATTGTTACATTAGTGTATATCGAAACGTTTTACAATTACAGTTGCATCTACATTATTAGTGAATTGCCTGCAAATGAGCACAGCTTCGTAAATATAACAAAGGTAAATAATGACGTTATAATTGCAGAAACAATTATTAGTTTTATTTTTTTTTTTTTTTTAGTGTAAAATATGAATACGTAAACTAGAAACATCAATAGACCTCCCACGCAGCGGAAGTTGGAAGCTTAGTTGCAATTGTGCCTGGAAGAACTTTGGCCAGATGAATCGAATAACAATTGTGACAAATCAAAAGTGGATGTGTATGGCAAAATAAAAGATAAATACCTCCCGAGATAATAAATCTCAAAAATCGTGAAATTGGTCATTTCTTATTCTGCTTTGACAGTGAAAGCTTATTTTGCTTTGAAAGACAGATTGGGTATCGGTCTTAAAGACAGGAAAAGAAACTCATGGATCAGAGAAAAAACAAAAGGTGAACGATGTATCAAGGACAGTTGCAAACTGTAATGAAACTTCGCCGGTCACACTCTCCGGCAAAAATATGAAAGATGGAATAAGCGAATTCTACACTGGAGACCATGGAAAAGAAAAAGAAAAAGAGGAAGACCACAGATGAGATGAACTGACGAGCTTAAGAGAACGGCAGGAAGGACTGAATGCAGATCGCCCAAAATAGAGACCAATGGAGATTAACAAGGGAGGCCTATGCTCAAGAGTGGGCGTTTAAGGCTGATTAGAGAGATTAGATAGAGATAGTAAAAAATTACGGTATCTTATAAGACAAAAGTAAAGTCGTATAATCCACAATGGTCCAGTAAAATGTGATCCAGCTAGAGAACCAGATATTATTACATTTTATAAGTACGGAGTAGACAGATATGACCAAATGTGCGAAAGCATGAACGTCTCAAGAAAAACAAGAATATGGCGTCTTTGCCTGTTCTAAGGCATGATAAATATAGCTTGCATAAATTCTTAGATCATTTAGAATCATAACCACAACGACAGCAGAAAAAAATCATCACCAGAAAAAAATGTATTGTCATTTTGTCTGAACAACTGACGAAACCTAAATTGGTCACTTTGAACCGCTCGCTCGGTAAAGTTTCTTATTGAAAATACTTTAAATCTGGAGCCGCGACAAAAACGAATATGCCCTATTGTGTCAAAATGTGTCATGTGTCAAGTTTGTCGCGTCTAAAAAACGACGAATAACAACCCTTCTTGTGGCGAACATCGCGCCCTTTGTTGTCAGCAGTGTAGTTCTAAAATGCAGAATTTATGATATTTTTTTGTGATTTTTAGGTTTTAGAAATATGGCTTTGTTCAAAATAATTTTTCTCAGCGTAGTAAATTTTACAATGGTTAGTGTAAATAAAGGTAAAACTAAGGATTAGTATTCTAGTGTTATAATATACATTGTTGTTGCTTATGTGTGTCTGATTAATCTACTTTTTTCACTTTTTTTTGTGACTTTTTTATTAAATAAACTTTAAAAAACCCAGAATTTACTTCTATTTGATACAGCGATCAATAGTTCCTTTACAAGCAAGGTCGTCTGCATTTTAAATAATTAAATTCAGCATCCTAATTCAAAGAAAACCAACTAAATGAGATAAGAAATTCAACTGTCAAGTCATTAAAGTAAGTAAAAAACTCAGTAGAGAAACTAAGATAAATAACAGCAAACAAGCGACTTTTTTAGCGTGAGAGAAAGATTCCGGTGGGACTTGGCGGGAGGGGAAACATTTACAGTCGTGCTTAAAACAACAACTTTTTGCTATTGCTTGAACTTTTTCTCCGTTTGCTTTATCGCCCTGTTTATATGTCTTTCTGTAATTGTACGAGGAGAGTCTGATAGGAAACAGATTTTGTTCATGTGTAACTTGTTAAATATAAAATTACAGATACAGTGGGTTGATCTCATATATTATGATCAGTCACAAAAGATTTTTCTCCTTTTTGATCTATTCTATGTAACAAATTGAGTATGTTTGATATAAATGGTTATTAGTAGTCTTGACGTAGTAAGTAAAAAAATCTATCAGTTTTACTTATTTAAGATAATTCAGTTTTATTTCATAAACAGTTTTACTTACTTAAGATATTTCTGAAACTAAAATAGTAAGATAAAGATACTGTTACAGGCATACAAAGCTTTCACGTCAGATAGGTCAACAGTGGCAAGTAGCGCAAGCAACAGAGAGCAATATAAAAAACCTGATACAACAAAGCCCTGTCTTATCAACGTGTCCAAAAATGTGATCGATAGCGTGTCACTACGCAGAGAGACGAGAGAATAATGAGGGATATCTTCGTAAACAACAAATAAACCATAACCACGGTTTTTATTCTAAAAAATATCTTATATCTTTTTTATTTACAAGTTTGTTTCTCCGAGGAGTCTACAGTGAAGTCATTCATTGAGAAATCGACCTTCGTCCGAAGACGAGTGGGTGAAAAATATCACTAGGATTGTATAGTGGAGCAAGAAAAGCATCCTCTTATAATCATGATATTGTCTGTGATCAAGTAGCAAGGGCACAGGACGACTGTGCATTGTAAAGGGAATGATAAACGAACATCAGTATATTGAAGTTCTGGAAAAAGCTTATCATAAATTAAAGATTGGTTTGGCAAATCCGAAGATTTTACCTTTATGCACGATTCAGCACCATGCCATAACGCAAAAACATAGCAACATCTTACCTAGAAAAAAGAGAAATTAAAGTGACCAGGTAATTCCCCAGACTCATCGAAAATCTATGGGTACTCATAAAAGAGGGCAGAAATTTGTCACAAATAAGAGAAGACTGCATGAAAAACGTTTAAAGGCATTTCAAGAAAGTTCAAAACTGTCATCGAAGGTCACACAATATATTTAAAGACAATCGTTATTTAAGATCAAAGAAAAAATATTTCAAAATTTTGTAAAAAAACTTGTGTCTGATCTATTTGTATATTACACTTATATTATTAGATGCTTACATGCAGTTTTATTCTTTATTAAACACCAAACAAAGTTTTTTGTAATGATCATAATAATTTGATCACCCACTGTAAGTACCTACTATAGCGCTATTTATAATAGACAGGGTGTTATATTTAGAGAAAGTTCTTCAATTTTAAATAGGCTGGGTAATTATGTGTGCCACGAAAATAAGCGAAAGAACAGTTAAATGGTTTCTAGTTATAGAACGAAAATATTTTACACTAACACCTGAAGATTTTGATTGCTGAAACAATTTGCCAAACTTATTTTCTAGTATAAACCGAACTACGTGAAAGGATTGACTTTCTGACTGTTTAAAAACAGTATAAAAATATTTTGAGTATAACGAAACTTACGAGAACAACAGTGGCCAGAGCAGTAAGCTTCAGTACGAAAAATATCTGTCAATTCTTTGAATTATGAAAAGATGTAAGTCTTAAGAGTCATGGATAAATAGGAGGTGTGTATTTATCACAATAAATCACATTGAAATCACGTTGAAATTTTGGTATTATTTGAAAACTTATTTTGAACCCCACATGTTAGTAAATAAAAGTTTGATCAAAACGAATTTTGTCGTATGGTTTTTCACATATGAAATATAGGTAGCGGAACAAAACAAGTTTTGTCCACCATAAGTAGTTAATCAGAAAAGGTTTAGTCACAACCAGCCAATCACATGACAGCATTCGCTCTACCCATGATGCTCTGTTGTTTGAGGTTAGGAGTTTTCACAATGTTTTGTTCAGCTTCATTGTTACCGAAAGGGAGAATTGGCAAAGAAGAAAAGACTAACCAACCTAAAGATTACAATACCTTCAACCCGTGCTCAGATTCCTTATAAAGGTTTTCGTGTAAAAGCTTTACTCTCAGCAATTGTTCTTATGTGAGGAAAAACTTGCTATCTGTGGTCAATAAAACTGCTCACAGACAGCTTCATTTCAAGTCATGTGTCCCTTCGAAACATCAGAAGAAGAAAGCCACGAAATACAAGCAACAAGGCTTGGCGTAACTCTTGTTCTGTTGAGTACACTTTGATGAAGCAAAACACAAAAATTATCAAGGTATCAAATGACTTTGAATACATCATGAACAGACTGGATACCATTAGTCGTAAATATGGACTTAAAATTAATGTACAGAAGACCAAGGTAATGATAATCGATCGAATTAGAAATAACCTAGCATTTGTAGACTACGAAAAAGCTTTCGATATCATAGAAACACACGGCCGTAATAAACGCAATGCAAAATTGTAGAATAGACAGCAGATATATTAACTTAATAAAAGAAACTATGAACCAAGTACAGCTACATACTACCTAAATGAAAATAAACACACGAACCCTGTACCATTACACAGGGGAGTCAAAAGGGAGATACTTTATCACCCAAACTGTTCACCTTAGTTTTGGAGGACGTTTTTAAAAACCTAAATTGGAAATATAAGGGAAATAAACATCAATGGCCGCTACCTCAGTAATCTACGATTTGCAGATGACATAATCTGATAGCTACTGACTACAAGAAATGCAAACCATGCTTGTAGAACTACATACCGAATCTTCTAAAATAGGACTGAAAATGAATTTAAACAAAACAAAAGTCATGCACTCCGAAGACACCGTGACAATAATAAACGAAAAAGTTATAGAAAAAAGTTGAAGAATATATATAATTAGGACAAAAAATAATACTAAAATAGGGAAAATTCAAAATGAAGAAATAAAAAGAAGAAGAAAGTTAGCTTGGGCAGCATTCGTAAACTGAACTATATACTCAGATATCGACAAATTCAAATACATCTTAGATCTAAAGTTTTTGATGCATGCACTATTCCGATATTAAGTTATGCGGCACAAACATGGACAATCACAAAAAAGAATATGAATATGCTTAGAGTCACTCAACACGCGCGATGGAAAGAGCAATGCTAGGTGTATCACTTAAGGACAAGAAAGGAACACGAAACATGCACCTAGTACGGACGCTTATCTTTCGATCGCTACCTATGCGCCAGAAACTTGGACCATTCAAAAGTTCGACTCACGACGTCTAATAGCCTTGAAATGTGGGTATGTCGTAAAATGATGCATATACCCTAGACGGCAATCGCACAAATGTCTCAATATTGACAGAACTAGACATCAATACTAGGCTTACCACAATCATCAACCAAAATATATTGAGGTACTTTGGACACATTACCAGGCGAATGGAAGGCATGGAGAGGTTGGTGGTTGAAGGCAAGGTAGATGGTAAAAGAACTTGAGGAAGATCACCACTCCGATGGTCAGACCAAATAAAGTGCGCTACGGTACTCTCTGTCTGAGGCAGCACACCGCGCCCAGGAAGAGAAGAATGGATAGCAACCATTCGTCAACTACCATAACGTCACCACATCCTTACGAAGGATAAAGGATAGAGGATGAGGATATTCTGGTATACAATCTCTCTCCAATGGCGCTACAGCCCAAATCGGGCCTTGGCCTCCTCCAAACTATGCCTCCAGGCTTGCGGTCCCGCACCGATCTTCTCCAGGTTCTCACGTCTAGCAAATTTTGCGCATCCGCTGCCACTTCATCCTCCCATCCTTTCCGTGGCCTTCCTTTTGGTCTTGCGCCCTGCATTTTACTATCTAGGGCTCTTTTCGGCAATCTTTCTGTCTCCATTCTTACTACATGACCAGCCCAGCGCAGTCTCTGAAGTTTAAACGAATTCTGAGATCGGTGTCTCTTTGAACAGTTGGTAGAGTGTACCTGGATCTCTATATTTCGTTTTCGTTAATAGATCCAAATATCTGGGTATACAATACAAATTTTTTAGAATATAGAATTCTTTAAGAAGTTAAACCTTTTGCCAAGTTAAGGATTATATATATATATAAAGGAAAAAATAGAAAAACAAATCCAAAATAAAATAGAGTACGACCCGGCAGGTTTTACAGCTGGGAAATCATGTGTTGACCACATCTATACTATACAACAGCTAATAGAGAAGAAGATGGCAAAGAACAGACCAGTCCATCTAGCCTTTATTGACCTAAAAAAGGCATATGACTCTGTGCCCAGACAAAGACTGTGGGAAGCCATGCAACAAATAGGAGTAGAAGATAAGTTGATACATGTAGTGAAGTCTCCTACAGGGCTGCTGGACTTCATCTACACTCTTTAAAATATTTCTTCAAGACGCCCTAAAGCCAAGAAAAGGAAATGTGAGTGAATGTGAGTACCCATAAGGAACGACCACCTGTATACCCTCAGTTTCGCCGACAATCAGGTCATAATAGCACAAGACGAGGAAGATCTAAGTTATATGGTTCGAAAACTAGGCAATAAATGGCCTGAAAATAAACATTAACAAAACAGAATATCTGAACACAACACAAGAACCAACAAGAAACCTGGAAGTGGATGACGGGCGTGAAATAAAGGGGACCGATACATTTAAATACCTGGCGTTCATTATATCAAATAAAGGTACTACAGAAGAAGAAATTAAAAATCGAGTGGGTCAAACCAGAAACTCTATAAGACAACTGAATCCAATCCTATGGGATAGACATATTATAACAAAAAATACCAAAAAAAAGAATTTATAACACGATGATTCGCAGCATTCTAACATATAGGAGCAGAAAATTGGGTCTTAAACAAAAGTAGCGGAAACAAAATAAACGCCACAGAAATGGACTATTGGAGAAGAAGCTGCAGAGTTTCCAGAATGGACAAAATAACTAACGACGAAATCAAAAGACGAAGGGAGATAAAGAAAGACACCTTAAATTACATTGAAGAAAAAAGATTAACGTGGTACGGACATGTCAGACGTACACACTCAAACCGATGAATAGCAAAAATAACAGAGTGGAGCTCCATAGGAAAACGCAAAAGAGGCAAACCAAGAAGATCTTTCAGAGATGAGGTAGATGAAGCCATGGAAAGAAGAAGATTGGAAGACGGAAAATGGGAGGACAAAGAAGAATGAAGAAAATGGTTGAGAGAAGGGAAACAGCGACAGCTGTAGGAACCCCTTTCATAAAGGATTAAACCCATCTTCAAAAAAAAAAGATGGAAGATGTCAAATGTGATTTTGACAAAACGTCTCAATCTACAGTTTTTGGAGTAAATATATAGGAGTTTCTCTCCTACATATTTATATTTTATATCTATTTTTGTATCAAAACTTATTGGATTGCTCCACCAAACAATATACAAAAACACAGACAATTTCGTCTGTAATTTGTCAAGCAGCCCTTAGAAACGAAACGAGGCGTCTAAACGTATAAAACCCTAACGCAATATAATTTGCTTATCTATGCCTTATTATGCGTGCACGGCTGGATAAGAACGTTTTGAAAAACTTTATTATGAAACTTCATCGTCAGAAACTTCGGTCCCAAACTTTGCGAAAGCAGCGCCACCAACTCTGAAGAGAATTACAGTAAATACTACAAAACTTCATTCTTGTGATATAGAGATATCTTTCAATTCAAAAGAAAGCTTAAAGACGTCGAGCCAAAGCGAATCGTTTCAGTGAGATTAGAGAGGTGTAGCTGTTTTTGTTTTTAACTCGTTCTTGTTATTAATCCAATGTGTTAAATAGAAAACAGAAAAGTGAGGTGAATGTAGATTTGATGTGAGATTAAGAAAGAGTAAAACGTTTTAAAAGTTTAGTACAACAATGCATTGCAATCTAATAAACACACCAGTCGTATTATTATTGATTGATTTCTTTTTTGTTAAAACTGCCATTACATTGTATTATTTTTTCAATTAATTTATCTGCAGTGATTGTTGCTCCGAGATAATTAAAACTCTCCACTTTTTCACAGTTATATGGGTCTATTGTAACATTTTGCCCTATTCTATCCGTCCCTTTTGTCTGTTGATGCACATGAATTTGGTTTTCTCTTCGTTTGCCCTTAAACCAGTTTTCTTTGCCTCTACATCCAATTTATTGTCTCCCTCACATTGGTGACTGCGTTTCCACAATGTCAATGTCATCTGCGTATGCTAGTAATAATTTTGGTCCATTTACTGTCAGTATTTTGTAAGTTGTGCTGTACTATCGATGTATTGGAGTGACGCGATCTCCTGCAGCGTTCAGCCACGTATCGTATTGTGAGAGTTGTTACTATCGTACTGTTCACACATAACTTAACAAGCTGTATAAGTTTTTTTGAAATTAAAAGTTCTGTCATTGCATTCCACATCTGATCACTTTTAATGCCGTCATACGCTTGCCGAAATCTATGAAGAGATTATGGATAGTTCTTTTGAATTCCCATCCTTTTTCAAGCAGCTGTCTTAGAGTAAAGATCTGATCTATGATCGATCTATGTTTTCTGAAGCCGGCTTGATATTCCTCCATGAAATTTTCTCCAAACGTTGTCAGCCTACTTAATAGGATGTTCGATAAGATTTTATATGCCGTATTAAGTAGGGAGATACCTCTATAATTAGAGCACTTGGTTTTGTCTTCCTTTTTATATATTAACACTTTCGTGCCATTTTGTTAGTATTTTCTCTTCGATCCATCTAAGTGTTATTCTTCTTCTTCTTTCAGTACCCTGTCCGATTATATAACGTTGGAAATCATATTGGCAATAATAACTTTGTTTAAGGGGCTCTAAATAAATTAGCGGTGGTCCCTTGATACCATTCTCGGAGATTTCGGAGCCAGGATGTTCTTCGTCAGCCTGGGCCTCTCCTTTCGGCGATCTTACCCTGTATTATGAGGTGTAGAAGGTTATACCTCTCTGGATGTCTCAATAAGTATTATAAGTTTGTGTATTTGTCAATATGTTAATTGCTTGCAATGTTTCATCTATTTTGGAGTCCTCTACCGGTAGGTCCACACCAAAATATATATTTTCTCCATGTTCTTCCTCTTAATGTATGTTTCGTAAAGTTTTGAAATATTCTTGCCATGTTTGAAGTAGTTCTTTTTCATTTATTATTAATTCATCATTTTTTCTGAGTACAGAAACGCATCTAGGTCTGAAGCCTTTCTTTTCGTTTGACACTGATTTGTAAAATGTTATTTGACTGTTGCCTATTCCTTTCCATTTTGTCACATTTCTGTTAGTCGTACTTCTATTTTTCTTTGTAATTGATTTTCTTGTTTCTCGGCGTGAAGTTGCATAGTTTTCTTTACTTTCTGCTGTTCCTTGTTGAAGCATAATGTTTCACTTTATCTGTCTGTCGTGTAGTTTTTCTTGACATTTTCTATCAAACCAACCATTTCCTTGTTCTGTTCCTGTTTTTTCCTATTATTAGTTCTGCTGACTCCGTAATTGATTTTTCCATTTGTGGCCACAGCCTTTCGACATTCTTGCTCTGGTCTACTGTATTTAGATGCTTTTTATAACCGTTCTCATAAATTCAGGACGCTACTGACAAATTGGTATAGGCTGGTGAATTCTAGTTCATCATCATCATCAATGGCGCTACAACTCTTCGTGAGTCTTTGCCGCGTTTACTATTGCCTTCCATGTTTGTCGGTCCTGTGCCAGTAATTCATTGCCATCATCTTCTCAGAAGACTGCATCTTTCCACCTTTTTCTAGGCCGCCCTACAGACCTTCTTCCATTTGGCCTTTCCCAGTACACATTGTTTATAAGGCGATTGTCGTTACTGCGTATCACATGTCCTGCCCATCTAAGTCTATTGGCCTTTATATATCTGACTAGATTTTCTTTTCCGAATAGAGACTCTAGCTCGTTATTATATCTGCCCCTCCATTCTTTTGTCACGCTGTCTCTGCAAGGGCAATATATCATTCGAAGAATTCTAGTTAACACTTTAAAAAGCAAATCATCTCCCTCCTGGGCTTTTGGGTATCCTACGCAGTAGTGATATGAAAGTTATATCTAATTTATATTGGAATCAAACTGCCAAGGTAAGAGTTGACAACCAGTACACCCAAAATATCAAAATCCGCGGAGGAGTCCGCCAGGGTTGCGTGCTGTCCCCACTACTTTTCAATGTCTACAGAAGAAGCGCTCTTAGACACAATAGAAGGTATATCTATCAATGGAGAAGTTTTGAATAACTTACGTTTTGCAGACGATACAGTAATAATGGCGGCTAACAACGTTGTCATGAGTACGGACTGAAGATAAATTTAAAGAAAACTAAATGCATGATCATGACTAAATCTGCACATGCAAATATCCAATTGACTATTGAAGTGCAATTGAGAGTATTAATAACTATAAATACTTAGGAACATAGATAACATCAGATGTAAACCAAACCAAAGCAATTAAGACACGTATTAAAATAGCACGTGCATCATTCATTAAACTTAAAAAGTTTCTTTGTTGTCGAGATATAAGGTTAGAACTACGCCTGAGAATGCTTCGATGTTACGTGTTCTCTACTCTTCTTTATGACTTGGAAGCGTGGACACTAAAACAAGTCCATCAGAATAAGTTGGCCGCCTTTGAATTTTGGTGTTACAGAAGAATTCTACGAATATCATGGATTGAAAGAATGTCAAACGTGGAAGTAACTAGAAGGATAGGAAATGAGGCGGAAATAATATTAACTATCAAAAGACGAAAGCTTGATTACTTGGAACATGTGATGAGAGGGCAAAAATACGCATTATTACAACTTATTAAGGAAAGCGAAATGTGGGAAGACGAAGAATATCCTGGCTTAAGAACTTAAGGGAATGGTTTGAATGCAGTAGTGCAGAACTTTTTAGAGTGGCAGTCAACAGAGTTCGCATAGCCATGATGAATTCCAACCTTCGATAGAAGATAGAACTTAAAGAAGATGCAGCAGTATTATTATACCTTACTCATAAAGTATTTACGTTTAATCTACTATAACTAGAATAGCTCTAGGCTGCCGATTTTTCAAATCATCAACGTGACCTAACTTTTTAAATTAACGACAGCCTTTGTCAACATTTACTTCCTCACTGAATATAATTTGATACGTAACAAGGAATGTAGACCTGTGAGACCAACAATAGTGAAATTCAACTTGAAATATAAATCACAACCTACTCTCATTTAAATCACCGTGAATAAAGTATACAGTTCGTTAGAGAGCTTTACGAACCGACGCACAAAGACGAATGACTAAATACCACACGTCGTGAAAAGGCTAAACATGATTTATCGATTAATAATTAACCGTTCAAGTAAGTATTTTGAGCTGCAAATATACGACATGCGGATTTGTTTTCTGAAGAATAAAAGTGAAACCAATATGTCCGCCTAGTGCCTAGTCGGGCCGTATCGTGCAAGCGGCATTCCAGACAAACTTGAATTAATTATATACGTTAATGGATTATATACACACAATAATAAATATACAGGCATGTGTCTACACTGAGAAATAAAGGTTCTTTGAAATAGCCGAAAGATATTATAAAGTACATTTTTCACCAATCTATCTCGTGTTTAAACTCTTGTAAAATTCAAAAAGCTTATTGTTGCAAAAACAACTTATTTAATTATTGTAATCATAGTTTGGTACCAGAAACAACCAACCTATTATGATCAACGACCAGAAAATTGAGAGAGTAGTGTAATTTGTATATCTTGGCAGCATAATTGACTGTAATGGGGGTACAGAGCGTGATGTACATGAAAGAATAAATAGGCTCGCAACGCCTACAACATGCTTAACAACATATGGAAATCCAGGATTTACCCAACTAAAACGAAATTAAAAATCTTCAACACAAATGTAAAAGCTGTATTACTGTATGGCTGCGAAACGTGGAAGATATCAGCACCCATAGTACACCAATTACAAGTTTTCATCAATAGAGCGTTACGAAAAATCCTTCGTATATTTTGGCCTAACCGAATCTCCAATGAAAATTTATGGAACCAAAGCAGCCAAGAAGATGTCATAAAGCAAATAAGGCGAAGAAAATGGAGATGGCTGGGCCACACACTCCGTAGACCGCCAAATGACATTGCCAGGACAGCGCTGGATTGGAATCCCAAGGCCGACGGAAAGTAGGCAGACCTAAGGGAACTTGGAGAAGGACAGTACTTGACGAAGGGAGAAAAATGGGAAAATCCTGGTTTGAAATCAAAGCACTAGCCAAAATAGAGTTCGCTGGAGGACACTTTGTGGAAGCCCTATGTTCCTCTTAGGAATCTTGGGACTTATATATATAATCATAGTTTGTTATTTTTTCAACTTAACCGCTTAGATCGTCACCCCTCATGTTAATGTGTGTGTCACCCTCTCTTTCATAACCTCTTTTCACCACACCTTAAAGGAACTTAGCTTAGGACAACGACAGTGCTAAATTGCCTCTCGGCAAGTAAAAACGGGCTTCGGCACCCCGAAAAGTGCATGATGTGTAAGTGAAAAATGCGCTTGTAGAACAGGTGTTTTGTGTTACCGTAAGCCGTTTTGTTTCTCTCTGTAACTCTATGTATCTTTGTTACTGCCTCCTATCACGTAAAGCTAATGATATTTGTATAACTCTTTTTAATATTATCAGAATTGCGATAATTATCAATGTCGAATCGGAAGTTCACTATAAATACATCGAAGGAAAAATACGTCTTAGTGTTTTATTGCTTCAGTGGTCCTTGATAAATATTTTGAAGCAATTAGGTGTTCAACAACATCTCTCTTAAATGTGGAAAGTTTGGTAATACATTTAGCCTCTCCACCACTTATATTTGCCGATATTATTTACAAATCTAAAACACGCTTAACTAGAACAGCGTTAAAATATTTTCTCCATATTTAAAGTACTTCTTACAGGATGCAAAAGCTAGTTAATCTTCCAGTGGTAAATCATATTTAACACGTATACCACAGAACTATCCCCCTGAGCTGTTCAAGTATGGAGCAAACGCGCGAAAAAAATACATAATAAAACTTGTTGCATCCATTTGGAGAGAAGGAAAACTCCCAGACAGTTGGAATGTAGGTATTATAATACGTATTTACAAAGAAAGTCACTATGTCACTAATATGTGAAAACTATCGAGGCATTACCCTCTTAAATACGGTTTACAAAATACTGGCTTATAATACTTTATGATCGATTACTAGTATATACTGAGGATAAAATAGATAAATACCAATGTGGATTCGAAAAAGAAAGGTCAACAATTGATCAGATTTTCCTTCTCAGATAAACCTTAGAAAAGGCATATGAATATGGAATTGATACCCACCACCTCTTCATAGATTTTAAAAGCGCTTATGACACTGTAGACAGAAGCGCACTTTATAATGCCATGGCAGAACTAGATATTCCGTCGCATCTAATAACATTGATAAAGGCAACTCTTTCGAAAGTTGAGTGCAAAATATATATACATACAAGGATTTCCACAGTTTTCACTGTATTCCTTCACTCAACCGTTTTCTCCAATTTTTTCCTGTTTAGCCAGTCCCCTTCCTGTAGGTTTCTTCTTCTCATTGCTTCGTCCATTTCATCTCTGAAAGACCTTCGGGGTCTGCCTCTCTTTCTTCTTCCTATCGGGCTCCACTCTGTTATTATATTTATCCACCGATTTTGGTCTGCTCTTCTGACATGTCCGTACCAGGTTAACCTCTTCTGTTCGATGTAGTCTATTATGTCGGAGTTCATTCCAATTCTCCTCTTAATCTCCATGTTATTTATTCTATCTCTTCTTGTTACTCTGCAGCTTCTCCTTAGGAATTCCATCTCTGTTGCTCTTATTTTGTTTTTGGTTTTCTTATTTATTGTCCAATTTTCACACCCATAAGTGAGAATACTTCTTGTCATGGTATTATATATTTTTTTCTTTGTTTTCATGCTGATGTTCTTATCCCATAGTACCGGGTTCAATTTTCGTATGCAGTCTCTTGTTTGTCCTAGTCTATTTTTTATATGTTTCCTCCGTTGTTCCTTTGTTTGATATTATGAAACCTAAATACTTATACTTGTCTGTTCCTTTGATTTGTTTAACTTCGTCTATTTCCAGCTGTTTTAGCAGCTCCGTTGTTAGGTATTCAGTTTTGTTAGGTTTATTTCCATCCCATTCTTTGTATATTCCTGCTCCAGATTTCTCATCATAAAACTGAGGTCATCCTCGTCTTGTGCGATCACTATTTGGTCGTCAGCAAAACTTAGCGTATATAGATATTCGTTCCTTACTGGTATACCCATTCCTTCGCACTTTCTTTTCCATGGTTTCAGGGTTTTTTCCAGGAATATTTTGAACAGGGTAAGGAATGAGTGAGTAGTCCCTTTGTCGTTTAAATGGACTGCATATTCTATTGCCCGTTTTGATAGCTACTTTCGTTATTCTTGTAGAGTGCTTTTACCGCGTTTATTAATCTTCGTGGAACTTCGATGTCTTCCATTGCTTCCCATAGCTTGGTTCTAGGTATTGAGTCATATGCCTTCTTAAGATCAACAAAAGCCAAATGGACGGATCTATTTTTGGCCATTCTTTTTTCTATTAGTTGTTCGACCGTGTAAATGTGATCTAAGCATGCTTTCTCCGCTGCGAAACCTGCCTGGTCTTCTCCGATTTTATCTTGTATATATATCGAGTGGAAAATCAAGGTACAAAGATTTTTAAACATTAAAATTACAAAAAATTCTAATCAGTTCTAAACGCGGAATACTGCTTCGAAGTATTAGCAAGCACAAAAAAGAGGAAACATGAATATTTGGGTAATTTAATAATGCATAAAATAGACAATTCTAGAAAATTTAATGCGAGAAAAGATCCTAGTTTGCAACACTTACAACCTCTGATAGGAGAGGAACATAAACAAAAAGAAAATTGTCTCGCAGATATTGGAATTCAATATCAATGGACACGAACTCAGTTAGCGTTGCTTGTTTTGTCAGTGTAGCCAAACACGCCTGTAGTAATTTTAATCACAAGCAATATATGTGGATATACCCGTAGTTGTGATTGTGGACATATTTATAAACTATTAATCATAAATTCACTCATCGATACCGTAGCCATTGCCTAAATAATTAATGTTGGTCATTTAATGACCCATTAATCTTTTGTGATTATCACTTTACCAAAATGGATGTTTAGTTTAATGCACACGATGTTACTGGACCAAAGTTGGTTATAGTAAGTGTGTATAAATTTATAACTAGTAACCAAAAGCCGATATTTCACTAAACAACAGGAAATTGTTGTTGATGTGTTTGAAAATTGATGTGCAAGTTCTAGCATGTATTTGTTATCAAGTTGCTACAGGTAATTTTCTAAACATAGAAGTTATGCATATTATATGGACGAAAAAGTAGCTGCGTTGGTACTATTACTTAATTTTCTTCATCTTCACTAACGCTACAAATCCGATAATACGAGCAAATAAGCGTACAAACGATACATTACGGCAGTACTGTGCCATACATAGTAAACTAAATTACTAAAAAAACTTGCAAAAAAACAGTGAAACACTATGTGACTCGAAGAGCATATTGCTGAGTCCTGCTAAATTATGGGTGAGGTCATTCATGGAGGTGAGAAACATAAGAAAATAGATAAAAACAATAAAAAACAACAACAAAAATATATGAAATGAAAATATTAACGAAATACAAAAATATGATAAAAATAAAATCATTGGTAAGATTCACTATATAATACAGAATAGCAGCGCCAACGTGTTCTGTTCCATCAGGATGGTTGGTGTTGTAAATAGAATAATAAGGGATTTTCAACATCGTTCTGTCAGTGAAGTGAGTTTCCGATATGAGTAGTACATCAATTTTGTTATGTTAAATATTAAAAAAATGCCACAAGAAAATAGCTTTAGAACAACTATGTTAAATAAAGTTAATAACTCCTGTCTTATGGTTACCTAGGCCATTGGAATTCCATTGTGCTATTCGTAGTGACTTAATTTTCATGACTGAATTTATTTATTACTGTGAAAAGCATGTTTAAGATCATGCTATTTTAATTGAAGTGCGTATTGAAAATAAAAAACAAAACATACAATCAAATAAGACAATTTACTTAAATACGTACAAAAGACACAAAATTATGGTTTAGTAATTCCATTTTGATTTTAAACATGTTTAAAATAAAGACTGTACAAAAATATTAATTTATATTGTTAAATAAACTTTTGTAATGTGAAAGAAAAGGAAAATATAACAATTCTATCTTAATTGTTTACTTAACATATAAGCAAAAAAAATATCTATGAAGTTGAGGTTTTATTATGGACTTTTTGTATATTACTAAAAATCGGCCATTACACTTTCGTCCAAAATAATGAGTGTCATAAAAGAAGGTATACATTTTCGTCCCAACCCCTAAAATTGAGGTATACAAGTTCGTCCAAAGTGTCAGGTAAATTTTCGTAATTAAATATTTTAAATATATAAATATATGTACGAATCTTTGAGTTTATTCATTTATGAAAATATTCGCAAAGTGTTTATATTACTATAGTCTTGAATTGTGTTATGAAAATTATTTATTCTTGAAACGGTATGAAGAATTTCAACACACATATGGTGGTGAAAATAAGTGCAACGAAAAGAGGTGCTCCTCTTTTATGCGTAAATAACTATAAATTCAATTTAGTCGAAAAGTTAAAAAATGCAATTAGGGATGATGTAGTAATTTCTAGACAAAACTTAAATCATTCTCATGAAATTCTGGAGGCCAACTGCATTCAACAACAGTTTGTAAGAGTAGCAGCTAACGTAAAGCTGCAGAAGATATAAGTACTCAACCAGGAAAATTTTACATCGCGTTTTAAAGTGAAGAAGCAAATAGCAGTTTAACATTATGGATTTGAAATCAGTGAGAAGTATTTATAATGTAAGAAGAAAATAACTCCCGTTTTACCAAAAATGCTAGAAGAAGTACTGGAATCATTGGAAAAAATTATAGGACCCAATCATCACATCTAGAAATGAACACTTTTTATTGGTAAATGATAAGAGTGCAAAATTGACTATTATATCTTTTGAGACAAATCTCAGACATTTATGTAAGTAAAATCCGTAAAATAGTTTCGAAACACAATTCAGATTTCTGCTTATAATCTGAGCCTTCTAATAATTGCAAGGCAAACAGACGTTGATAAAAGATGTTAAAAGGGACATGGGGAATCTAAAATTTGCATTCCACGACATGTCTTTTACAACTAAGCAGAAATCCTTAGCGAAATGTGTTTCTCGTACTCACACAGAGTATATCAAAATAAAATGAAATAACCATAAATACACATGAAAACACCTATGAATGACTGTTCTGATGAGACCTATTAAGTCGAAATACGTATCAACAGATACATAGGCGCTGTTGCGTGAAATCAAATATTTGCTGTCTTTTTCATTTCAATTTATGTAAGTGTTCTAGAATATATGAATGGTACATTTAAATATTGCTCAAAATTCTATTATCAAATGTTTACAATTCATCGATACTACAATGGAGACTACATTCCAGTAGTATTTTGTTTATTTTCAGATAAATTATCATTTACATATGAAACATGTTTCAATTTGATAAGGACCAAATGTTCAGAGCTAACTTTAAATTTTCTTCCAAAAGATATTCTCCATGATTTTTAAAAACCAATTCGTAAGGCTGTTAAATCAGTTTGGGGTCAATCTAAAATAATTGGATGTAGATTTTATCTTTCGCAGACTTGGTGGCGAAAAATTCGAGAACTTGGCTTAACAAATAATTACAAAACAGAACTGAAGTGGGAAAATGGATTGGTCATTGCTTTGGTCTTTTTTTTCTAGATCACCAAGAAGTCGGTGACTGTTTAGTTTTTAAACTGATCGAAATTATGCCGAGAGCGTCGAACTAAATGCTTTTGTTGATTATTTAGTTGAAACATATATGTTGGTGAAAACTCAACATTTCCACCGATTCTCTGGGCTGCAAAATCATCAGAAACTACGAGAACAACTAATGCATGTGAATCCTTTCCATTCACATTTACATAAATACTTTAATACATACCATACGAATATATTGGTGTTTTTAGAGACTTACCAATCAACATCAAAATGAGATCTACTTACATTAGAATTCAAAGTATTCATAAATGTAACAGACATAACAAAACTGTAGTTCGAGTTCTATTTTTTAAAAGTAAAATAGAAAATTTTAATGAACAAACCATTACTAAGCTGGAATATGTTAAATATACATCTCATTATTTTAGTTTTTAAGTAAGTTTATTATTATTTGCTATTTATATTGTAAGTTGTAAATGAAATTTACTAATCTAAGATAATAAATTTTATAACGCAGTAAGACAACTTTTTTTTAAATATGGGATTGATCCCCATGGAGCTCGACCCTTGGACGAAAGTGTATATTATTATGCAAAAATATTTTATTTGGACGAAAGTGTTATTTCTTCAGGTAAAAATTTAAGGTAAAACTGAACTCATTACGATATTTCGGACGAAAGTGTATCTGCTCCTAATAATACAACATGTCTGTTGTGAAGTTCTTTGTAATGAAAGTACAATGTATCAATTAAAAATTTTATTTATAACCTCATATATATGTACTAAGATTAAATACGCATAAATCGTGGCGACCAACAGGTACAAGATAAAAAATGCATACATTTTAACTGACTACCGTAAATTAATCGTGAACAATAAAATACTTTCGAAAACACTAGGTAAATAGCTTCTCGTTAATTAGTAATAACAAAGATAGAGGTTCTTTAGTTATATCTGACTCTTCGATCTACAATTTATCTAATAGCCCATAATTACGCGGGGGCGGGCGCTACCAAGACCGTAGAAAATTATTGCTCTTCCCAGCCAGAGGCGGAACGGGTGAAGTGCTGCCAAGATTGATAGATGGTAATTTAATTCTTTTTTGTTGTTACTTATTGAATCTGTGAAAAAATTTTAGTTAAGACAATAAAATAATATACTTTTCGCTATATCTTAACAAAACTGATAAGTGACGAATGGCAAAACTCTTCTTCTTCTTTAAGTGCCGTCTCCATCAATGGAGGTTAGCGGTTATGGTGGCAAACGTTTGTCTATCTTCAGCTGCTCTTAAGAGTTCCTCAAATCCAAGTCCTGTCCAGTTTCTGATATTACGTAACCAGGACAATTTTTTTCTTCCAATTCCTCGCTTTCCTTCTATTTTGCCTTTTGTTATCAACTGAGGGATGTAGTATTTCTCGTTGCGCAACAAATGCCCTAAATAACTGGTTTTTCTTCTTTTGACTGTTCTCAATAGTTCTTTTCCTAAATTGAGTCTAGCTAGTACTTCTTCATTTGTTTTCGTGCTGTCCAAGGAATTTTTAATTTTCTACGGTACACCCACATTTCAAATGCCTCGATTTATTCAGGCTCTTTATTTTTAAAGTCTACGTTTCGACTCCGTAGAGAAGAACAGACCAGATAAAACATTTTACAAGTTTTTAATCTCAATTTAATATTTATATGTGTATCGCAGAATAGAACGCGCATCTTAAAGAAACTATCCCTAGCATGAGCAATTCTCGCTTTAATTTCTTGTTCTGGGTCCAGCTTGCAATTAATCCAACAGCCAAGGTATTTGTATTGGTTTACCTGTTCTAAAATATTCCCATTTATTTTTATAGGTAAGGGGATATTCTGTTTTCTTTGGATCACCATTACTTTTGTTTTTTTTTTTCGTTGATCTTCATTCCAAAACTCTCGACAAGCATCCTTAAGGTGGTCTATAATACTCTGTAAGTTTGTGTCTGTATCAGCCAGTAGGACTGTGTCATCTGCATATCTTATGCTAGATATTGGTTCTCCATTAATTTTTATTCCTGTGGAAAGGTTTTCCAAGGCTTGCTTCAATAGTAGTTCCGAGTAAAGATTGAACAGCATAGGGGATAGTATGCATCCTTGCCTTACTCCTTTATTTATACTAATATTTCTAGATGTATGATCGTCGATCCTAATCTTGGCACTCTGCCTCCAATATAAGTTCTTAATTAATCGGAGTCTTTACTATCCAAGTTGATGCTCTGCAAGGAATTTTAACATTTTATTATGGTTTACGCGATCAAATGCCTTTTCAAAGTCTACAAAACATAGAAAGACATCCTTTTGTTGGTCGTAACACTTCTGCAGCAGTACTTGTAATGAAAACAAGGCCTCTCTGGTCCCCATTCCGGCTCTGAATCCAAATTGATCGTATCCAACTTATTTTTCACAGCTTTTGTATACCTTATTGTGAAGTATTTTTAATAGAATTTTAAGCACTTGGCTCATAAGACTTATTAATCTAAAATCTGCGCATCGCCTGGAGTTAGCTTGTTTTGGAATGGGAATAAAAATAGATTCTAACCATCCTCTGGTATTTCCCAGTATCGTAGATTGTATTAAACAAAATTACTAACAAATCAATGTTATTGCTTTCGATCAATTTAAGTATTTCAGGATAAACTTCATCAGGTCCAGGGCTTTTGATGGTCTTTAATTGTTTAATGGCATATTCCACTTCGACTTTTAGAATTGGTGGGCTTTCAGTAACATTATTTATTGTAATGTCTATTCTTTCATCTCGGAACAGCTGTTGTATAAATTTTTCCCATTCTTCTATTTTATCTTTGGTGTTCTGAATTAACTCTCCGTTGGTATTTACCAGTGGGCAATGTTGTTTTTTGCGGATGAATGAAAATTCTTTCACCTTCTTGTACATATTAAAGTAATCATGTCTATGTTCTAATTCTTCTATTTCTTTACATTTTTCTTCGAGCCATTTTTCTTTTGATTCTTTTATTTTCCTTCGTATTTCTGTATTTAATCGTTTCTAATCGCTTGTGTTCTTATTTTTGTATTTCCTCCTTTCGTCTATCATCTTTAGAATAGCTGGTGTCATCCAGTCTTTTTTGCCATTAATCGTATATTTGGAATTTCTTCCCTTGCAAAATTGACGAGGATGGATTTTATTTGTTGCCAAGTTGTATTTATATTCTGGATATTTATTTGGGTTCGGTCTATTTCTGAGAGTTTTTCATTTAGTTTTACAGTGGTTTTATCTTTAATCTGTACATCTTTTAGTAGTTCCATATAGGTTTGTTCTTCGGCTTTGCATTTTTTATTACTTTAATTCTTGTGCGAATATTTGCTACTACAGGGTTGTGGTCGGAATTTGCATCAGCACTACGATATGTTTTTGTACTTGTAATGGAGTTACGAAATCATTGGTTGATTAAAACATAATCTATTTGATTTCTTATTATTCTTTCTTTTGTGTGTAGCGGGGAAGTCCAGGTGTATAATCTACGTTGAGGTAACTTAAACCAAGTGTTTGTTGCTATCATATTGTGGCAAAACTCTAAACATTCAAAACAATTCAAAACAAAGTAGATCAGTCCCATGGTATGGAGCTATTTTCTTCATATGTACTACCGTGAGTTTACTTCTAGATGAAAACTTAATGCGGTAGATTAGATCGCTAATTTTCTGTAAGACGGTGGACAGGCTTTCCCAGTTTCGTTGAAGTTTCAGACAAACGTCCTTTCTTACGTTTACGATTGTATAATCATACTCTTTCGAATGTTGTACCTGTAGGATGCATGCCGAGCCTGATCTTAGCTTTATCACTTTGAAGCTTCAAGCTTTTACAAGCCAATTCGTAGACTTTTTCCAATTTTTTTTTAATTTTCGACATATATTAGTGATGAAATTTCTTCTTCGCAGAGAGAAAATACTCCAAAAATAAGATATTAAGGAAGCTTTCTTTTTCTTCCGGTGATCACCATCAATGGAGAATCCGGTTACTTAATGTTAGGAACTTCTCTAGGCTAACAGGCATAGAGGAATTAAAGTATCCCAATATTTTTAATTCTCTTCAAACAGATATTCCTAAAACACCTTGGTATAAGTCTTTTAATGTACCTAGAAAATATGTTACCACTATCATTAGACTGAGATTTGGACATGCTTGTTACCCTAGGATCTAAGGAAACCTAGATCATATATTTTTCAGTTGCCCCAGAAATACTATAATTTCATCCAGAATAATAAATAACTTACATAAACACACTATATTAGCCCCTTGGAACCTTCAGTACTTATTATCACTAGACTCGAGAGCAGTGTGTGATTCCTTAGGTTTTTAAAGTAAAATAACTATGTAAATAATTATGCATTAGCTAATAACGTAACCTTTGTTTCTAACCCAATTGTCAAATTCCCTCTTACCGTGGCCTAGTGTTGTATGTCTTAAAAAAATGCCTTGATGAGCCCTAGGCAAGAAGAGAGTGACTCTGTTTATCTGTTTTTGTTTTTAAAACCTGATGATGGACTGTGTGGTCCAAAAACGTTTATTTTATTGATGTAGCTCTTTTAAGGGTTTTTTAAATAAATATACCCATTTAGAAAGACTAACCTCTTTTTTGTGATACGTGGTATACAGCCAGCTACAGGAAATTTTTTCCTTGTGGATTTTGTTTTTTTGTTTTGTTTATTAATATCAACTCAGATAACTATTTGTACCATCTTGAGTCTCACTGAATGACTAATAGTCTATGCGAAAAAAAATAATTTTAATTATCGGCAACAAACAGTAAAAGGTATTGAGAAACAGTTCTATTATGTCTTTCGATCATTCCGTCTGATCGAGGATGGGAAAGTGTAGACAAGAAGAGGAAGAGCTGAAAGAGAAGCGTAGTCAAGAGGAAGAAAAAAAAGCATACACCAAAAGAAGAAGAGAGGCTTAGAAAAGTGGAAGTCGAAATCGTGAATGGTTTATCTCAACTTAACGAGAATTTTAAGTTATAGGTAAGTCAAGTTACTAGGAAAATAGATAAGATAAAACAACAACAAAACTGTTTAGAAAATAGAATAGAACAACAGCAAAACAATTTAAAATATAAATTTGAAATTCTTTATTTATATTGTTTCGGTAACTAACGTCGAAACCAAACCAACAGCTTTGTACAATTAGAAAGAGCATAATTTTAAAACCACCCGCATTCGATAGCCAAACAGCATGGAAAACTTATCTAGAGCAAATGGCTGGACTGCGAAAGAAATATCAGCTTCTTTGGTGATGTCACTTCAAGGACAGGCAGCGACTGTCTTGCAATTTCTTCTCCAGGATGCAACCAGCTATACCTCTCTAGTTAAAGCGTTAGAGACAAGATATGGCCAGAAGCATCTAAAGGAGATTTTCCAAAGTCAGCTGAAAGCTCGATATCAAAAGCCTACGAAGTCTGCATGATGAAGCCTTAAAGTTATTCAATGATGAATGTGTTGCTTGTGTGGCATTTCAAATGGTAATAGAAATGATAAATAAGACTTACTCACAGCAATTGATTGTGAGTAAGTCTATTATTATTCTTTACCTTTAAAAGATTATGTTGCACACAAACATAGTACACAGACCAATGCATTCAAAACAACAGCACTAGCCAAACATTGTCTAGAAAATATCCACTCTTTTGATTTTGAAAATGTACAGATTTTGGAAAAACAACAAAATTAGGTACAATAAAAGATCCATATTGGAGATGATTCACATAAAAAAAGATCCAAATCTATTAATAATAAGACTGACATCAAAGATCTTTCCAATATGTATCTTATGTTCTCTCGCTCGTTTTATTTAAAAAACGGTACAATAATTTTTAATAATTTGAGTTGTTTTAAATGCACTATGGCGGATATTTAAGATGCGACCCTGGCCCACTCCTATTTTAAGATACCTGCCAGATTTCATCTGTCAATGTCAGATACCAATTTGTTAATCCATGCTAAACTTTTAAAAACTGTAAACAAGAAATGAATTATTAATGTAATGTTTATAAAATAATAAAGTGCTTATTGACAATGGCAAATTTGCTGAAACCATTAGGCAATAATTAAATAGTTTTATTTACAACAGACCGACAAACCCGAAACTTTTTATTTTCATCACAGAGATAAATAGGAGATACATGATGCCTAAAATGTAAATAAATCCTCTCGAATGAACGTCAATGAGCAGCCACGGACCACCCAGATGAAGACGCTTAAATTTCGCTTCTTTATCTCACGTAGAAGTGCCTATGTCAGGCAGAGACAAGTACATCACAGCCTGGCCTACGGATGCATTTCGTTTTGTGGAATCACCTGCTCGGATACATTTCAGTTATTAACACCCATCTGAGAATGAGAGTACTTAACTGTTAGAGTACTTTTTAAACACCGCTAACTAAGTATATGTCTTTGTTTACTTACTTAAAATCTTTTGAATCCGTTGTGGAGAGGCTTACCTGTAAAAAAAAGAAATGTATGTAAATAATTTTGAATAATAGCTTGATATTAATTGTTTTTGGGCAAAAATAAAAATATATTTACTCCAATCTCATAGAAACTTTTTTATACAAACTCATAAAATATTTAGGAACGTATAAATCAGGATATAAACGATGAAATGGACGATCGTATTATACTACGTTTGAAAAGTAGCTGTATCTGTAAACCACAGCTGATGATGTTACAGAAACTTGTTATCAGCATTGTTTTGAATGACAGTCATGTTGATAAGTGTTTTGTCGAACGTCCTTGATGTGATTGCAAGCAGCAAGTATCATTTTTATATATATTTCCATATATTATATATAGGATGATGGTATAAAAGTCGGAGATGCCACACTGGGCAGAGTAGAGAAACTCGTGTATCTCGGCAGTAATATCAATGAGAGCTGGTATCCAACCGCAAAAAGAACAAGCCGAATAGAACAAGCCGAACTGTCTTTGTAAAAATAAGAAACGTACTTTGCAGTCACGATCTTAGCATTGACCTTAGAGTTCGAATGACATCTTGCTACATCTTTCCTGTCCTGCTGTATGGAGTGGAAGCGTGGACTCTAACTGAGGCTATCCTTAAACGCTTGACAGCCTTTGAGATGTGGGTATACAGACGACTACTGAAAATAAGCTGGGTCGACAGAGTTAGAAATGAGGAGGTCCTTAGACGGCTGAACTAAACAACACAACTGGTCAATATAATAAAGAAACGCAAGCTGGAATACTTCGGTCACATTATGAGACACCCTGAAAAATATGATCTTTTACATCTGATCATTCAGGGAAAGATCCAATGTAATCGTGGTCCTGGTAGAAGAAGAACATCATGGCTGAAAAATCTAAGGCAATAGTATGGAAAATCAACTACATCGTTATTTAGAGCTGCTGTCAATAAAGTCACGATAGCGAATATGGTAGCCAACATGATATCCAACGATCGATAACGGTCATGGAACTAGAAGAAGAAGAAGATATATTTCCAATCTTCTTCAAAATGTCCGACGAAAATTATATTCTTCTCGTGGCTTTCGCTTGTTTAGCGTGCAAAGTTAAAAGAAAAAGAGGAGATTTTGGATACACCCTACTTTTCCTATACCTAATGAGTATTGTGGTAGTGATATTTTACATGAGTTAAACGGTTATGAATCTATTTCATTAAACGGCGAACTTTGATATGACGAAAGCTAAAAAATTATTTGAAGTAGAGAGACTATTAAAATAAATTTTGATTTAGGTATTTTAAATTTTAAATAAAAAACAATAAGTCAGCTGGTCCGGTCAATGTACCCTGCGAAATATTAAACACCCTATGTAAATCAGACAAACAGTTCCTTGATAATCTAGTTGTACTGTTTAACAACATATAATATAATAGAGGTAAAATCGCGGAGAACTGGCTGCAGTCAACATTTATTACAATCCCGAAGAAACCAAATGCCCAGATCTGTGACGACTACCGGCTTATAAGCTTGATCAATCATGGCACTAAAGCGTTCACTAAGATCATTCATATTCCATAGAAGAATATATGATAAATGTGAGTCAAATATTGATAGATCGCATTTTGGTTTTCGGAAAGCACTTGAAACTAGAGAAGCAATTTTTGGTCTCCAGGTGCTTATACAGCGGTGGAGAGACGTTGATAAGGACGTGTATTTGTGCTTTGTGGATTTTAGAAAAGCATTTGACAATGTCAATCATGAACAATTGATAGATAATCTGCGAAAGACAGGTATTGACGACAAGGACATTCGAATTGTGGCAAACTTATACTGGGGTCAAACAGCAAGAGCAAAAATTGGCAACGAACTCACTGGGAGTGTGCAGATCAAAAGAGGTGTCCGTCAGGGGTGTATCTTATCCCCTCATTCAATATTTATTCCGAGGAAATATTTAACAAATGTATGGAAAATGCAAATGAGGGCATAAAAATAAACGGCGAGTTAACGAACAATATAAGATATGCCGACGACACGGTGATCATTGCCAGTACTATAGACGAATTACAACAGGTAATGGAAAGATTTATTCAGTTAGTGAGGAATACGGCTGAGCCTCAACTTCAGAAGACAAAGTGGATGCTGATAAGCAAAAAGCAACAACCTGCTCGACAATTACGGATAAGTAACATACTAGTTGACCATGTAGAATCTTATGTGTACCTTGGCACCAACGTAAATGCAAAATGGAAACAGGCCACAGAAATTAAGGCGAGAATAGAACGAGCTAGAGCAGCATTTAGCAATATGAAAAAGCTCCCTCATAAGCAAGGATTTGTCTCTTCCCCTAAAACTACGTCTAATTAAATGCTACATTTTTCGATCTTACTATCCTTATTCCGATGGTGTGTAGAGGCCTGGACGCTAATAGAAAACTAGAAGCATTCGAAATGTGGGTGTACCGACGCATTCTTCGTATATTCTGGACCGAACATGTCACCAACATAGTGGTAATCCAAAGAATCGGAAAGGAGAAAGAAATCGTGAATACAATTAAACAAAGAAAGCTTGAATATCTAGGCCACATATTGAGACACGATAAGTACCGTCTACTGCAATTGATGTCCAGAAAATAGCAGTAAGCGAGAGCCAGGCAGGAGAAGACACTCGTGCTCAAAATCTGCGGAAGTGGTTTGGGCTCACATCGGTCGAACTATTCAGAAGCGCTGCAAACAAGATCAGAATTGCCATGTTAATAGCCAATTCAATTTTGTAAATTCTTACCTTAACTCCACCTCCAGACTGGAACACGGATTCTTATCATTGAAAAAATGAATTAAAACTCTTAACCACTTGCTCACGCAAATGTCATCAACTCCGTCTACTAAATGAGATCTTCACTTTCCTTTGTTTTCCTCTCTCCTTTCTTTATGAAATTCAAAATTATGCCGCTACCTACTCTGTCGTTAATATTTCAAGTTTTAACTCAAATTCACAGGAAAACGTGCCCATTTAATAAAGCAGGTCTGATGTCCAAGTTCACAATACGCGAAAACTGTCACTACCTACGAACAAATCGCTATAGATTAAGTCTTTCAGAAAAAAAATAGTCTTAATTATAACTAATTACAATATTTTACCAAAAAGTATAAAAGAGCTAAGCTGTAATAGTTTCGATAAAGTTATAAAAAAAATATCTTTTAAAGCAGTGTTTTTACTGCATCAGAAGAATATGATGACTCATTGCAGAAACATCCATGAACTGCTTACCGTAACTTTGCCATAAATATTTTTCTGTTTAATATGTTTTCATGTTTTGTTATTATTTAATGTTTTATCATTTAATACTATGTATGTTTTTTTTTGACTTGCTACAAACAATATTTGTATATGTTATGTAGTTAAATAAATACTCTACTCTACTTCACTTTCCTCTGAAACTGTCCTATTAAGCATTAAATTTTTTCTGCTGCATTTTTGTTCTATTTACATTATTATCGCTATCTGGGTATGCTACATCGCTATCGTTGTATACCGATAATGATAATGCAATTCTGAATTAGAAACTTTAAAACTTGTTCATTTGCAATTTATGTCATATTTAAAGACCGTCGTTGTAGTCATAGTATTTTTATACATTCTTGTGCAACACTGGGACAAAACCGTATCAACATTTTAATGTTTCTACTTTAAACGGTTCTGTATAAACGCCGTTGTAATCTTTTGCCACACAAATTTCGCTATCATTGATTTCGAAATCAAGTATAACCCACATCTATGTTACACCCGCATAGTATCCAATACAAACCCATGCTTCCTAATTGGAATATAATCGAACATAATATATGCGATTTTTCAAGTCTACCTCTAAAAGCACCCCAAACTTTAACGAGACGAGCGTTCGCACAGTTGCGTCAAGCGTAACACAAATCTGACGTTAATTTCCATGTCTCTATAATTTGGCAAAAGCTCGTCGTCGATTAAGGCACAGAGATTTTAGAGAGAGATATGGAAACGTGTGAGCAACTGCTATAACTACTATAATTATCGGTAATTAGTTAGTGAGAGGGCTTGGCATCGCCGACAGGCTCAGCTCACCGTGCAGTATACGTACCGCCAATAAATCGGGATCCAAACTTAAATTTAATATAATGTCATGATACAATATTAACATTTACTAGAAGGGTATATCGTTTATAAAATAAAGTATGCATCAAGACTATAAAAAACACACAAGATTTGAACAAAACTTTTGGGCGAATGTATACTTACTGCAAAGACGTATTTCTTTATCTGCAAGTTTCAATATCTGCAATTTATACCTATTCAATTCAAGTACATATGAGAGATGCACAAGAACCAAAATACGATTCATAGAACATTAAGTACCACGAAAAAAATATTCTTCGTGAAAAATATTACTCGAAAAAACACACCTGCTTACTTAGTCAAGTTTAAGTGTCATAAATTATAACAACTTAGGCTACTAAGTGAAATAGCTATATTTAGAATTTCAAATAAAACTCCAAGCACGCATAATGTCAACACGTACTAGCCCGCCGTGTGCTTGTTGATTCTGCAAGGGCGAAAAATTTGTTTTTTTAACGACATACCTCTTAACACCTTGACTGCGTAATTTTGTGCTGTAGTAAAATTGGTCAAACCGTCTTATCTTGCGGTAGCGATAAAAATGGTATTTGTACGGCGTTTTGAGTGTAGCAAATAGCTATCAATAGCAAAATTTTAATTCTGTGATGTCGATAATATGAGACACATGCACAAACAAAAATTTATTGTTACTATACACAGACCCCGGGAGGCATTTGTCATTGCAACTTGTTGGTGCTTGTCGCTGTATATATTTATTTTCAGTTTATTGTAGTTCATTGAAATGTGAGCAGTACCTACTTGTTAAAATATCGAAAAGGGCAAGATATATGGTTGATATAGTGAAACAAAAGGTAATAGAAGTTGCAAATGAGCAAACAATCAGTGATCATAATAATTTTAAAGAGAGTTCTGAAACAAGTACTTTAAATAAACTACATAATAATACAGGATTGATTGAAAGTCATGAACATTTTAATAATGAAAACGAACAACAGTTTATACGAACGGAAATAGAACATGAAATGGATAACAAATAGGCTGATGAACTCGGTATGGAGAATGAGCAGACAAAAATCAATCTTCATCTGATGAAGACAGTGACGATTGACAGTGACGATTCATTGCTAGATAAAAGTTATTTTCCTAAATTTTCTTCATCCTTCGATTTAAATTCTTCTATTGATAGTGATGACGAAATTATTACTACACCATATGGGCATGTTCCACCAGATAATAATAAACAGAGTGCTACGAAAAGTGATAGTGATGAATGGTGTGATTTAGAAGAAGATGTAGATGGTGAAGATTTTGTTGTAAGAAATAATACATTAATTGGTATTGAACTACATGCGGTACAGAAACCAATAGAAGTTTTTAGTCATTTCGTAACTGATAAAATATTGTTAATAAAACCGACATTTATGCTGTTGAACAATTAAGTATGCGACACTCAAGAAAATCCAGGTTAAATTTATGGACAGCCACAAACAAAACTGAAATAAGAGCCTTCCTAGGGGCAATAATCGCAATGGGTCTCACTCAGGTACCACAGTTAAATTTATATTGGTCTAAAGATGATATTTTATAATATATTACAGCTTTGCTTTTATTGAAACTTCTTCATTTTGAAAATAATGAGACATCTGATATCACTAATAGATTATGCAAAATAGAAAATTTAGTTAAAGTTGATTCAAAATTTTCAAAGAATAATGGGAACTGGCAACATTCTCGTTATAGATGAATCTATTGTACCTTTTATAGGGAGACCCCATTTTTGTCAGTACATCCCCAACAAGACTCATAAATCTAGAGTGAAACTATACAAACTCTGTTCTCTTGGAGAACCAGTGTGCTACATTAACAACCAGTTAATGTAGCACAATCTGAAGCAGTTGTTCTAAAATTACTTTAGTGTATCACAAATAAAGCTGGCAAAATATTATTTGCTGATAGCTTGTATTAAGGAATACCTCTCGATAAAAGATTGTTAGCAGAAAACATGATGTAATGTGGGATTCTAAGAGGAAACAGAAAAAGAATACCACCTATTTTTAACCAGTCCAAGAGGATGAAGCCAATAAAAGTCATTGGAAAAAATAAATATGGACGAAGAATTATTATTAAGTGGATGGATAAGAGACCTGTGTTAAAGATTTCAATTGTCCGAGCATATACTAAATAGTTGATTCCAACAGGAAAACAGAATAGGCAAAAAGAGGATATTGTGAAACCGAAATGTATAATTGATTACAACTCTGCAAAGAAAGGCATAGACTATTCTGACCAGATGTCATCTTACCATACAATGCTACGTCGAAGCTTGAAATGGTACCGGTAAGAAAAAAAAATGCAAATGTAATGCAAAAGTTATATTTCTGCATATATTACAAACAGCAAATATACATTATGTAAAAAGTTGTGAAGACTTAAAGTTAGGCTAAATGGACTAGTTGTACATTCAAATATTATATGGTGCTATAAGTTGTGCAATTTACATTCCACACAAAAGCGTGTCTTTAATAATTAAACTTCCATTACATTGCTTAATATATACTGCTGAAGCGGTTGCAATTCAAAAAGCATTAAATTGACTAGAATTTCGTAAATTTAATAAAGCAGGTATATTATTAGATTCATATAATGAATTTCAGAATCATTAATATAAAAGAAATAGTATCCTTTCTGCTATTAAAAATATAATATACACATAGTAAAAGATATTCCAGTTATTTGGGTCAAAAGTCACACTGGCATCAAGGAAAATAAACTGGTTGGCCAGCTTGCTAAAGGTTCTGCCCATGCCCATGATGTACGTATATTCACCTTGGATGACCTACAAACCTACCCAACAAACTCAAATAATTCGTATTATTATATCCACCCTTACTACTATCTTACTACACGATATTGTCTATATTTTCAAATACGCAATGCCAAAGAAGTCGACAGCTACAATTAAACGTCTGAAAACTAATCAAGGCGATTCCCAGCACACAGCTAAGTCAAATAATATTTCTATTATAACATATGTATATCACAATGTGGTGTCAATCATATTATTTTTCTCAAATTTCAGACTCCCATAAACATCATCCATTTACTTTCCTTAGACAGTAGAGAAATATATGAACCAATATGTAACTTTCTTTTTAAAGTTGGTTACATTATTTAAAAACCAATATCTTATAAGTAGTAGAATTCTGTGTTTAAAGGACTATCTTGGGTGGGGAACGTACATATTTGTATTGAACGAAAAATTGTACATAAGATAGAATAGTTTTCATCATACAGAAAGGTACCCAGTGGCCGGACTAATTAGGCTGATATATTTTTTTCTTTAATATAGATTCTTAGCGATTTACTCTTTTTTATGCTTCACTTGCTATGCTGAAGCTTATGTTTTAGTGTATTAGTTTACACTTATTGTCTCACGTTTCATTTTTGGCCTTTAACATTGTTTTTTTACATCTTTACAGCAAAATATTTAGTGCTTAAAAATACCAAAGAGTTCAATTTGATACAACGGGAAAAGAGATAGGCGGCTTACATAAGTACAATTATAATGGAGATATCGGAAATATTAACAACTTTGTCAACATTACTCTCACCTATGGTGTAGAGACATTGAGAAGCTCGAAAGAAAAAACAGAAAAATGAAAAAGATGAACGTGCTAATGATCCTGAAAAATGTCCAGAAGAAAAAGAATTAAAGAGATTAGAGATAAAGGGGCCAATAGAACAATGAAAACAATTATAAATAGATCTTATATGGTGGTTATATAACAAACTAATAAATGTGCTAAAATTGTCATAAATTTTAACAAACAATGATGCAAAACAAATCAGTTCTAAATTAACTTATCATGTTGCTTAATGCACAAGTGCATGTTGTTTATGTATATTTTCAAGAGTCTTCGTACCTTAATACAGCATAAAGTATTAATTATTTATTCACTACAGTCAATATTTCATTAGCATCAAAACCAGGTACATCTAAATATGCACTTTATAATGAAAACGTGACATCTTACATTCAAAAAAGATAAAGTAACTTTATTATTGCTTATAAGAGTACCTAATTATAATAAGAAGTACTTCCTTTGATACACCGGTTGTGGTTAATTAAAAGGGTAATTATGACGCAAACTGGCATTTCATTTACATAAATAATAACTTTTAGAGAGACTAAGTAATTTCTTGGCATAACTGCTGGACGCAAGAACTAGAATTACGATTAATTGTAGTGAACACATTTAAGATTATATGCTATCTTGATCATTTATTTGTTAACTATTTGCATAATGAAATGGATTTATCAAAGTTATTTTATGCTGGGAGCAATATCTCGGTGGAGATAGAGGGCATTCTTTGAACTACTTTCAAATCTCAGCGAAAATATAATTTTTTGTTATACAGGCCTTAGAGGCTTGATAAGTGTAATATGAGCCTATTGTAAGTAACTTTATCTAATATTCTATCTTTCCTTTTTTCTATTTGTCTAATAACTGAAGTTTGAACGATAACTGACGAAAAAAAAAGTATTCAAAATCTGGAATGTTCTAGACTTCATCTAAATATCATAAAATGACTCGTAAGGTTTGGAACGTCAGAACATGTGAATCGTTTATTTATGAAAGGCCTCTTGTCACAAAATGTAAATTTTGGAAAACAAGAAAAAACTATAGTTTATTCGTCTTCCGGGTTTGGACCGTGTCATTTGTGAGTGACCCAAAAGTAGGTTCATTTCGACGTTTCGCTACAATTGTATGTAGCTTCTTCAGGAGAATAAATAAAAAGAAAACAAAAGACAGGAACATGGGTAGTTAGCAACGGTAACTCAGTTACTCAACGCAACCAGAGGCAAACACTAACTACCAAGATGGGCATTTGGTCACAGTAACTCAACTACTCAACGCAGCCAGAGGTGAAAACCAAATGCCAGGACAGGGATTCACGTCCAACAGCTTAGAACACTAACGCATCGAGAGGCGGGGAGTGAATCCGACGATTACTCCGCTACCGCTCTATTTATAGTCGCGGTGACCTGTCGTGTCGGGACGTATCGGCATACTTCGTGGCGCGAACGTCAAGAAGCGCGCGCTGGCCAACCATGTGGCTGCAGGACCGGACGGCGGCTCTAGACTGAGATTCCAGATGAGAGACAAGTAGTATCCTTCCTCTCGATTGATATTATGTGGATTTTTTTGGATCTCTAGAGATTCGCGGATTTTCCTGGAGTAAAAGAAGGGGCTCTTAGAAATAATATGGGTTTTTTCGAACAATATGGAATGACCGGTTTCTTGGAAGTGTTCTGCAACTGCAGAATGGGAGAAAAGACCTGATGGAATGCATCTTTGATGCTCTTGAATCCGAGTTTTGACGGAACGACCAGTTTCGCCAATATACACATGTCCACATGAACAAGGAATAGAATAGACACCACAGGAAGATAGGGGCGGTAATGGGTCCTTAGGAGAGGGTAGATATTGTGAAATTTTCTTGGATGGTCGAAAAGTAGTCCTTTTCTTTGCGAAGAATTTTGCCAATCCTATCAGTGACATTTCGAATATACGGAAGAATATTCTTCCGTATGAGGATTTTGCTTGAACAAGGCTGACACAGCAGTGTCAGCCTTGTTCAAGCAAGGTGTTTTTGGACAGGAGTTAATTAACAGTTCACTAAAATGCAAGCTCTTTAAAATTATTATCTGCAGCTGGAATAAAGTTAGCACAAGTTGATAGAAAATCTCAGAACACCAAATGAAGCTGGACCTTCGAGTTCCCAAATGCTACAGGTCAATAATAAACAAAATCATGCTTTGGTGGAAAAGAAGGGGCAAACTACCATAGCTTAAAGTAATTGTGGATTGAATATTGTTAACAAATAAATAAAGATTTTGTTCCGTTGACATGGTGCATTAATTGTCTCGTACAGTAATCTTGTCGAATATCATTCGAGGGAAAATTATTTACCGGCAAAATTTGTATTACCAATCAATGTTGGTGTTCGTGACCACCAATTCATTTTTTGGAGATATTTTTTAGTCAATGTAAAAATATTAGGTGCTAAAAGAGTGCTATATAATAAGAGATCAGTTGTATAAATCCACACTATTATTGTATGAATGCAGTGTGATTTCATTAAAAAACTGTATTATAAACGATATCATATTTAAATGTTCTGTAGGGATTAAAAGTCAAGCCAACGATATAGATTCAACCTTGTTTTCTATTATTGAACATCTAAGGAATAACTTTGAAAAATACAGACAAACAATACAACAATACAAAAGAATTAGTGGTTTAGGAACAGCAATTTCTATCGTATAACCCTCTAATCCTATCATATATTTTCTATTTAAAGCTTTTTTATTTATTTCTGGCAATTATTTGAGTCCTACTTCTTAAACAAAGCTTTGGTCTCAACTTTTGATAAAATAAATAAACACATTTCATACAATCGTTGAGATACAACCAATTGCAATGTTTTACAACTGTCTAGGCAGAAACTCGTGTCTTGTTTCCTATATATTATCATTACAATTCTTGCTGAGGCAGTATTAACACATTAAAAAACAGGTGGTCTGTAATAATTTTATCATGTACGGTTCTGTTTGCGTCCCATACCAACATTCTCAACGTAATTTATAAAATTAAATTGTCAATCGTTAATAAAAATATATATATAAAGTCCACACCCGTCGTCAAGCCGGTTCTTCTCGTACAAAGACACTTGCCCGCTATTAATTATTACAACAATCATTAAAAGTCTATAGAATAAGAATGATGGTGATGAATAGGCTCATTAAAATGTTACATTCGTAAGGATTTTATGAGAAGAGATGAGCTAGGAAGGATGCTACATTGTCTTTAGATGTGATAACGTCGTTATAAACGGTTTAGTACATAATTTTGTTCGAAAGAGTAAAAACTAAGTGAGGATGTTTTATTACGAAGAGTCAACAGATGTTAATGTACCTAAAACGAACTAATACAATTATCATTTAATACTTCCTCCCAATATCAATTTACTGACCAACAAAAAAAATCTTGTGATTTTATTGTGATTAAAGCATAAATTGAGTTATGTTTTAGATCTTATAAAACCAGAACTCAGATTCGGTCATCAATATATATAATTTGCGTATTCTCTTTGTCTATCTGTATGTCTGTCTGTCCGTTACGAAAACTGCAGCGCTGTCTATCTCTGTAGCATGTGACGATATTTGCAACGTGCTGGGTTTGATTAACCTTAACCTGTAACCTGTGGTTGGTCACGGATAGCATTAGGTTGCTTTTTCTAGGAATAAACAAATATTCAACATCAAAGTTCAAGTTTTGGATACTTTATACCAATATATATAGTACGCTATAAGGAAAACTATTGAAAGACAGCAATAAATTGTTCATGGCAAATATACTATACTCTAACGTTCTTTAGTTTATTTTTGCAATGTATAACTAATTTTTTAATTATCTTTGAAATGCAAATTTTCTGTGTCGATTAACAGTTGTATTTTTTTTTTGTAATTTATTTGTATTGTTTTTGGTTATTTTATATTTATAAAGAGTATGGGGGCATTGGAAACATGCATTACGACATATCTGATGAAAACATCCTGACGAAACCGTTCCCCATGACGTTTATTAGTGGCTCGTAATAAAAAAAAGGTTAAGAAATGAAAACACAATGAGGTATTATCTTCTAAAAGGTTCTTGGTCCTCTGCGTATGAGTATGAGTTTGTGACAGTTTCTATGACTCATACACAGTTTTAAGAAGGGCTTTTTAACAAGTGATATAATAAATAGTCCAGGCGGCTTCTGCTCTAAAAAACCCTCATTTGGGTATATAATATATATCTTATATGATATATTTAAAAGTTTTTACCCACAGAACCCTAGATTTAAAAAAATATCCAAATTGGTCTATTAGAAGCTGAGATAATAGGAATTTTTAAGCACGTCAGTATTTTGAACGCGTGAGTAAATTTTTGGGACGGCTGAAATTGCTATTCCCACCACTGCCCATTGTCGATTTTTCTGTATTTTTAAGTTTTAAATCAACATATTTAACAGGTTGCACAAAAAGACAAAAACGTGAAAATTTACATCCTATAATGTGTGTAAAGGTAAATTTTCGATATAAGTTTAGAAAACAAGTATTTATTGAAAATTTGAAAAAGTTTTTCTATTCGTTTATTTGCTTAAAAGTTGTGTAATTGTAAAATATGCTCTAGTTCTTCTTTTAATCGGATTTCATTGATTCTATTTTATTTGAATGCTTGTATGCTCTTTTACATACAAACTTTTTTTAATATTTAACATTTTTTTTTGTTTTCTCTGCTTAATTTTGAAAACTACGTTTTTTCTTTTTCTAAAATGTAATTTATATTCATCATCATCATCGTCATTTGGCTCTTCAACTTTATGTGAGTCTTGGCTGCGTTTACTATTTGCCTCCATTATTGTCGGTCCTGAGCACCTATTTCCCACTGCTGTATTTCCATTTTGCGTAGATTACTGGCTACTGCGTCCTTCCATCTTTTTCTTGGGCGACCAACCGACCTTCTGTCATTGGGCCTTTCCCAGAATGTGGCGTTCAGGAGTCTTTCGCCACTCGATCTTAGTACGTGGCCCGTCCATCTTATTCGGTTTGCTTTAATGTAGCGTACTATTTTTTCATCTCCATATATTGTCTGGAGTTCACCATTGTGTCTTCTTCTCCATTTTCCTGTTGTCTCTTCTCTGCAAGGCCCATAGATAGTCCGCAGTATCCTTCTTTCCAGTAGTAGTAAATTTGTCGTTTCCCGCTGGTTCAGAGTCCATGTCGCGCTTTATTACATTATTGTGGGACGGATTATTGTCTTATTTTTGCTGGTATTGAGAGTATTTTTGATTTAAGTACGGTCATAATGAGTAATATGCCTTGTTTCCTGCAATGATCCTGATTGCCACGTCCTTTTCATATTTATTTTCAGAATTTATCATCGCTCCCAGGTCCTTGAATTCTTTGACGACTTCAAAGTTGTATTCATTGATTGTTACGTTTTGTCTAACCCTTGGCTTTGGATTCTTCGTTACCAGCATGTACTTGGTCCTGTCCACGTTGACCTTCAGACCAACTTCCTTGGCTCCGTTTTCGAATACGGTGACAACTTCTTTTGCATCTCTGGAGGATTGTGCAATTGTGTCCACGTCATCCGCAAACGCCAATAGTATTTTTGATCCTTGGGCGGCAAATCCGTTTGTCTGTTGTGGTTGAGCGTACCTTACCGCATGTTTCAGTGCAAAATTAAATAGCAGGGAAGCGAGAGGATCTCCTTTTCTAAGCCCGGCGTGAATGAGGAATTCCTCTGGTGCTGCCAATTCTGATCCGCGCGAAAGCGTTCTCTGTGCTCACCTGTGCTAATCGTACCTGTTTTCAAGGTACTCCCATTTCTACCATGGTCTCCCAGAATGCTTCCCTGCTAACAGAATCGTAAGCTGGTCTCCCTTCTTATGGATAAGTACTATATGGCTTTCATGCCCGTGTTTCGGTATTTTTTCTCTTCCCCGGACTTCCCTTATATGATATATCTCAAGGTGCAGCTTTTCTCCCCCTTTTTTTAAAAAGTTCCGCCTGTATGCCGTCTGGGCCTGGGGCTTTATGGTATTTTAGGAACGAAATTGCGGACTTTACTTTAGCTAGTGTAGGCCCTGGTATTTCATGTTTGACTAACTGGTACTGTCTTTGTTGCCCTGCCGTTGTGGATTTTTCTGTATTTAAGAGTTGCTCAAAATACTTTCTCCATTGGCGTCTTATCTCTTCGTCGTCTGTGAGCAATTGCCCTGCATCGTCTTTTATAAATCTTGGGCTGTTGGTCGTGTTGCCCTTTATTGTTTTTATGTCCTTATAAAACTGTCTAGACGGACCGGTTCTATGTTCCTCCTTCAGTTGTTGTATTCGCGCTTCTAGGTACTGTTTCTTTTTTCTTCTCAAAAGTCTTCTCGTTTGAGTCCTTACTCTGTTGTAGTCTTCCCTATTCTCATCTGTAGGGCGTGTTAGTAACTCTAGCCTTTTGATTGCTTTCTGATGCAAGCTTTATTTGCACTGCTGGTCAAACCACTGGTTTTTCTTCTTGTTATTCCTTTCTTTTCTTATAGTTTCCGCTACGGCACTTTCTATGGCGTTCGTTATATTTTGCCATTTCTGGTCTATGGCCAATTATGGCGTTAGTTTTTTATATTAAAGAAATTTTCTATGTAAATTTGACAGGTTCTATATGGCTTTTAAATAACTGAAAACACACTGATTTTTATCCTTTTGATTAAGATTGCAATATTATTAATCACTTTTTTAATTTACAATTAAGTAATTCTGTCATGTAGGAGATTTAATTAAAAACATTTTTGTAATTAAATAATTTTTTTTATATGGATTAAAAAATAATTTTCTTTTTATGTGGAAGACAATTGATTATATCGTTTGTTCAATACAGGATACAACATATGAAAGAGTGTAGACTGGAACAGTACACGATGTGTAATGATGTTAACTTTCAAATATTTTTTCATAATTTAAATCCTTATATTACATTTTATTGTATCGACATCATGATAAACTATCAGCACGAAATATCTACATTAAAAAGACAAACCAGCTACTTTTGACGTCATAATAAAGACATCACGTTCTTTGTTAATACCCTGTATACACGGATCTAGTATACGCGTACAATATGTTTATTTGACCATTGTTCTTCTACCGCCTCAAACAACGTCGTTGGTCCTTATTAGGCATAGTAAAGTTCATGAGAGAATGTCTGTGGTCACCGCCACTGGGTCATTTGATTATTTTGTTGATGCGTGATGGTGTGCGGAAGTTCTTCTTCTTATTGTGTGCCGAAGGCCTAAGAAAATATTTGTTTTCGGTGATTTTTATTATCAGCGAATTTTGCGGCCGCTGAATTCAAACAAAGGCCTATTCGATTTTGTGTTCATCTATTTCTTGTAATGATTTTATAAGGGAAGTGTATTCGGCTGATTGTTTTTTCTATAAAAAAAATCTGTACATGTATACATTAGTGTTTATATTGGTACCTAGATCCATAAATAAAACACTTAAATCGATTGAAAATATACAATTCATACAAAAACTACACTATAATTTTAATAGAAATAAAATGAAAAGGGCAATTAAATAAAATAATTTGATAAAAACACTGAAAATACCTGTTGAAACTCTAAGGTGTACGTTCTCTTGGGGTACATGCGAATTAATCACCAGTTAGCATTAATGCACTTGCAGGTAGTACAATCTCATCACCCTATAAAACCATAGATTTTAAAAATAGACCCGGAGGGATATGCAAACTGATAACTGGCCTACCTGCACCCCGTGGCAGGAAAAGATCATGGAAAGCTTGCCAATCGCTAAGGTTTGATAATTTGAAAGAATAATTCATCATCATCATCATCAGTTAGCGCTACAGCCCTTCGTGAGCCTTGGCTTGCTTCAAAACATCCCCTCACTCCAATCTCCCTCAGATCTTCCTGTACATCGTCTAGATAAGAATAAAGAATAATTAAAGTCCGAATATATAAAATACATCTGGGTTACTATTGACGAATTCTACTAAATTCTATTAATAGCTACCTAAAACTATGCGAAAGAAAAATTGCTCTTCATTTGCCCTTGGTCCTACAACAAGGATAGTGATATGCTCAAAGTGAACTAAACAAGAAGTATGATCTTCACGAAGTGAACTAAACAAGAAGGTAGCAGGCAATCTTCTGCATTAGGAAACAGCAACTAGGGTCAAAAATGCTGGTGATGAGTTTACAGGTTTCCAAAGGATGCCGGTGATTAGTTTACTATATCCCTGAGAATCTAATAATTTTATGGGAGGCTATAAAGTGATGAGTTCGGACACGCCCCTATCTAGCATTCGTGAAAGAATACCACATATACTGCTGGCTAGTGCTAAATAAGCTAGAGTGTTGACAAGTTAAAAAGATAAAATCTTTGTTGTCGATAATTTTACTAAGAAAGAAAGAAAGGGACACCAAAAGCGATTGATTTGAACGAACTAAACAGAAGCCTTAAAATCATTGCCAAGATTTGTCAAACAATAAGAGATAGTATTTAGAGAGCAAAAAGGGAATAACTATTTAAATTAGCTCTTTGATAAAAACATTGATTTTGTTGCGATCAAGGAAATCATGTCGCTAAAAAACAGCTCATAAAAGGAGGAAAAACATTTGGTAATACTATTGTAGGTGCCACGTACCACCATGTGCATAATGTTATTACGTATCTTGACAATAGCATTAAATCAATTCAGTTCTCAATCATGGCCTGATCACGTAGTACCAAGACTACTCTGATATTTATCAAAGATATTTCAACAACTACCAAGAATCTTGACTAAGCTGCTAATTGCAACAATTTCCTATATGACTGAGTTCAACTCAACAACTTTCAGCTAGTCTGATGCAAAAGACAACGATACGTTGAGAACTATTGTCTGAGGAGGAGATTGAAATTCCATTTATGTTTTTTGAGGCTAGAAATTACATTTGTGCCAAGACTTTAAAGGAGCTTTATTAACTGTAATTGGAGTGCATAATATGGAATGTATTTAAAAAATGAATTTCAATAGAAACCAGTAACTGAGATCGCTTTAGAAAAGCTTGCATCTCAGCTGCAAAAAAGCAATTCGAAGATGCTAGAGAAAATTATATATACCAGGTGGAACAATCACTCTGATTTATTATATAGCGAGTTTCAAAAATAAAAAAACTCGAAAATAATTGATAAGTTTTTATCGATTATTGGCAAAAAAAGGAAACAAAAATGAACGCATACAACTGAAAATTGGGACTTCAGATACACTAGCAAGGCTTGAAGTCGACTGTGGCAATTTGATGCAGGTACAACACTAAAAAATAACAAACCAAGTTCAGTTATTCCTGATTAAAATGTTGGTAGAAATAAAAGTTTGAGGTACTTTGGGAAAATTTTTAATGACATCACCTCCACCATCGACTAGACCAAAAAAAAATTATATCAAATAGGATTTTTAACATATAAAATAGTTTAATAATGACACATATCAAGTTAGCATCCTGACATTTTTCATATATTTCATTTTCTTCATTTAGATATCAGTTGTTGATGCTCCAATCGAATTGATGCAATAAACTGCATAAGAAGTTTTGAAATCAATATTAAATCAATTTAATATATTATAATTTTATGTGTAATATTTTTATGTTCATGTATAATTTCTCCCTTATTGTATTTTTCTTAATTTGAATACTCTAAGTAATAGAAATGTTGAGAGAAAGAATGTAAATTTACATGTTTTATTTCACAATCAACCGATCTTTTTATAAGCTTTAAACTAATAATTACATTGTTGTAAAGGTGTTCGTATTTTTTGTCCCTCACAATTCGTAACTAGAAGAAGAATGTATACTTGATTAAGCCTCTCGTTTCATTAACCCCGATCTATACTTACTGTGTTACACGACCCTCCACATACTTGAAGGTGCATTTTAATCCTGTATGCTGGTAATTTCAGTCGTAAACATTAAAATGTGAATTATTTTCTTTCGCTAATGCCAGTAAGCAGCAAAGACTGTAATGTGGTTTTTCCATTTATCCAACGTAGCATTATCCCATTAAAGGTAAAAAATACGTCTGGGAAGAACATAATATGGCTTCTCTCATGCAGAAAATACACTTACCCGGTTCTCGTTTCCAACACCTCCATAATCGATCGACATAATACGCACAACAACCCTTTTAAGAAGAATAGCAAATACCGACGGCTTGTATTTTGTACACTAAATGTAGGAATGGAAATTATAAAAACAGTTTTATTTATAAAAACTATCGCATTGTGAACATAATATAGAAAATTTTAACAATAACCTTTTTATATATATTATGAAGGTGTAAGAATATTTTATTCTTCTAACTTTTTGACATATTAGGAAGAAAAATCTATCTAATAAAAAAATAAAATGAATTAAACATAAAAACCTAGAAGGAAGCTCTGACAAAAAACGAATATGTAAAAAGTATCTGAAGGATTGTTTGGTGATCACAGTCCAGAAGGTAACCAGCCAATTGAACAGAGAGATAATTTAACCATCAAGCTTCTCTTGCAGAACATTTTAAACACGTCTCTGCAACAGCATTTAATTGACGTTCCAGTTAAAAAAGATTCCAAAAGATTGGCTTCGCTCTACATTTATCGCCCTACCAAAAACACCACGTGCGAACTTCTGCAAGGACCACCGACTAATAAACCTAATGAGTCACTTTTTAAAACTTTTCCTGAGAATACTTTACACTAGATTGTTTAAAAAATGTGAAGAGGTCAGTGGATGGAGTCAGTTTGGTTTCAAAAATGGACTTGGCACGAGAGAAGCGATCTTTAGTATGCAAACATTAATACAGAATCGTTGAGATCAAAGAAAGAATGTTTTTGTCTGTTTTATCGATTATAAAAAAGCATTCGATAATGTAAAAAACGAATTGATGATAAAATACCTACAAGAGCTGGGATTGGACGCCAAGGATATAAGAATTATCGCCAGTCTGTATTGGAACCAGACAGCAACAGCACGTCTTCAAAATTTCAACGAAACAGAAGATTTCTCCATTAAAAAAGGAGTAAGGCAAGGTTGTGTACTCTCTCCAATACTGTTTAATTTATACGTACAAAAAGCCTTCGCAGAAGCAGTGGCAGACTGTTAATAAGGGTATTAAAATTAACGGCATATTTATTAATAACATCAGGTATGCTGATGATACAGCCATTGTGGCAGATAACATCGGAGATCTTCAATGCCTTTTAAATGACCTAACTCTTGCAAGTGAAGCTCGGGGTTTGAAAATAAATATCAAGAAGACAAAAACAATAATTACAAGTAGAAATGATTACCCCAACGCAAAGATATATGTCTCTGGAGAAGAAATCGAACATGTCAGGCAATTTAAATACTTAGGTTGTTTACTGAACGAGGGTTGGGAGCCTGAGAATAAAATAAAAAGCAGAGTTGAAAGAACAAGCCAGAAATGCTTTTTTGAGACTTCGTAAGTTTATAACTGATCGCAAATTGGACTTCAACCTCCAATACAAGATGGTTAAGTGTTACGTGTGGCCTGCTTTCTTGTACTAAATGGAAGCATGGACGTTAAAGGCCAGTTCCATTAACAAACTTAAAGTTTTTAAAATGTGGTGCCTGCGTCGAATGCTTTGAATATCATGGACGGACAGGGTCAGAAATGAGGAAGTACTCAGAGGTTTACAGGATAGGCAACTTTTTAGTTATGTAAAAAGTAAGAAGACTGCATACTTGGGGCACATATTACGAGGAGAAAGATACACTTTTCAGCAACTGATTCTCGAAGGGAAGATAGAGGGTAGCAGAGGTCTGGGACGTAAACTGACTATTCTGACTATTCAACATCTCACTTGACAAGACGATGTACGGTGGACGCCTACGCAGAAATGCACGGCACCTTAAGAAGAAGAAGTTAAAAATACCAAACATGGACTCTTCTGAAAGACATGTAGTTTCTCTGTGTAGTCTCTCTCTAATCATCTCAACAGACCTCCTGGTAATCTTCAGTATACTATATAACCTCCAACATCTCAATTATAATAATTACTTATAGTGAAAATAAAGTTAATTGAATTTGCAATGCACATTTCCAAAAATTTTTTTAAATTCTTCATAAAAAATCAAATGTAACTCTTTAAAATAATGAGTTATTTTATATATATTATAACACAGAAGGCAGTTATTTTAAATTCCTTGTTCCCTTAAGGAAGAGGTATATGTCAAAACTAATCAAATATTCTTAAGGTTAATGGAAAGCTAGGTAATTCTTAAAACTTAAAACGGCGTCCTTTCCGAGAGAAAGTATAGGTGAAACTACCTTCTATAGACGATTTGTATATCTGAGAAAAGATTTTTCTTATCTGAAAACTAAAGTTTAAGTGTGGTTTAAGTGTGTCTATTACTATACGATCCAAATTGTGCGTAATAAAATCTTTCAAGTACCCTAAAAAATGCTATAATATTTTGGCAACCTGTGATCGAACAACCACCAAAAGATGTCTCATTCCTCGTTGCTAGAATGCTCAGTCTATGTTAATATATACGTCAATGGGTGCAAATTTATCTAGTATCTTTTCTATATCTTCACAAAATTGTATTCTTTATTGCACTTATCACGTGATAAAAGTATAGAAGGTTTATTTTCTAAAATTGATTGAAATAATTTCGAGCTTAGCATTAATTGTTATCTTGATCAAAAAGAAGGGTTACTTTTAGGTTATATTTAAAAAGGAGCTGAGTATATCGGGATTTACTGGTAGACCAGGGTGGGTCTGTTTTGAGGAGGCTGTGAGAGGTTACATTCGGACTTTTGCAGAAAAGGTTATCTCATATAATTTCAGTAATAATAATTGACTCATCCTCCCTCTGAAATAGGTCGGGAACATTAATAAAAGTTAAAATAATTAAAGATTACTAAAAACATTAGAGATAGAAGAACTATACAATAGCGTTAATCAAGTCGAGAAAAGGTTGAAAAAGCAAGACCTAGTAATTGTCATGGGTGACTTCAACGCCAAAGTTGGGGCCAGCAAAACATCATCTGCAGATGGACGATTTGGTCTAGGAAACCGGAACGATCGGGGAGATACGTTGGAGATTTTTGCGGAACCAAATCAATTAGTAATAATGAACAACTGGTTTAAGCTACACCTAAGAAAACTGTACCCCTGGAAATTTCCACATAATTCTGTGGGAAGGATTGGAAGAAATAAGAAAAATTTTCAGTGTGTTATTGTTAGCTAAAATGAATTTTCATCAAGTGACGGTCGAATCCATCACTGGTCCAAAATAAATTGTTTATCTTCGAAGAACGAAATTTAGCAATATTATGCAGATCTTGGGCTTGGAACAAGAGAAGCACTATTTGCACTTAACGTCATATGCCAAAGATGTCTAGATATAAACCAAGATATATATATATGTGCTTTATTGATTACAACAAAGCGTTTGATAAAGTTCGTCACGACCACTTAATGAAACTGCTAGTAGAAAAAAACTTGGATAAAAGGGACATTAGAATTATCTCTAAGATTTACTATAACCAGAAAGCAAATATCCGAATAGAGCAAGAGACAACGGAGGAAATCGAGATCAAGAAAGGCGTAAGACAGGGTTGTATACTCTCACCGACCTTATTCAATCTATACTCCGAAGACATTATAAACACATCACTTTCGGATTAAAATATAGGTATTAAGATAAATGGCATCCGAATAAACAACTTGAGATATGCCGATGACACGGTACTAATCGCAGAAACTTGGGAAGATCTTCAAATACTAATTAACAAAATAGTAGAATGCAGTGAAGAACACGGATTATCACTTAACATAAGCAAAACAAAAATAATGCTAATATCTAAATCACCACAAAACTTCCCTGACATAACCGTGCATGATCAAAGAATCGAACGTGTAAGAAGATATAATTACCTGGGAACTGTTATCAACGAAAATAATGACTGCTCTGAAGAAATCAGAACCAGAATAGAGAAAGCTAGAGCCACATTTACTAAATTGAAAAAGGTGTTCTGCGGAAGAGATCTAAGTCTAAAACTTAAAATTCGCCTTTTGAGATGTTACGTTATGTCAGTTCTCCTCTACGGGATGGAAACATGGACATTGAAAAAGATCGATACCAAAAAGATAGAAGCATTTGAGTTGTGGATGTATCGTAGAATATTAAAAATACCCTGGACAGAGAAAGTAACAAATGTGGAGGTTTTGCGGAGAGTGCGGAAAGAGAAAGAGCTGATACTTACTGTTAAAAAGCGCAAACTACAATATTTGGGACATGTTATGAGGGGAGATAAATACCAGTTGCTGCAATTGATTATACAGGGAAAGATAATGGGAAAGAGATCTATAGGAAGAAGAAGGCATTTATGGTTGAAAAACTTGAGAGAATGGTACAATTGCACCAATTACCAACTGTTTAGATCTGCAGCATCAAAAATACGCATAGCTTTGATGATAGCCAAACTTCGGAACGAAGACGGCACTTGAAGAAGATGCAGATCTTGAACTAGAAATGATTAAAATAATGTATTAAACTATTTGTAATGGATCTCGTATTATAGCCAATAAACATAGATGCAATTTAAACAATTATTCTGCATACAAACACATCGGCTTTGGTTTTCCAAAGCCCCTATAACTATTTAACCGAGTTGCATCCTCGACACGGTGCTAGTTCTCGTCAGACAACATAGAAAAGCCGATTTCTCACCCCTCAACATCCCAACGATTTTATTTACATGACAATAAAGCCGCAAATCAAAGAGTGCCCTCCACTGACAGTGCGCTATCAGCTAAAAAACACAATCGCGAGAGAAAATTGCTTATATTGGTTCTATTTATATGGGATAAAGATCCCATTCGCGGGCTTTATATCAGATTTTCGCTTTACCCTTTACAGGATTTAACTCGGGATGTGTATGTTTGTTCTTCATGATATTTATTTATATATTTTGGAAAGGACTTACTTCGTCGATAAATAATTCGGCAGTATAATAATGAGGATGTGATTCGGACAGGAAAAGTAAGTAATTTAGTAAGTAAAGTTTTGTTAATAAAATTTAATAATTTACCAAGCAACATGTGTTTGAACTAAGTGGAACTTACTCCGGCTCTGGAATAGCTCTATTAGAGAATAGAGTCAACGTCATATGTATTAATTACTGTAACGTAATCAGTTCCATCCGAATGCTGCCGAATTCTTTTGACATCGTTGCTAGACGCAAACATTTTTCATTACTAATTACAGGAAAGTATTCAAAGTCGATGATTAATGTTAGGACATCACGCGAACTGTTTTTCGTAGTGTGGGATATTATTCTTTCGATATATTTATAGTTGGATGTCAACTGGAAAGTCTAGGTTTCCGCTGTGCTTTTTCTTTGTGTTGTCCAAGAAGCATTTTAAGAAATTAAGTTCGTGTGGGGTATAATAATACCATGAATTAATTCCACTTTGATTTTAATGTACATGAATTAAATTGCGATTAAGAGGAGGATAAAATCAAAACAAAACAATTGCTATGTAAACAATATTGATGGTAGAAAATTAGTTTCATTAATTATTTGCCCAATTGAGTTAAATATTTTCAGCTAACCTCGCTTGTTATAATATGAGCTAACCTAGATAACAATATTTTTCTGAGAAAATTAAAGTGTTTATTTGATACTACTACGTAAGTTATATATACGTAATTATTATTTTATTAGTGTGAAAATAAAACGTCAATAATAATATATACTACCGTACAATCATTTTTTGAGGTTAGCTGTTATAGTTTTTCACTTACCAGAGTCGGAGTAAGGCCTTCGCCGCAATAGCTTAAAATGACTTCACAGAATGTAAACACACCTTCCGATCTAACCAGTCCAGTAAATCAACGTTCGAATATCACAAACAGTTATGCTTCAGCCGCTTCACACTCTTTTCCGAGTAAGACCCAAGCAATTGTATTTAGTTGCATCGATAATGCTAAACTGCAGGATTATCTCATTCCTTTGGGCACAATCATCAACCCAAAAAATATTATTTTTTCATCTAGATTATCTCATAATAGAATCTCCATGTATTTGGCAAACAAAACCGTAGTAGATAACTTCATGGCACAACATGGCTCTATAGAAGTACTCGGCGAAGTTGTAACAGCACGAAGACTTGTCTCTCCAGCAGAAAGACTAGTCTTGTCTGGAGTCTGCCCGTCAATTTCTCATCAAGTATTAGTTGAAGAATTACAGAATATCGGTTTAAAGCTTATTTCGCCAATATCATTTCTGAAAATTAGCTCGACTCTCCCCGAATATAGTCACATATTGAGCTTTCGGAGGCAAGTTTATATAAGCCCTATAACATCACCAATTCCAGATTCTATACTAATAAATTTCGATCAAACACCTTACCGCATATTTTTGTCACAAGGTACACTTACCTGCTTTATTTGCAAAAATACAGGACACATATCATCCCAATCCAATAACAGTTCAGTAACGGAATCAACTCATATTGAGTCAAACAATGAAGTACCAAATCAAACAGCTTCAAAAAGTATACTACACAAGGTACCAAACACCCAGCAGTCATCAAGTTATCCATCATCAATTCCAAGCATATCACCTACACCTACAAATCTCCATGACAAAGAAATTACTAACGCTCCTACTCATAACAACACTTTCAATCAACCGCATTCAGTAGCAATACCGTTTTCACAAACTTCGGAAGCAATATCCTCCAATCTATCAGCTCCTTTTTCATTAGATACAACTGCAGAAAATTCTAATAAAACTGGTACATCAAGACAATTTTCTGAAATAACCATTTCAACCAATCTTACAAATAAAACTTCAAACTCGAGTTCTGTCACTACAAAGGAGTTTGCTCCAGTACTTCCAAATGTAATAAAGCCACAGCATCTAAGTGAAAACTCTAATAAAGCAAATCTACAAAAAGCAAGTTTACCAAACTTCAAAAGAAACTATACAGCCATTTAGAGAAAGAGATTTCTGACTTAGATAGTGACTCTTCTGTAGACAATTGTTCAGTATCATCTAACTCCAAATCTGTTAACAACATTCAACTCGATACTTCAATGGAACATTGATGGATTTTTTCATCGTCTCCCTATGCTACAGCTTCTTTTATCTAAATATTCTCCAGATATTATTATTTCTTATGAACATGGAAGAACCGTCCAATTTTTATGGGTTCACTCAAACGTCGGAATAACAAGAAATGAAGAAGCTGACAGGACTGCACGAGAGGCAATTTTAAGTGATTTGTCAAAGCCGATAGACAAGTGTGTTTTTAGTGACTTAGAAGCTTATTTTACAAATAAAGTGTGGTGTTTGTGGCAAAATGAGTAGTCTCAAACTAATTCCAATCTAAATAAAATCAAAAATAATGTGTCTCAGTGGTTTCCATCGTCGCTCAATAGACGAGAACAAATTGCGGTTGCGCGTTTACGCCTAGGACATACCAGATTAATGTACTCCTACCTTTTCACAAAGAAAAATCCACCTATATGTGATCAGTGTATTGTCCGATTAACAGTCGAACATTTTTTAACAATTTGTAGTAAATATGACCAAGAAAGACTACAAGATCCCAAACGCTCTACTACAGGTTCGAGGTCAAAACTGTTCCTGTAACAATATAGTGAATAATCTTAGATCCATAAACATTTTGTACAATCTGTAGGTGTTTAACTTTGTTTTTTATATTTTGTTCCGTCGCTAATAACCTTTTGGTGGATGCGACATCTTTTTCTAATAAAAAAAAATATTGTTCTGAAGGTCTTTTCTTGTAGTATATTAATGCAATTACTATTTTTATTGGACATCAGCCACAATTGTGACGTTTCAATTTATACTTCGGAAATCGTTTTCAAAATATAAAACATTAATAAATTTTTATCAATCAATCAATCAGTTTATAACGTTCTACGCCGTCTGCTAATTTCCAGTATCCATTTATCTCGGTCGTTCCAAAGCTTTTCTTCAACTCCCCTGTCCTTTAAGTCTTTATCGATTCCTTCTCTCCAACTTAATCTCGATCTACCTTGCTTTCTTCTTCAATGCGGTGTCCAGTTTAATACTTTCTTTGGTATTCTGTGTTCATCCATTCTTTGGACGTGCCCATATCATCTTAGTTGATTTATTCTGATGTTATCTGTTATATTGTGCTTAACACTCATAATTTCTTGTATTCTTTCATTTCTAACTCGGTCTAATCTTGATTTTCCAGCCGCTCTTTTCCAGAAGTTCATTTCTGTTGCTTCTAATGCTTCTAAGTTTTTTTCGTTCAGTGGTCATAACTCACATCTATATGTAACAATGCTTTTTATAATACCGTTATAGATTTTGTGTTTGTTTTTCTTTGGAGATTGTTTTGTCCCACAGTACACTGTTTAATTGCCTAATGGCCTGTCTTACCTGGTTATTTCTGTTTCAGATTATTGTTTCAGATCTTCCAACATATCCAAGAACTTCAACAGCCCTGTACGCAGATGACACAGCAGTGTATGCATCCAAAAAAGGCGAACGAAGAATCATCAATGTGTAACGGAAATATTTTGCCTACCACAGGGGGCATTAATACAGGGGATAGAAAATTGGTGGAAGAAACTATTGGCTGTGGAGATAGGGCAAGCAAAATAATCGATACTTGTGCGAACGGCACTCAGGGTTTGGTAGGAGAGCTGGGGTCGTGGATAAGTAAAAGATAAAGGGGTTAGAATGGGGCAACTACAAGAAGATGAAATAAAGGGGGTACTTATCTCTTGGGATAAACAAAATAAAAATTACCAAGAAACACCTCAAGGAATTTAATATAGGGCGCCACTTAAGGTGCCTAATTATGCCTATTACAACCACTAGTTGTAACTAGGAAAATAATTAAAAAACATCAAAAACATATCATTTTCAAATAAGACTCAAAAAAAGGGTTAGTTCAAAAAAGAAAGAAAATGTTAAGAAAACAAAATTCAACATTTATTTTTGTGTCACCACAAACAGTTACAAAATGGAGAAATACAAAATACAAAAACTTACTGTCATCCGCTTACAAACTCCAGGAGTTGGAGATACTACATAATCTTACAAATTTACATGGAGGTTAACCTTGTTTAAAAATAAAACAAACTAAAATAGTCAAAAAAATAATAAAAAAACGAGCTGTCATAAGTTAACATTAAATTTCAAAAAAAAAACTAAACACACAAATTGACAGATCAACTCAAAACCTAAAATTTACAATTTTAAATGTAACAATTTTTAAATTTCAACGAAAGCAATTATTATTTTATAAAAAAATTGTCTGTCTTTACTTTAAATCTTGAACACAAAAAAAACAGTTACCTTGATTTTCACTTAACAAAAAAAACTTCACGTCACATCTCTGGAGTATTGACATCATCAGCGAAAACATCCATTGGGGGCTGGAACAGGATCAGGAACTAGACTTTTTAAACATCTTAAAATCTTCAAAAAAAAAAACGAAACAGTGGTCACTCTTTCTAAGATGACATATTACATCGAGTTTATGCCGGTCACTTCATGACGGATAAAATTTCACGACTACTGCTACTTATTTCCACGAAATTGACCAAAAAAACAGAAGACACAAATTCGATGGAGAATCTGTGGATCCATACCTCCTAACACTACGAAGGCCCGAATATGAATCTATATCCACACCTCACACTGCGAAGGCCCGAGTATGAATTAAGATTCATCTCAACACTATGAAGGCTCGAGTATGAATCACGAATTTAAAAATTCGATCTTAAATTGAAAATAAGACAAACGGTGACATAACAAAACACAACGAAATTAGAACGTAAATAACCTTTTGGGACGTATTTGAAATTATAACGCGGCTTCCAATGAACGTTAAAACAAATTGCCGAGAAAGTTAAAATAAATAAACAACTTTAAAATGGTTTACATTAACCTCCAGCAATGCTAAGACAAATATGCCTATTTCAAACTTGATAGATACGAACTAACAAAAACGGAAAGAATTCTTCGTTTTATTTTTTAAACATATATAAGGAGTTTTTAATATATTTCATTATACGAGGAGCTTTCAATATACTTCAAAGAATCAATGAAATTGAAAATGCTACAAATGATATGGAAAACCACCTGGAAAAAATCACGGAGTACACAGAAAAATGATAAATCAAGATCAACGCAGAAAAGACGCAGTTAATCGTTTTCACTCAGGATAGAAGGGCACCACCGAATGAAATCACAGTAGAAGGAAACAGAATCCAGGCAGCAGACTTGGTCAGATACTTAAAGGAGTCCACCTCGACAGAACACTCAACTTCCGGGTGCATATACAAAAAAACTAAGGTAAAAGCCAATTCTATTAAAAAAATAATACTTCCTTTTATTTTTAGGACCAGCCCAGTTTCGAAGGCCAAGAAAATTCAACTGTATCAGGCATATGTGAGGTTGGTGATGCTGTATGCTATCCCAGTGTGGAGCTCCACTAGAGAAAACTAGCATCCACAGAAACATCCTGCTACAGAATCGTCGACGGAGCGTCATGGGAAGATAGAGTAACAAACGCAACCATCAAAGAAAGGCTCCAGTACACACCACTGAGGGAGGTGGCCGAGAAAAGGACGAGATTTTTCTTCCACCAGGCTACAAGAAGACTCCGAAGGACCAGGGACATCCTCGAGAAGAACAGGATCCAGAGGATGTTTAGACATACCCATAAAATGATCGACCATCTGACGACGAGGAACCACCCAGAGAAGACCAGAACCCGAGAGGAATATCATTAGAAGATGGCGGTGCAAGAGCGGTACGTATAAGAAGGTTAAAATTAATGAAATATTAATAAAATGTCAGATACAATTTAAGGCAATAAACGTTTTTATTTTTATTTTTATTTTTATTTTTATTTTTATTTTTATTTTTATTTTTATTTTTATTTTTATTTTTATTTTTATTTTTATTTTTATTTTTATTTTTATTTTTATTATTTTTATTTTTATTTTTATTTTTATTTTTATTTTTATTTTTATTTTTTTTTTTATTTTTATTTTTATTTTATTTTTATTTTTATTTTTATTTTTATTTTTATTTTTATTTTTATTTTTATTTTTATTTTTATTTTTATTTTTATTTTTATTTTTATTTTTATTTTTATTTTTATTTTTATTTTTATTTTTATTTTTATTTTTATTTTTATTTTTATTTTTATTTTTATTTTTATTTTTATTTTTATTTTTATTTTTATTTTTATTTTTATTTATTATTATTTTCACGTTGAGAACGCCTATGAATAGCTTCGCAATCGATTGCCATCCCAAACACGGTATTTTGTACTTATTTCCCTTAACTAATAGCTTCAGAACAATATTCTTACAGTACCAAAACTCCATGACATGCTAAATAAAAATAAAATTATCGACTTCGATGATTGGTTGCAGGTGTGACCTGCATTCACCAGCAAATCATCAGATTGTTGTGCAGATACTCATTTTAACGTAAAGTGACAACGAGGAAAACTCACATCGCAGTCACCCATTAATTGTGGTAGACATTTCGAATGCGAACACTCGCTATGATGCGATGAAATTGGGAATGCCATTAATTGTGTTTTATTATGAAACGTGACTATCAAAAGTTATGACGAAACCTGGAAATTTGTAGAAAGCTGAAATTAGAGTCGTCGGTAATACAATTTAGAAGTTGGATTCAATGTGATAGACTATCTAAGGGTTCAGATATATACGTTTTCATATTAAATTATAGTTTCTGAACTTAGATTACACAAGTACATGACACACATACCTACCAGAAAGTTATATAGAACAGTTAAAGGGACAGATGGATTATTCGGAGAGTGAGCGAGGTGATATTTTCGTTGACTTGTTGATGAAAAGTAAACTTTACTAATTAGGAGATGCCGCTAATGTCGGGAGTTAAACTTGGAAATTAGTAAAATACTAAAAAACAAATATCGACACGTTAAAGTACTGTGCATAATAATTGACATTGAAAAATAATAGTTATAAAGTAGTGATTAAGTAAAACAGGCAACTAATTTACCCAAATACAAAAACAGAACATTTGAATTGATTAATGTATACAGTAATATCAAATTATCAATTTTAATGCCTCCCTCTTTCACCCAGTGTTTTTTTATAGATAAATTCAAGGTACATGTTAAAAAACGGGATTTCTCAAGGCCATTTTTGATGACAATGATGACTTCAATTAATATTCAAGGACTACCAGCAAATTACTAGACTCTACTCCAGAAGAAATTACTAGATTATTAAAAAAACTCGAGGTAGAAAGTGCTAAATTTGGACTCATGGTTAACTACAACAAAACCAAAATCATGGCTATTGATCGCCAACAACAGTTTCCTGAAACCCAAACTATTGCGGGATGCGAGGTAGTCTCATCTATGATATATCTTGGAGCTCTAGTTAACAAAACAGGCAGTTGTGAATCCGAAATTAGAAGACGCATTCAACTAGCAAGAGCAGCAATGAGTGAACTAAACGGGGTCTGGCGTGATCGTCACATTACTATGACAAACAAAAAGAGACTCGTTTCAACTCTGGTCTTTTCCATATCTTACTATGCATGCGAGACATGGACAGTCAAAGAATCAGATCGACGACGTATAGACGCCTTTGAAATGTGGACATGGAGACGCCTGCTTCGAATTCCATGGACGGCTCGCCGTACAAATATCTCGGTTCTGGATGAAATTAAACCAGATCATCGTCTCTCCAGTACCGTTTACTCTAGAATTTTAAAGTTCTTTGGCCATATCCATCGAAGTGATCACAAAATGGAGCGGTTGGTGGTCCAAGGAAGGCCTCAGACTCAACGCCAACGCGGAAGATCTCCACAGCGATGGGCGGACATTACTAAAAAGCTTCTCAATAAACAGTATACTGAGGCAATACATATAACTGATGACCGCGAGCCGGGGAGAAATATTATCAATCAAACTGTCCGAGCTGCTGAAGCCCAATTATGAACCACAACACATCTACTAAGATGTTAATGACTGTGATGATGACCAGCAAATAAATAAGATCTACTGTCTAATATATGCAGAGAACACGGTGTCGATGTCCTTCTGGTTCAAGAAAAACATCGAGGCACTGTATAAGCCGCAGACCAAGGATTCGAAGTATGAGACTTGTACTGGAGAGACCACACGACCAGTATGTCAGCGCTGTCTTCGTCAGGCCAGATACCGATATAGTTTTTACATCTTTAACATATAGAGATCCTCACAGTGGAACTAAAGTCTTGTACGATAACGTTCATCTACAAACCGCCAAACGCTGACTTTGTTTTAGATGAACCGGATAACTTTCAATCACAGCAAATAACATTCATACTGGGTGACTTCAACTGTCACAGTATCCCGTGAGGGTATAGCAAAACAAGACTCCAATGGTGAAGAACTAGAAAATTGGGCTGAAAACATAAACTTCAAACTTATTCATGATCCAAAACAGACAATATATTTGTCAGCGACGATTGGAGACCAAAATTGTTGGAAGCGCCCTCCCAAAAACACAGCACAGACCAATAACTTGCTTTTTGAACGCGGCAATCAGATACGAGATTGTTCCTTTCAAGAGAAGGTTCAATTTTACTAAAGCAAAATGAAAAAATTTGCTAAAGCATTAGATTAAGAAGTTTCCCAGCTAGAACCGTGCTCTGATTCATACGATAAATTTGTACAAATCGTAAAAACAAATATCACGAAAATATATTTCTAGAGGTTGCCGAACCGAATACATAGCGGGGTTAAATGAAGAATCTAAAATTCTACTTTAAAGATACGAGCAGCTACATGAAGACGATCCCTTTTCGTAAGCAAAAATACAGGCTGGGGAAGAAATGCTACATGGGATATCCGCCAACAGAACGGACAGGAAAGGATCCGGTGGATACAAAGAGTTTTAGACCTGTCTCTATATTGTGTCACCTTTTCAAGGCGTTCGAAATGTTATTAATCTCACCCAACATATTAAAGACGCGTTTGAACGGAAAGAAAGAGCAGGAGTAGCATTCATAGATCTGACTGCTGCCTATGACACAGTTAACCCTTAACGCCTGTTGGTAAAACTCTACGAAATTACAAAAGATTTCCGACAAACAAGAATAATGAAATGTCTTCTCCAGAATATATGCTTCTACGTAACGCTCCAGTCCAAGAACAGTAGGAGAAGGGATCAAAAAAATGGACTCTCATAGGAAAGTATTCTCGCGCCATTGCTATACAACATTTACACCAACGACCAACCCAAAAACCAACAAACAAGACAGTTTATTTACGCAGATTATAGAGCTGTGGCAGCTCAAGGAAGTACCTTCAATGAAGTCGTAGCAAAACTGACAGATACCCTAGAAGACTTAGAAGACGAAAATCATCCGAAATCCAATCTTACAAAAACCCAGGTGTGTGCTTTCCACCTTAGAAACAAGCATGCCCGAATAACACTGGAGGTAGAATGACGTGGTCAGATGCTGGAACACAATGAGATGCCAAAATAGATAGAACTCTGTCTTATCGATATCACTGTCGAGATATCAAGAAAAAAGTAAGCCACAGAAATAATATCATCCGCAAACTAACAAACACAAAATGGAGAACACAACCACACACTCTCCGTCCTTCTGCCTTAGCATTATGTTCTTCTTCCGCCGAGTTTGGAGAGCCAGTGTGGGAAAACTCTGCTCACGCTATAAACGTCGAAGTTGCGTTAAATGACACGGTTCGTATATCTGGTTGCCTGAAACCGACACCTATCGAAGAGGTCTACCCTATAGTTATAATCACTGGACCTGCTATTAGAAGACAGGTCACGTCAGAGATTAAACGAAAGATGCATGAGACCGATCGAAGACACCTCTTGTATGACCACCAAGTTCAGCCAAGGAGATTAAGATCTCGTAAAAGCTTTCTGAAAAAATCACGATCACTTCCCGAAGAGCCAAAGACACGCCGAATACACCTATGAAAAGGATCAGCTATACTTAACACAGTTTGCTCCCTCAGAAGAAATTACCGCTATACACAATTTGCCGTATCCCACATGGAAAGCTCTTAACAGTTAAGAACTGGCATTTCACGTTGTGCTAGTAACCTGAAGAAATCGGATTACCAGGAAGACGATACCTGCGACTTTGGCGCGGTTCAGAATAGTCACCTTCTACTAACATGCACAGAGATGAGAGAGACCTGCACAGAAGAAGACCTATTCTTAGCGAATGACAGGGCCATCTATGTCGCCAACCATAGAAACCCCAAAATTTAGAGCTGTTGGTGTTCCGGACACGAAAAGTAAGTAGCATTCTCGTTTTATGTCGTGTGTAAACAAAGCCTGTCGTCTATTTGGATTATACAAATTAATTATACCGCAATAGTAAAACAAAACCTTTAAAATCAGTTACTAGTTTTTAAATAAAATTTATTATTTACAAAATTCCAGGTATTTGTATACAACCACTTTCAGCATTCTCGATTTATTGAAGTGTAAACAAAACCTGTCGTATTTGGATTATACAAATTAATTATATCGCAATAGTAAAACAAAACCTCCTTTAAAACCAGTTAGTAGTTTTTAAATAAAACTATTTATTATTTACAAAATTCCAGGTATTTATATAAAACCACTTTCAGCATTCTGGTATTATGGAAGTGTAAACAAAACCTGTCGTATTTGGATTATACAAATTAATTATATCGCAATAGTAAAACAAAACCTTTAAAACCAGTTATAGTTTCTACGATGTCAGTTGGACAAGTCATAAAAACAAAATTCGACACTCAAGTGTCGGCCTCTTTGTAAAACATAGGCGGCGCAATAGCAATTAAATAATAAACTTTTATTTTTAAATTAAGGTCTAATATTTTGTTAAACAGTAATAATATTGTTAATTATTCATATTTCTTTAGGAACTTGACACCAAAGATGATTAAAAGTTAATACACAATATAGTCCATTCACTAACGGTAAAATATTGTAAAAACCTCTAAATTTTAAAGAACCACTGGGATTGATATGAAATTTGTCATACACATATAGCTAACGTGTCAAGGAAAAAAAGTGATATTGTGCCGATGTGTATTTTTGCCCTGGGGGTGAGTACCGCACCTTCTTGGGGGGTGAAAAGATATACATCCAAAATAAGTCCGGAAGTGGATAAACTGACTAATTCTAGGTAACTTTTGTTCTATAGAGGTTTTTACTAAATCAATACTTTTCGAGTTATTTGCGAGTGAATATATTCATTTTTCATCAAAAACACCACGTTTTTGGACGATTTCTCGCAAATAACTCAAAAGGTAAGTATTTTATGGAAAAAATGTTGGTAGCAAAAATACAGTTTATAAAAAAGTGAAAACAATAGTATATGTATGAAGTCTGTATACCCAGCAGAAGCAGAGTTATAGCTAATGAAAAATAGATTCTTACCTATTCGTCAAATTCCATATCGAATAATTCAACGTGAAATAATAAAAAAAATATATTTTTTTACTTTTTTTTTAATTGTTTAGAGAAATCTTTATTTTTGATTTTTAAAAAAGTTTCTAGCATCAAACGTAAGCAAGTTACGCTCAAAACAAAGTTGATCCCTTTTTTTGGTAAAAAATAATCATGAATATGATCTGTAAGTTTCATCGGTTTAAAGAGCTTATTTTTGAAAGATACTTACATGAAATCGGCCAATTCGTCTTACAGTCGAATTGTCTCTTAGGTTATAGATTAATCGAGAGATCACATTTACTTCGATATACAGAACATATTTTTGACAAGTTGTGGAAGTCTTTGTAGAAATATTCAAACAATTAAACACTATCACTATCCCTGTGTCCAGAACTTGAGTCGTCGTTTGTGTTTATAACTACCGGTTCAATTGGTGGTAAAGTAGGATATTCTTTTTCTTTTACTTGAACATGCGCTACACAATTTTTCCAAATGTCAGTTTTGTTAAGTTCTTCGATCACTGTTCTTATATTTTGGACAACAACGTCACTTAATTGGGGAGATTGATTCATTTTCCGCAATTTCTTTTTTACATTGGCCCATATCATTTCAATTGGGTTGAAAACACAATGATATGGAGGGAGCCGAAAAACCGTATGCCCGTGGCGTTCAAAGAGTTTATCTATTACATATTCTTTTTGAAAATTTTGTTGCTTAATTAATTGCAACAATTCCTTTTTGGTACATTTACTAGGTGTTGCCATGCATTTGTTCTCCATAAATTCTATGATATCTTCCTTCTTGGAGCTAGTATTTGGAATTTTGGTGTATAGTCTAGAATGGTATGACGCATTATCCATTACTATCACGGAATTTGTTTTAATATTCGGTAACAGCTGTTCCGTTGCCAATTTTTCGAAAAGTTCAGCCGTCATATCCTCATGATAATCAGCTGATGACACTGTTTAATGTTTTTGGCCGATAATAACAAGGCATTAGGTACAAACCCGCTCTTAGTTCCAGCATGTAGAATTATAATTCTTTTTCCTCTGGAACAAGGAGTATTCAAGCAGCACTTTTTGCTATCATCCATCCAGCCATATTGAACTACATCATGGGTGTCAAACCACGTTCCATCAAGATACACAATGTCTCTATTGTCATCTCGATATTCTTTAATGTGTTCACAACTTATTTTCTACTGTCTTAACTCAAACTTAACTAAAACACAACACTACTGTTTGCACAAAAATATTAAAAATATACGTGAACTTGCTGTCGTACACGACGATACTGAATATATCGTTTAGTATGAGAAACCTGAGAAGGCATTTTTGACCAGATAACGATCAAGTTTGAGCGTAATAACTTCCGAAGAATTTGACTAATTACACTTCAGTAGTGCCCGATAAGATACGTAGAAAGTTATAAACCACAGCTGCAATATGGACAATACCGTTAGTGATCAATTACAAATAATGTTTAATTTCTGAATTATTGGGGACTGGACCCTAAAAATTCCTTAACTTTTATTGAAATTTAAAATTGATGATTAAAAGTATATACATACATAACGCAAATGAAATCTAATGTGCTTATTAATTTGAGAACTAAAAAATGAGTTTACAATTTTGCTATAAAAATAAAATAATTTATATAATAAGTTTAAAATAAAATTAATTTATCACGACGACACTGTTACTGTCTTTATTTAAATGCTTGCCGCCTGTGAAACATGAGAAACAATTTTTACCTGCTAACGGCAAAGCCAGATTTGGTTATAGTGTATGCACTGTCGAAAAATTTGACCAATTACATTTCAGTATTACCCAATAAGATACGTTCAAATTAATAAGCCACACCACTATCCATGTGGACTAATACCAGGAGTAATCAATAATTAGAATTACAAAGATTTATCTTTATTTCTATGTTCGCCGTAGAATTACTGACCGGACCCCAAAAATTGTTCTTTCCCAATTCATATCGTATAGTACATCCACTAATAATTTTCCAACATAAACATGCCTCATTCTGGTATCAAAGAGACCGCCTTTCAAATCAAGGTTGTCAGACATATTTCCTAAAATTCCTAAGGTTATATTTAAAAAATATTCCCTATTCTCTAACGACACTCTTAAAAAATAATATGAACATATTCTCAAAAAATATATCTATAAATTAATTAACTAGGTACTAATATTCCCATGGACTCTTCACTAATGAATTAAAGCAACCGTGAACTTTGTATATATTACTTATACTCAAGTAATTTTCGAATATCGGCAACATTGTAGTCTGGAGAGAATTTGGACGTTGGGTCTATATCGACGTTGCCATGTTGGTGAATTTAGCGGTAATACTCTTATAGATATAATGATCGACTTTTAAGAAATCAGACAACTTTTAAGAATTCAAGTTCTCAAAAACGGTTTCAAGAATTGTATTATTTTTTTTTCCAAATTTCATTGATCTTGACCTTACCTGGAAACATGAAAAATTGCAGATATATTAATATGGTATTAAAGTTACATTCACTAATTTTAAACTCATGCATTATGGCAACAGCGAACCGCAAAGCCATAAATCGTAATGAACACCTGTTTCGTTTCGCTAAGTGACACCCTAAAATATTTCATTTTGCAACCAGCAATCAGAGGCGGAGGCTTATTATAAGGTAAGTAATATTATATTTTTCTAGGATGGCATTTTGGAAACCATTTGATACGAATGATCAAGATGCATCAACTTCTGTGTTATCAATAAATAATGACAATTATGTTAATGACAGCCCCGAAATTAAAAAAATAAAGATTTGCACGTACTATCCCAAAGGATAGTTTTAAATATGTATGAGTGTTTGAAAAAAGAAAATATTGGGATGGCTGATAATGCAATTGTTCGAGAATTCATGTATTAACAAAAATCGGGTATAAGACGATATATACCTACAATTGAGGGGTCCGGCAGTAAAAAATGGTAAGGGACAATAAAGAAGATTTGAGTTTTGAAGTGTTGAATTTAAAAAAAAATATTGTTATATTTTTTATTAAAAAATATAAAACTATGAATAATGCTAAAATTAGCTGATTATGTTGTTAATCAGGAGGCAAAATATGAAATACCAAATATTTTTTTTACAATGTTTATTGAGGAAAATATGAAAATATGTACTACAACTTAACATTATTTACCTAAAATATTTGAAAAATTTAACGTAACATGTTAAGTGGTGTTGACTTAACATAACATAATTTGGTAGGTACTAGGAGGTTATTTTAAATTTATATACCATTCGTGATAAACAGCTGGAATCCATTCCAAGAATGATTTTACATCTTTCAGTTTTTCTGAATGAATACTAAGGGGATGATTATATTTTTGAGTAAGTGTAGGAAATTTTTCTTCTGTAGCTGTTGGTCTTCCTCTTTTATTCAAGGACATGGAATTAAATAATCCGTTGTATGATGCTGAATATTGTATATTTCTGGGAACTTCTGAAGATAGACATAATTTCACACTACTTTGTAAAATACCTACCGGTTGATTAAAATAGCTTTTCAGTACTGAACAATCGTATATATCCTCTTGCTGGACCCTAGTTACTAGAAAAGGTTTCTTTTTCTGACACTTCTTCAAAATATCTTCCCAGTGATTGGGCGAATATACCATTTCACAGTTTTTCTTGACATAATTTTCTACAACAGAAAAGTCTCTGTCGCTTGGCAACATTGTATGTCCTACCTGAGGAAATATATGAACTATTTCTTTAAAATAGTCATTTTGTAAAAGATATAGCCAAAGACCAATGATGGTCCAGTTTTTATTTTGTCCGCAGCAATTGTCTGAAATAGCTATTAGTTTTCTGCCATGAATATTATTTTTCTCAAAGTACATTTTGAGACAGCTAGCTATTTCGTCCGACCCTCTTTTAGCAGTGGATTCATCCCACATAAAAAAGTGACCCTGACCATCTCCAAGGGAATGTATGCTTAAATTATAGCACCATAATTTTCTCTTATAGAACATGGGACCAGTGGTAAGCTTTGGTGTGGGAAGGGTTTGCTGTAGATCAAAACTAATTGCATGCACATCTGGGTTTAAGTTTGCTTCCTCTACTGCGTCTCTGACTGCCTGTTGACCTGCTTCAGCTTTTCTGTGATGTAATTCTTGTTCAGTTTTAATTTTTTTAACCTCAGTTTCATCATTGTGTAACTTAGCATTTTCTAAAGCTACTGAAAAACTTATCGCATGCTTGACATGTATCCATTTTCGGAGTTTTGAAACTTATATTATATTCTTCAGTAAATATTCTTCTGAATTTATCTGCAGAAACTGGAGTTATCTTTTTCAAAATGCATTCTCCTACATATTTCTCATAACAAGTCTGAATAGAATATTCCATACTCATATATTGTCTAGAACTGTCAGCACGGGTGTAATGGCTTTTGTACTTAGGTAAGCTTTCAATAAAAGATTTCAGAAAATCTATATCAGAATTGGAATATTTTTTAGGATGATTTGAATGTCGACCTCTTAGATCTGATTTTGGAGTATTTGATCCAGTTTTTAATTGTTTTACTAGATTTTCAACTCGACCTCGATTTTTCTGTAAGCCATGGATACTTAGGAAAGCCATTTTGCATATCTTAACATCTTTCCCTTGTGATTTTAATTTATATTCAATAGTTTGAGATCTTTTTGACACTAGTGCTTTAGTTTTCTTCCTAGTCACATTTTTAGATCTCATACAACCTTGTAAGTAAGCATTTTGTGTATCAAAACTGTTCATGCCCCAAAAATTAACAAAAATTGTCTGTAGTTCTTCATGAGAAGCAAATAACTCATAGCATTTATTGGGGCAACTACACGGTGGACCTTGTGTTTTTGATAAAACAATATTTCCCTTACCTCTGTATTGTTTATATTCTTTTCCGCGATTTCTGAGCTCTTTTGTTTTTAATTGCTTACTTAAATTGCGTTTCCTTTTTCTAGATTTTGTGTCTGAAACAGAATATTCTTTTTCTTGTTTACTGTGTTCATTTAATTCTCCTCTATTTTCTTTTTCTTCCTCCTCTTCTTCTTCAGTACTGGACTCTGGGTATGTGTGAGAAGAAATTTCTTGAAGTCCATGTTCTTTCAAAAGTTTTCTAAAACATAAATAAAAATAATATTAAGTATTATAGTGCTGCAGAGAATTCATTTTCATATTTGCAAGTAAAAAATGTTAAGTTTTTTATGCAAAGTGAATGTGGATGTAAACAATGTTAAGTACATCCTTTACCATTTTTTACTTGCAAACAATGATTCTAAGAATATAAATAAATTACCTTCTTTGTAGAAAGTTAATCGAGCTAGCTTCACTAAATATTTGAAATTCAGGATCTTTATCTGAGTCGTAATCATCATAGCTCTCAGAATTGTCACTATTAACATCAAAAAAGTCATTTAGATTTGAACAACCTGCTTTGTATTCCGCCATCATGGACACATAACATTATTTTCATGCTTATGCATGTCCCTTACCAAATTTTAAGAAATTAATCTGACGCCACCTATTATTCGGAGGATAAAATAAGTCAAGTTTTCTGCGTTGCCATGTCCCTTGCCATCTTTTACATAATATTTCGGGAAAAATCAAAATTTGTCCGTTACCATTATTTACTGCCGAGCCCCTCAATTATTAAATTGGGCACTGTTACAGATCATTCCTTAAAACGAAAGCGACCAAATAAAAAATTGGGTAGGATTGACATTGCTGCAAAAGACGTTATTCAGCGAACAGTTTACAATTTTTACAAAGAAAATAGAGTGCCTACTTTAGAACTGATTCGTGAAAAATTGAGAGATTTCCCTGAATATAATTATACATCTTTGGAAACACTGCGCGAGATTTTGATAAGTTGTGGATTTAAATATAAGAAATTAGATAATCGAATGGTAATAATGGAATCTCGGCGTATTGTTGAACTTCGACGAGAGTATTTGAGTAAAATAAAACAGTATCGTAATTCAAACAGAAAGATAATCTATTTAGACGAAACCTGGTTCGATACGCATGATGATGTCAAGTACGGCTGGGTTGACAACACAAACAAGTGTGCGTTAAATACACCGTGTTCACGAGGAAAACGTGTTATTATTCTTCATGCCGGAAGCAAAGATGGTTTTGTATCTAATGCATTGCTATTGTCGGCCAAAAATATAACAAACTCTTCTGCCGATTATCACGAAGATATGACAGCCGGTTTATTTGAAAAGTGGTTTGTTGAACAACTCTTGCCCAATATTCCGCCGAATTCAGTGATTGTTATGGATAATGCTTCGTATCATTCCCGCATATTAAATAAAATACCTAATAATAACACGAAAAAGGACGAAATTTTAAAATTTATGCAACTTAAAAACATTACTGTTCCTAAAAAGATTCCAGTAAAGAAAAAATTAATTAGAATAATCAAAAGTCGGAATTTTAAAAACGAATACGTTACTGACAGCATTTGCAGCAGGCACGGCCATACTCTTTTGCGATTACTCCCATACTATTGCATTTTTAATCCAATTGAAATGGTTTGGGGTACCGTAAAAAAAACGATTGCGAAAATATAATCAGTCTCCAACATTAAGCGCAGTGGCCATTGAGAATATTCGAGAAGTAATTATTGGCATTAATAGCGATGTGTGGAAAAATTGCGAAGCTCATGTTGTAAAAATAGAAAACGAATATCCTGTTTTACCGGCAATAGCACCAATAGTTATCCAACCTGGGAACGATTCGACTTCAGAAGACTCTGACGATTCTTTTTAGTCCTTCTAATTAATTTCTTTACATCTATCGCGATGCATCTTGAACACTAGTATTCATTATTATACAGTGTGTCGCATTTAAGATATAGACACCTCTATATATCAGCTATCAAAATACATACAGATTTGAAATTTTGCACAGTCATACATGTTGATAGTGCACATTTTTTTAAGATAATGCGAAGATGCATATTAGGTATCGCATTTTTCGGATTTTCAATCGCGTATATCTCCAAAACTATTAACTTTTGAGAAAAATGACATAGATCTTATTTAGAGTAAAACCTAAAAAATATTTTTTGGAGCACAGAAGGTGATATTTTGAATTTGTTTAAAAAATTGTTTAAACAATTTCTGCCCAAAAATTGAGAAATTTTCCTGAATATAATTATGTAAAAATTAATAAAAATTATATGATTTTTCTTGAAATATGCGTTTGATGAACTGATCCCTTTTCTTAATTTCCACGCCAATGGTCGGCATTGGCATCAAAGAATCTCAAAAGCCGATGCTTGGCAAACTGACATTGGAAAAAGTATAACAACTTTACTAGTTTTTAAATAAAACTATTTATTATTTACTAAAATCCAGGTATTTGTATACAACCACTTTCAGCATTCTTGTTTTATCGCTGTCATAAAGAAAACCTGTCTACTTGGACCTTACCTACAAATTGCTCATATATCACAATAATTATTATTGGTGCTGAATAACTTGTTTTTGACTGTACTGATAAGAATAACCAATCGTGCTAGTAAAAGAAAACCTCCTTCTTTTTTGGTAACTAATAAAAATATTAATAGAGTACAGTAGGTTGGTCAAATAAATAAATTTGTGGTAACGCCTATATTATTGAATTTGAAGGAGTGCTTAGTGTGATTTAAAATTTCAGGGCTCCCAAAGACAGGAATATTTATGTTTACATGACTTTATTATATCACTAAAAGGCTTCTAAGAAAAGAATTAAATAAGGTAGAAGTTCTAGATACATGTAATTGGGAACGTTCATTAGCATATAATTATGCTCACTCTTTAATATTTTGGTATTGTATTGGTATTTGATATTTTCGAAAATACGCTTGGCAATTAATTGCTATTTTAAAAGTCCATTTTGTTAAACTTATTAATATTCAAAACTTAATAATTCTTTTGTATAATAAAAATAGTTTGTTCATGTAAAACGTATTCTTCTTTGGGTGCCGTCTTCAATGAAAGTTGGCGATAACCTCAGCAAAATCATTTCTGTCCCTGGCTTTTCTTATTAAAGATTGAGAATCCAAACCAGTCCACTCACGAATGTTCTTCAACCAGGACGCCTGTCGTCTACCAGGACCACGTTTTCCTTCTACCTTCCCCTCTATAAGAAGCTGCAGTAGCTGGTATTTCTCATTTCTGTATATGTGTCCCAAATATGAGGTTTTCCGTGTTTTCTTTACTTTTAAGAGTTCTCTGTCGCTACCCACCTTGTGTAGGACCTGCTCGTTGCTCATATGCGCTGTCCAGGGGACTTTCAGCATCCTTCGAAATAACCACTTCCAAACGCCTGAGTGAGTTGATTTTTCCAAGCGCCTTCCTAAAACGTATGAGGAAGGTATTATTGTTTTTGTTTCATCAAATATATTACTGATCATTTTTCAAATTTTGGCTATATGAAAATTGTTGAAAACTAAAAAATCGCCTTTTTTCAATATAATATGTTTTAGCTGTATCTACTAAATAGTGCGCGCCACTGTCGTTTAGTTAAAATTTCAGTAACCAATCACAAACTTCAAAGGTTGTTCTTATACAATTTCGGCATGCCTCATAATATGCAAATTAGATGCATTCCTAAATGACGGGACCTCTACTCATCTTTTTTATACTCATCTTAGGAAAAAACAACGGCCCAGTTGTTTTTTTTGGGTTATAAAGTTTTCTTCCTCTCGTTTCAGTTCAATCTCAAGTTCTTGTTCTAAAGTAAAATTCTCGAAATCCAAATTAGTTGGACCATCTTTTACTTTCATTATGTCCTCTTGCACTGGTTCCATAATCACTTGTTTATTTATACGACTCAACAAATTTTTAATCTTTTGTTGCATTGCTCATCCTTCTTCTCTATCCCGATAAAGGACCACTAGAAGTAATGTAAGGAGTTTTATTTTACATTTGATAACAATTAAGTTATATTTTTTGATTGGCTCAATAAAGTAAAATCAAAGTCAAGATAAACAATCATAACAATATATATATATATATATATATATATATATATATATATATATATATATATATATATATATATATAAAGTATGCAAACAATTTCCAGGCAAGTGTGTTGTTTGTTCAATGAAATGAAGATTAGGACGGTCAGGTGTTACATCCACATTGCAAATATTTAATTGACATCGACAAATAACTGTTAGTGTGTTTGTAGATTCAGAGCGATGGAGAGGCATTGAATAGCTTTGTGTTCTGTTTCTATTTATTATCTAATGAAAGGACAGAACGACGTAGTCGATAAATTAAAGCTACAAATCAGGTTGATATCTCTTAATAACATTGATCGAGCTAAATAGATATACCTTAATTAAACAAATACAACGCGTTGTATATATATTGGGTTGCTTTGTTTTGCTTGCTCGCTCTCACAACAGTTTCGACTCACAGATTTAATGCTCAGCAGTAGATAAACTAAAACATTTGCCTATTATTTTTATAACGTAGTTTAAATTAATTTTCTATGCAGGGTGGTCCTTAAGTAATTGTACAAAAAAAAAAACCGTAGATTCTACACTTTAAAATATTACGATTTAATACAACTTGCTTTAAGAGAATGTTGATATTAAAAAAGATACAGGGTGTTAAAGAGGAAATTTAAAATTTTATTTTTTGGTATAACTTTCATGTTTGTAAACATTTATGTATAAAAATTTACACCTGGGTACTATTCAATATCAGAAATTATAATTTGATGCACACTTTGATATAGCTAATAGAGGGCACTACATATGGTACATACGTGGCATACATTTGCACTACTTTTTTGTTCTTCAAGTTACCGGTATTTTTGATAAGAAATATTAAAGATACATTATTTTAACAATAAAAAAGTATGGCTGTTAACAACTTATAAACTCAACAGTTTTTGAGATAATTGCATTTCAGAAATCAACTGCATAATTCTGATTTATCGCAATTACGCCAGTCAATGAAAAAAAAATAGATAAAAACATCAATACTTCTGAATTTTGTTATAAAATACCTTTAATAAAGTTAATAGTTAACGAAATATTAAATAAAATAAATATATCAGCAGATTAATAATAGAATTTGATAAAATAACAGAAGAATTGAATTTTCATCAAACATTTTACGTTTTGTATTAAATTAAAGTCATAATTAAAACAATTTATTTATAAACCAAATTAAGAAACAGTTAAACTAAATAACATTAAACTTTTTGTCAAAGTAAGTGTTCGATATGTCCACCATTTTCTTTAATTCATTTGTCAATACATTCCATAAAATTTCGTCTCATATTAAATAGCATCATTGGTTCTAAAGAAACTGTTGCAGTACTTATTATAAGTATAATAATAGGTATTCTTTTAACATAGTAGTATAATAACATCTCACCACATGACCAAGGAATATGACTACCACGACCAATCCAACGTTCAGGAAAGTTGTTTTTAAATACTGTTCTCACTCACCTTTCTCTGTAATGTATTGGTGTACCATCTTGTATAAACCACATATTTAGCCTTAAGTTTGATGACAATTCTTCCAATAAATCAAGAAAATAATTTTATAAAAAATCTGAATAAATCTCGTCATTCAAATTGCAAGGTAATTCACATATCCGCAAAAAGTAATTACCAATGGTTCCAAACCATAGGACATGCATTTTAAATATGAATTTTGAATATTTTACGGATATGCGACAGCTGGTAAAAAGAAAATAATCAAAGAAGCGGCTCTAATTATGCTAAATGAGACCAACTGGGTCACATATTCCTCGACAGAATGCAGTAGGATATGGTTGCCCATATTAAAAGAGGAAGGAAATAAAAGACCACTATTGTTAGTAAGTAAGTAACATATTATCATTTATGTTTTTAAATAATATACATATAATATCAGAGTTTGGTGTCTATTAAAAGTAAACTAAATGTAAGGATAGTATTATGAGGTTTTTTCCTGATTTTTCTTTACAGTTTACTATGCAATTACTAGTAGGATAACTTTACGTGCATGTGGTTGTCTTTTTAGGTGCGAATCACATGCTATAATTTTTCTGACAGATATTCTAAGTAAAAGTTAATTTCATGTAATCGAGTGAATTATCTTACAATAAAGTCGTCCCAGAAATGCATCTCAGCAATATTGGCAATATCATTTTAAAGTCCTCCTGATACTGATATGCCAAGCGCATTCATTTACATTTCAAATTTTAGTCTATGTTTGCATGTTGATAATGTCGCATCGAAGAACGCTAACCGAAGATGAGCTTTGCGAAAGTCTTCTTCTTCTTCTTCTACTTTTTGTAGATCTTTCGATCTGTTTAATTCTGAAGCTGCCTCTGGTTAATTTCTTGGGAGGTAGATTGCCAACTATCCCTCTATCTTTTAGGTGGTCTTCCGGGGGGTCTTGAACCGGGCGGATTGTTTTCTAGGGCAATTTTTGGGAGTCTATTCTCATCCATTCGTCTTACATGGTTGTACCACATCCTCTTGCGCTGCCTTCCCCATCTTACAATATCTTGAATTTTGCACTGCACTTGCGAAAGTGTTAGAGAATAATGAATACATATCAGAAAGAGAAAATAATAAAAGTAATGAGAGTGAGGAAGAAAGTAGTGATGATTCTGCTGTTCCATTTTACGTACAACATCCTGTAAAACCTTCTGTAATAGTTCCTTCAAAAGACGGTAATATCCAGTGGTCTCTCGATCCTCCTTATTAACGCGGTAACAAGATGCACATATGCAGGAATTTTCGGTATCACGATATAAACACTCTTTTCTGACATAGTTGCAAACCAAATTATAACTATGACCAACATAGGAAGACAGCGTGTTTTTGGAACCAACTAGAAAGAATTGAATAAAATTGGTTTTCAAGCATACATTGGTCTTTTATTGTTAGCTGGAGTTTTTAAGTCCTATGGCGAATCAACTAAAAGTTTGTGGTATGATAGAAATGGGTCGTAGTATATTTCGAGCAACAATGTCCCTGGAAGTATTTAAAAAATTTCTCAAGTAATACGTTTTGATAACAAGACTATTAGACAGGATGGGAGACGTACTGATAAACTTGCTGCAATACGTGAAATTTGGGAAAAAGGAATAAAAATGTTATTCTTACGAGTACTTTGCATCATGGTAAGGCTATAGTGACAGAAATGACAAAAAGCCCAACTTATTTTACGCTGGATATTTCTGCCTACAACGCGTTCGTTTTATGGACATCAATAAATCTCCAATGGAACACCAACAAACTGACAAAACGGCGAATTTTTCTTGAGGAATTGGGAAAGTCACTGGTGAAAAAACTTATTCTTTCCGGAAAAAATTGACCAAGAACTAAAGACTCACAAGAACTGGTAAAAAGAACACGAACAGAAGCAAGAAGAGAAGATGGAAATTCTAGTGAACCGTCTATGGACAATCTAACTCCTCCTGCTAAACGAGCACAAAATTTTGCTCTAAAAACGATAACAAGACTAATATTTTATGTTGTATATATCACAAAAATATTTGTTTAATCCATCCTTTTTATTACTGACCCAGTTGTAAACTACATTAAATTTTGTAGGTATTTGCTCATAGGATTTTCTGAGAAAGAAAAAAATGCATTTTATTTTTGTTAATAAGGTTTAATTTACATCAGCAACATAATTTTTGTTTAACTAACTATAGTTTTCTGTTAATAAAGTTTTGTTTAAGACTATTAGCTTATTTTATTTCGAGTAAGGACCGTAAACCATAGTTGGGTCATATTGACCCGAACAGTAGATTTGCATAGTTGACTCGAACGGTACAGCAGGGTTAAATTTATATTGTGTCTTAATCCCAACGAAAATATTAATTGCGTTAAGATGCCACAAGAAAATAGTTTCAGAACAGTATTAAGATATATAGATTAAACAAAAAATGCTACAAAAAGGAAAAAGGTAGATTAAGAAAGAAATGGATCAAGCCAATCGTAAAGACAGGAAAAATTATGCAGGAAACACTCGAAGGAATCAAAGCATTGGTAGAAAATACGAAAAAATATCTCAAAAGCCACAATCTAAGTTAAAAAATATAAGATGCTACTGAAATATTACTACTTCCTTTTCTCTAGATATTTTACACAAATCTACGGCATAATGCGGGGTTAAACTTTTAAAAACGCATCCGAGTACAGATTATTCCCTTGCACCGAGCTCACAACTTCTCAATAATTCTACATTGCACGGGCACTTCGTGTAATCTGCTTCCGAAGCATACCAAACAATCCATAAACTTGAATAGTAGATACTTCATACTGTTGTTGAAATATAAGGATCATTTACTTATTCGATTATCGTGTTCTGTGTATAATTTCGATTATGACAAGAACGGGGCGCAGGTCGTCCATACCTTTCATATTTTCGCTAGTTAATTAATTGAAAGTACGATATTTCGTGACCCGCAGCAATCCAGCCGAGTCGATTCTATTTTTGTCAAAATCTACTTATATAAAAGGAACTTGGAACTTTGTGATCGAAGCTATTACCTATTAAATATGATAAATAATATATCAGAATCTATTCAACAACGGCAGGATAGATTGTCGAAAGTTTTCCATTAAAACGGTGTCAGTTTTTGGTTATAATGGAAATCAATTATTTAAAAATATATAAGTAAGTAGGTATTATTTCAGCCCACAATGTTTTGCGTAAATTGATTACTAATACTAATACAGAGAAGTAAAATGTCGCATTGAGCAAGCTCGACAAGCTTTCGTAAAATTCAAGAAAGTACTGACTTGTTCAGCGTTTGATCTTCAATTGAGACTAAGGTTTACTAAGTGTTACGTATGGTCAGTGCTGCTATATGGCGTAGAGGGTTGGACACTCAAAACGAGGGATATAAACAGATTAGAAGCGTTCGAAATGTGGCTTTATTGCCGTATCCTAAAAATACCATGGACAGCAAAAATCACAAATATAGATGTCCTTAAAAGAATAAACCAAGAACGCCAACTTTTCGAAACCATCAAGAAAAGGAAAACGGCGTATCTACGTCACATTATGCGAAATGAAAAATACCGGTTCCTCCAACTTATAATCGAGGGTAAAATTCAAGGCAAGAGAGGAATGAGACGCAAAAAATGTCCTGGCTCCGGAACATAAGGCAATGGACAGGGATTAACGACATACAATATCTAATACATATTGCAAGAAATAGAGAATTAATGGAAAATGTGATCGCTAACATCCATTAGTGGATTTGCATCTGAAGAAGAAGAAGATTACTAATAGGAAGTTAGAGTGTCAATTATATTTTTTCGACATTCATATTTTCAAATCATCCCTCCTACTGGAAGTTTAAACTGTGAAGCTGGAGAAGGGAATTCTGGAATTCCAAAGAAAACAACTTTCACCAACATATGCGACATCAATACAGGCCAATCCTATGAACCTTGTTAACCACTTTGTAAATTCAGATTTAAGGATTAGGTATGAACCGACAATACGAACAGATATGTTTCTTATCTTGTCTTTCTTTCTCATCTGTATTCGATGATACAATAAATTCAAAGGCCGAAATTCGTATAATACAATGGCAAATAGACGAGATCTATATATTCTTGTTGAAAAGAAAACATGCCAGAAGTTTGTAGAGATTTAATAGTTTATTTTTATGAACGAGAGAGTAATTAGCTTAATTTTAACTGGTACCTCCGACCACTCCATGGGCGTGCTCAAGATTAATTGAAAAATTACTTTGAATAATTGTAAAAAATAAATGAATTATTTCAGTGTTATAAAGTGTTATGTGTATGTAAACAAAAGTGACCTCTTTTATCACACACTATATTAGAACTGACTGGCCTACATTAAAAAGGGTTTTAAAAAATTCACATTTTTTTAAATTTTTAAAAATTACAAAAGAGAAAAAGAGTTTTTAAAACCGTCTAAGGTATGTTAAATAGATGAATAAAAATATTAATATAAAACTTACAGCTATTTGTTACAAATCCAAATCAGATTCAGAAGATGAACTTTCAGAACCAAGATTTATAATAACTGGCTCGATCATTTTATCAGTAATATTGTCCAGCTTCCACATTTTTTCCTCTTCTTTAATAGTGTGATTTACTGCCTTTTCCCAGTTTTCAGATTTTACATTATTTACGGCCTCCAAAAACAACTGTTTAACATCATGAATTTTAAAAGTGGTATTTTTTCTTGAAACTTCACTCTTTATCTGTGCCCATACCAGTTCAATCGGGTTTAATTCACAATGATATGGTGGGATCTAAGTACTGTCATTCCACGATTTTTGGCAATTTCATCAATTTCGTATTTTTTAAATTTTTCTTTATGAAGGGCACACAACGAATAAAGTTCCTTTCTTATAGATCCGGGATGGTACGTAATATTTTTTGAACTCAGCCAATTCTGCAAGTCTTTTTTTAACCACTTGGTTGTGGGCAGTCCTTCTATAAGTCTGGAGTGATAACTTGCATTATCCATTACTATTACACAGTTCTTAGGAAGAAGATCTATCATTTGTTCGAACCATTCTTGAAAGACATCAGCGTTCATGTCTTCATGGTAGTCACCGGTACGAGTTGATTCAAAAGTTAATAAACCACCTTCAACAAAACCGTCTGAACTGCCAATGTGTACTATTATCAGCCTGCGTCCCTTTCCTGATGGTGGGTTTAAACCAGTAGATAAGTTATTTACAAAAGCGTGCCTTTGACTTGTAACAGTTTCATCCTGCCAAAATTTATTTGGTGTATGACCCTCGTTGATCCATGTTTCATCAAGATAAAATATTTTTCTTTTTTGGTTTCTCATTTCCTTTATGGTTCTTAGAAAATGTCTTCTCCATATGACAATATCGCTTCTTTCTAATAAAATAGACTTTCTGAGATTCTTTTTCCAGCGGAAGCCTATTTCTTTTAAAAGTTTCCATAACGTACTTCGACTCATTTCTGGGTAATCCTTATCATCTCGAACTGAGACAAGAACTTTATCCAATGTTGGAAATTCTTGTCTAAAGAAGAATTCATGCACTTTCCGTCGAAGTCCTTCTTTAAAATGATATTCTATTTGAAATTTTGGTTTCCCTGGAGCATTACGTGGCATTTGAAAACTACCACATTTCTCTTCTTTAATAACTCTAAATGTAAATCGTAGATTTCCCAACACCAAGTGTACTGCTAACTAACTCAACGGTCTCATCAACACTTTCACATAAACGTTTGTCTGTAAATGATTTAAAACAATTAAATATTAATGTTTTTTCATTAACTGTTAAAGGACCAATTTTTCGGCGTTTACACGGCACTTCCAAATTTTCCATAACACTAGTATACACAATAAACTGCACCTTGCAACTGAAGTACCTACTTTTAGTGAACTGTTAAGAATTTTGAATACGCCACTTGGACCTTCCTACAAAATGGAAAAACCCACTATCACATTTTCTGTGGAATAAGTTTAGAAGGTAATTATCTAGTCAATTACTGTCGTAGATTCCTGGAATTGAAGAATTAAATGTTTGATTGTTGAAACCCTTACTTCGTGGAATGCACTCATTTCAGATAAAATAAAACGTTTTATTTTATCTAAAGAATTAAACTTTATTTTGCAAATAGGTAGGTACTTATTAAACTTTTATTGGTTATATATAACCAATAAAATAAACATCTTACATTTCTTGCAAATTCATTAGTACCTGTTAACCTCCATCACTCCGACACTGGCAACCTTATTTAGGGATTAGTAACCCTCACAACTATTGTATTCTATTCTGCTCCAACCTTTATACCTGGTGGTCATACTCAATTTAAAATTGTTTTCCTATATACTTCTGTAAACTTGTTGACAAATATCTGTTTTTCATTGAGTCACCCGTATCAACAGTTTAGGGATTTGCATACATAATTTATTGTTTTATTACTCTTTCATACATAAAAATACACTTATAGTAAAAATATCAACCGCGATGTAGTGACCTTTGGTGAAAAGAGACAAAGAATGTCATAGTACTAAATTTTTTTGTATTTTATTAATTGAGAATTCGCTATATCTAACAAAAGATGTGTCTGCTTCCTCAATGTTTTATCTACGGAGGCACCATGATTTAATTGAATTTTTAAGTGTTTTCAAGATATTTTCAGTATTACAGTCTGAAAAAAACTTCTGGCATTTATTGTATGAATACTTTTAATATTTAAATACTTTTTGATTGGACATACCTTATTGGAGGTTTTATCCTTTAGGTTCCAAGCAGTTTTTAAAATTAAATTATTCGTATTTTTTTACAAAACAGTTTTTTATTCTTCCGACCTGTACTAAACCTTAACTAAAGTAGTTTCAATTTTAATAAATCTTTAATTTCCATTACAAATTAATAACAAACCCAATTCAAATCCTGTTGACGTAAAACTATTAAAATAATACATATCTTCTTCTTCTTTTGGCATCATAACCCTGGATGGGTCTTTGCCTGCCTGGCTATGTCCTTCCATTCAGATCTCTCTTGTGCCCTTCTTCTCCATTGTCTTATGTTCATTGTTTTCAGGTCGTCTTCCACGTCATCCAACCATCTCGTTCTGGGCCTTCCTTTTTTTCGCCTTCCTATGGGCTTCCATTGCAACATTTTCTTTATTGTTTTTGCATCGTTTTGTCTCTGTACATGTCCCAGCCATGACAGTCTTTGACTTTTCACAAATCTTACAATATCATAACCTTCATTTCACTCATTAACCTCGTCATTTCTCCTGATTCTCGATGTGCCATCTTCCTCTTGTACCAGGCCATATACTTTCCTCAGTATTTTTCTCTCGAATGTCTGAGTTGGGCTTCATCTTTTTTCGTCATTACCCAGGTTTCACATCCATAGGTTACTACGGGTCTAATAAGTGTTCTGTAGATAGTCATTTTGGTTCTTTTGTCTAATAATTTCGATGTCATCAATCTTTTATTAGCATAGTATGTACGATTCCCGCTGAAAATACGTGCATTAATTTCGCTACTTACGGAGTTCTTCTGATTGATTTCTGTGACGAGATATGTAAAGGCATCCACTCGTTCGATAGTATAGTTGTCTATTGTGATATTATTTTCATTGTCAGTTATTCTTTTGACTGTCATATACTTCGTTGTTGCTTCGTTTATTTTGAGACCTCTTCTTCTTGCTTCAGGATCAATTTGTTTGAACACTTCCATTAGTCGTGGCTTATTCCTACTAATGATGGCTACATCGTCTGCATATGCAGTAATTTGTACTGATTTGGTGTTTATATGGCCGGTTATATTGGTTTTTCTGATGACTGCCTCAAGAACTAGGTTGACTAGCATGGTTGATAGGGCATCTCCCTCTCTTACTCCCATGTTGATGTTAAACAGAGGAGTCAGTTCTCCATCTACTCTGACTGCGGCTTTTGAACCCTGCAACGCCATTTTTATGAGGCTGATGTATTTCTTAGGTGTACCTAGATTACAAAGGTCTTCCAGCATTCTGTCTCTTTTCACACTATCAAAAGCTTGTTTAAAGTCTATATACATATTATTTAGGTCTATGTCGCATTCATAAGCTTTTTCTTGTATCGTTCTTAATATGAATATGTTATCTGTAGTGGCTCTATTTGGTCTGAATACATTTTGATAATCACCAATTATATTTTCGGGGTATTCTAATAATCTATTGTAGATTATACCAGAAAGAATTTTGTACATTACATTTAGCAATGTAATTGGCCTATAATTCTGGCATTCCCTCTTATCTCCTTTTTTATATATTGGCTGTATGAGGCCAACTGTCCATTCCTCTGGCATTTGCTCCTTCGTCCATATTAATGTTATTAGGTAATGGATTCTTTCCCAGAGTTCAGATCCTCCATGCTTTAATAATTCTGCCGAAATTCCGTCCGTTCCTAGTGCTTTATTGTTTTTTAGTTTATTTATTATCTGAACTACTTCTTCATAACTCGGATTTTCGATGTGCAGCTCCGCCGTATAATATATTGTCTCGTTCTGATCATTTTCGTTGTCTGCATTTAGATTTTCTTCGAAATATTGTTTTCATCTCATTATAATTTTTTGCTTCTCTGTTAGTAGTTCTCCGTCCTTCTCTTTGCATATCGTTAGTTTTGGTCTACATGACTGTGCTTTCTTTTATGTATTTATAGAATTTTCTGCTTTCGCGTCTGTTGTTATTCTTTACGATTTCTTGTACTCGTTTTTTCATAGTCTCTCTTTTCTTTCTTCTGCATATTCTAGTCGCTTGAAATAATAATACATATCGCTACTCCCAAAAAACCTTATAAAAAATGATTACTTTTATGGTTTACGTCTTGGTTAACTCGTCTTGTCCGATTGTTCGTAACTGCACATACCTATTTAAATTAAAAAATCAAGATGCATACTTATTTAATGAAAAATATGTGTGGCCTCTTCCCTTCATCCAAATTAGCCATCCTTTCATCGTCTCGTCTTATATAAAGACCACCCTAATTATAAGCATCTTGCGAATAAGTAGGCGTGAGGCGGGCTTTCATATAGTTTATCACAGTTGCTAAAAGCGGCCATACACGGCAAAACATATTTATAATAAAAATGTCCATTTTTTCATATTGTTACAATACAATGGCCTGTTTTTAAGTCATCTGAAAAATGTTGCCAACTTGTGTAAGTATTTCCTAACAGTAAATATATATTTTGCAAGCGATAAATACCTACCTCGACGCTATTTTGTTTAAGAATATTCCATTTTAACAAATGATACCGGTGTATTTTACCAATAATTTATTACTTTTATAAGACCTATTCTTCTTCTTCTAATGGCACTATAACCCTTTAAGGGTCTTGGCCTGTTTAATCTATCGGATACTTTACTTCGCCACTGCCTGAGTCTCATGGTTTTAAGATCTTTCTCTACATCATCTAAGCACATTTTACGGTGAATTCCACTTATCATATTTCCTTATGGTTTCCAACTCTGGATTACTTTAACAGCTCGGAACTTAACTAATTATCTGGAATTCCTTATAAGTGGCCAAGCCAATTTAGTCTCTGTTACTTTAACTCATAGTTAATTATTATTCTCCACAAACCATCGCTACAATAAGTTTATATTTATGTCCCGGCTGCATAGGAACTTTTTCATTTTGACAAACGATTTTCTCGCTATCTCTATTCGCGTCATGATTTCTCTTGTCTGGTCATTAGTATCAGTGAAGCAAACCCCTAAATATTTGTAGGATGTAACTCTTTCAACTGGCTGATTATTTATGGTTAAATTCACATTGGTGCATAGCTTCTTTGTTACAATCATGAATTTAGTCTTTTTGATGTTCAGTTTTAGACCATACTTATTGGTATGGGCGTTTATGTTTTCCATCAAAAACTGTAAATTTGCTACGTTATCTGTTACTATTAGCGTGTCATCAGCGTATCGTACATTGTTAATTAACTCTCCGTTAATGTTAATACCAATGTTCTGCTCTAGAAGCGCTTCCTGAGATATTGTTTTGCTATAATATATTGAATAATAGTGGAGAAAGCACACAACCCTGACGCACACCTCGTCGAATCTCTGGTTTTCTCTAAGGTTTTAAAATTAATAAGATAATAACTGCTACCGAAACCTGAGCGAAAACTGGCTTGTTCTATTGGCTCATAGAGGTTTAGTTTATTTCCTAGTGTAACAGATTTTGATAAAAAAATTAAACAGCGGAGGAGGCTTATTGGTCAATAGTTTTTAATTTCCTTAGGTTCTCCTTTTTTTATAGATTAATATCATTAAAATGTTTTTCGAATCACTTGGAATTATGTTGTCATATAGACATGCGTTGAATAGACTTTAAATTTTTTCGATGGGAACTTATCCTCAAACTTTACTACTATACCTATTATAACATCTTTTCCGGGTGCTTGGTGCTTTCCCATATTTCATTTTTTTGAGCATATGTTTTATTTCGTCCTTCATAAATCTACGGTGTGTCTTCTATATAGTATAATACAAATATGTATTATTTTTTATATAATTGAATATGCTTGTAAAAAACTGAATTGAGAAGAAAAAGGCCTGAACATTGACGGTAGAAGAATAAAAAATTTGAAATTCGCAGAAGACATAGTTTTGTTCTCGGACAACTTCAAGGAAATATGTACAATGCTACATGAACTTCAGTCAGTGTGTACCAGTGTGGGTCTTAAAATAAATATCTCTAAAACAAAATTAATGATAAACCTAGTACCTAGCGGAAATATCAATATTGGAGACAATGAAGTAGAGCTGGTGAAAAAATACATATACCGTGGACACAAAATAAAGATCAAAGAGACAGCCAAATAAGCGAAGTACCAAGAAGAATAACCCTAGCATGGGCAGCCTATAGAACACTGAAAGACATCTTTAAAAGATATACCAATAATTTCTTTAAAACGTAAAACATTTGACCAATGTGTGTTGCTTGTGATGAGTTATGGTGCCGAAACGTTGATATTGATAGCTACAACTTCTAAACCGCTGCAAATAGCTCACAGGAAAATGGAAAGGTCACTGCTGAGTATATCGATTCGTAACTTAGTTAGAAATGAAGAGTTACAGATGTAATTTCCTGAATTGCCACACTAAAATGAAACTGGGCCGGACACGTCACCCGAATAAGTGATGAAAGGGGACGAAAAGATTGCTTGGAGGCTGAGGTTAGACAAAAGAAGTAGAGGAAGACCCCCTACACGTTTGATTGACGATCTCAAGAAAATGTCAACAAATTGGATGAAAAGTGCTTAGGATAGAGCACAATGGACAAAAATGAGGGAAACCTATATCAAGCAGTGGACGCAAAGTGCTGGGTGATGATAATGATTATATTTGTATATCTTTAGCTAAAAAGATTGTGTGTGTATTAGCAATTATCTTAAAAAAAATTATCTACTTATATTAAAGTATACAAAATGTGTGGTCACCTTTAGCGCGCAAATTTCTAAATGACTTAAAATTCGCTCATTTGTAGTCTGTACCCTCAGCTGGTTTGACTTAAATATCAAATGACTTCTTAAACGGTTTACACTGCCGGTTAATAATTATTACAGCAATTATCTGAGTGTGCCACAACGGCCCAGCTACTAAATCACTCTACTTATCCTAATTTCTAGGAAAATATGTAAATGAAACTGAAAATTTCATATTTCATGCCTTAGAGCCTAGTTAATTAATCTTAATGAAAAATGTCAACGATATATTTTTGCGAAACACCTGGTTTGCAAAAATTAATTATTTTCTCGTGGAAAACGAAAGAAAGGATACAATTTCGGTTGAAGCAGTGAACCTATTGCTAGCTGCCTATTCGGCTTACCATTTATTTTAATCGATAATCAGCTAAAAAGAGCATCCACAAACTAGATCTAGTGTATAAGAATTTCAGTGTGAAAATATCACAAGATCTAGTGTATTAGAATTTCAGTGTGTGATAAAAAAAGATGAAAATTGCTGCGTTTGAAGGTAATTAGAACAAAAATAGTTTTTTACTGTCTTCCATTAGGATTTTGAAAAGGCATTTGATCGCGTTCAGCATACCAGACTAATTACCGCCTTGCAGAGCATCCAACTAGATGAGAAAGACATCAAACTTATTGCCAAACTTTACTGGAACCAAACAGCCATTATTAATACCAACAACCGAGAATCAAAGCCAATCAGTATTGAACGAGGAATAAGATAAGGCTGTATACTATCTCCCATCCTCTTTAACGTGTATTCTGAGAATCTATTTAGGGAAGCTTTAAAAGATCAAAAAGGAATTATCATAGGAGGAGAAATAATTAACAATATACGGTACGCCGACGATACTGTGATTCTAGCTGAAAACATCGACGATCTGCAGGAGCTAATCAATAGAGTTGATATGGAATGCACAAATTGGGAACTGTCGATAAATATCGATAAAACTAAATACATGGTGACCAGTAAAGTGGATATCGGCGCAACCCAACTGTTATTAAACCAACAACCGCTGCAGAGAGTTCAGAGATTCAAATACCTTGGATGTTAGATTAACCAAAATCTAGATCCATCCTTCGAAATTCGATGTAGAATTGAACAGGCAAGAAACTCATTTCAAAAATTCAAGCCTCTATTATCCAATAACTCATTAAATTTGGAAATCCGTGAAAAGTTTACAAGATGTTACGTGTGATCTGTACTTTTGTATGGATGTGAAACTTGGACTTTAAACACCGATATCATGAATAAAATAGATGCATTCGAGGTGTGGTTGTATCGAAAGATACTAAAAATTCCATGGACTAGCAGAAACAGAAACGCAGAAGTTCTTCGAAGAATGGGACATCAACGAACTCTATTAAATATTTTTAAGAGGCGTAAACTAGAATATCTTGGACATATAATCAGAGGACCAAGATATGAGTTCCTTCGGCTAATTCTCAACGGTAAAATCGAAGAAAAGAAATGGATAGGACGGAAGAAACTCTCTTGGTTGAGGAATTTGAGGCAGTGGACAGGTTTGATAGCGGACCAAATGCTACACGTAGCGCAAGACCGAGATCAGTATAACAATATTATAAGCGTGGTAGTCGCCGACGTTCCGTAGGGAAATGGCACTCTAAGAAGAAGAAGAAGTCTTCCATTAGAACAAATAAGTGATTTCAGATGTCTAGGGTGAAGTGATAATTTCAAATGTCTTTTTCTGTAACTCGGAAGGATACAACACTATATCCATTTTCATAACTTTATAAGAGAGCACTTTTTAAACTTTTTTTCACTAAAAAGTGTTATTACTGCATCTATTTATTGAGATATTGAAACAATATTTTAATAAAACATTCTATCCATTGTTATTTACATAAAGCATATGTTTTAATTAAAAAACAATTTTTTTGTGTTTTTTAACCATTTTAATGGCTATGGTGTGGTATCCCTCTATAGTGTATTTTTATGTATGAGAGAGTAATAAAACAATAAATTATGTATGCAAATCCATAAACTGTTGATACGGGTGACTCAATGAAAAACAGATATTTGTCAACAAGTTTACAGAAGTATATAGGAAAACAATTTTAAATTGAGTATGACCACCAGGTATAAAGGTTGGAGCAGAATAGACTACAATAGTTGTGAGGGTTACTAACCCCTAAATAAGGTTGCCAGTGTCGAAGTGATGGAGGTTAACAGGTACTAATGAATTTGCAAGAAATGTAAGATGTTTATTTTATTGGTTATATATAACCAATAAAAGTTTAATAAGTACCTAGCTATTTGCAAAATAAAGTTTAATTCTTTAGATAAAATAAAACGTTTTATTTTATCTGAAATGAGTGCATTCCACGAAGTAAGGGTTTCAACAATCAAACATTTAATTCTGTAATTCCAGGAATCTACGACAGTAATTGACTAGATAATTACCTTCTAAACTTATTCCACAGAAAATGTGATAGTGGGTTTTTCCATTTTGTAGGAAGGTCCAAGTGGCGTATTCAAAATTCTTAACAGTTCACTAAAAGTAGGTACTTCAGTTGCAAGGTGCAGTTTATTGTGTATACTAGTGTTATGGAAAATTTGGAAGTGCCGTGTAAACGCCGAAAAATTGGTCCTTTAACAGTTAATGAAAAAACATTAATATTTAATTGTTTTAAATCATTTACAGACAAACTTTTATGTGAAAGTGTTGATGAGACCATTGAGTTAGTTAGGTAGTTGAGAGTTATTAAAGAAGAGAAATGTGGTAGTTTTCAAATGCCACGTAATGCTCCAGGTAAACCAAAATTTCAAATAGAATATCATTTTAAAGAAGGACTTCGACGGAAAGTGCATGAATTCTTCTTTAGACAAGAATTTCCAACATTGGATAAAGTTCTTGTCTCAGTTCGAGATGATAAGGATTACCCAGAAATGAGTCGAAGTACGTTATGGAAACTTTTAAAAGAAATAGGCTTCCGCTGGAAAAAGAATCCGAGAAAGTCTATTTTATTAGAAAGAAGCGATATTGTCATATGGAGAAGACATTTTCTAAGAACCATAAAGGAAATGAGAAACCAAAAAAGAAAAATATTTTATCTTGATGAAACATGGATCAACGAGGGTCATACACCAAATAAATTTTGGCAGGATGAAACTGTTGCAAGTCAAAGGCACGCTTTTGTAAATAACTTATCTACTAGTTTAAACCCACCATCAGGAAAGGGACGCAGGCTGATAATAGTACACATTGGCAGTTCAGATGGTTTTGTTGAAGGTGGTTTATTAACTTTTGAATCAACTCGTACCGGTGACTACCATGAAGACATGAACGCTGATGTCTTTCAAGAATGGTTCGAACAAATGATAGATCTTCTTCCTAAGAACTGTGTAATAGTAATGGATAATGCAAGTTATCACTCCAGACTTATAGAAGGACTGCCCACAACCAAGTGGTTAAAAAAAGACTTGCAGAATTCGCTGAGTTCAAAAAATATTACGTACCATCCCGGATCTATAAGAAAGGAACTTTATTCGTTGTGTGGCCTTCATAAAGAAAAATTAAAAAAATACGAAATTGATGAAATTGCCAAAAATCGTGGAATGACAGTACTTAGATCCCCACCATATCATTGTGAATTAAACCCGATTGAACTGGTATGGGCACAGATAAAGAGTGAAGTTTCAAGAAAAAATACTACTTTTAAAATTCATGATGTTAAACAATTGTTTTTGGAGGCCGTAAATAATGTAAAACCTGAAAACTGGGAAAAGGCAGTAAATCACACTATTAAAGAAGAGGAAAAAATGTGGAAGCTGGGCAATATTACTTATAAAATGATCGAGCCAGTTATTATAAATCTTGGTTCTGAAAGTTCATCTTCTGAATCTGATTTGGATTTGTAACAAGTAGCTGTAAGTTTTATATTAATATTTTTATTCATCTATTTAACATACCTTAGACGATTTTAAAAACTCTTTTTCTCTTTTGTAATTTTTAAAAATTAAAAAAAATGTGAATTTTTTAAAACCCTTTTTAATGTAGGCCAGTCAGTTCTAATATAGTGTGTGATAAAAGAGGTCACTTTTGTTTACATACACATAACACTTTATAACACTGAAATAATTCATTTATTTTTTACAATTATTCAAAGTAATTTTTCATTTAATCTTGAGCACGCCCACGGAGTGGTTGGAGGTACCAGTTAAAATTATGCTAATTACTCTCTCGTTTATAAAAATAAACTATAATAAAGTTATTGCAGTGTAAGACTTAGTTTGGAGTATTCAATAACAACTACAATACCGAATGACTTCAAAATTTATTTAATCTAATTCACCTTTACACATACAAATAATACATCTATGTATTTAACCAAAATGGTATTTTACGTATAAACCACTCAGGTCTTCTTCTAGATAGTCAATATTTGATAATATGTTTTAAGGTTTTAAAAAAATCACGGCAAAATTTAAGAACAGATAGCAGTAATGCCTTTTTCGTAAAGGATTGTTAAATAAAACTTTTTTTTTAATAATTGAAATTCATGTTACAGATTTTAAATTAATGAAAAATTAATTACTAAAAAATTAAAACCCCAAAATGTGTGTTTTTTATCAAAAAATTGTATTTATTCAGCAACAATAGGTCATAGTCTATTTTGCTACACTGTAACGCAAAATTTTAGCATTCTCTCTTGAATGTAAAAGTACAGATTAATGATTTTTCTCGTCTCCCTGTATACAGTTCAATTATTTCAATTGGCGGCCAGAGGCCATCTGCGATGAGTTTGCTGCCGATCTAACGGACACCGTTCGTCGATTTATTCTTTTATTTTTCTTCTTTTTCTCCTCTCTTTTCTTTCTCTTCTTTATTTGCTTGGTCGAGCAGGTTGCGATACGTGCTCTCATGGGTGAAGGTTGACGACATTGCGCGAACCTGTAGAATGTGCGATCTGTAAAAAATATTAATAAAGTAATGACCAAGCGACGACTTGATGGGTGGTTTTGAAATGTATTACGTTTCGTATTTATTTGTTTAATTATATGTAATTTGAAATATGGCATTTGCGATTTGTATTGGGTAGAACTCACAAAAAATAATGGAGCGATTTTTTAAAAATTCCATATTAAATTAAGTTTTTGGTTTGTTTCAACTGTTGAAGTAAATTTGCAACCTGCCAAATCTAGTATACAGATTGAACGAAATAAATTCGGAACATAGGAATATAATGTATTTCGACTCAATTCTGCTGTAGGTGGTTGGCCAACAAAATATTGTCAAATAATTATATTATAAAAATCCAATATTTCAGCGGGCTGCTGGATTCTGAACTCATAAAAATTGAAAGCTACACATAAATCTACGATTTATGCTGTCAAACCAGTTATAGTCCAGGAAATGAAGCATTTCACCTCGCAATTTTTTCGTGCTCCCTGGATTGACTTGAAATTTAACAGAAGGTAGGTAATAGCCTAAGGATCAAAATCTATATCGAACCAAAGTGCGCCAAAGCCTAGGGGGTGGTTGCCACCCCACCTCCGGTGTGAAAATTTTTTTTACGTTTTAACTACAGGTTTCGATTAAAAAAGTGATTCTAAACAAAAAATGTGCTATACATTTTTTTATAAAATGATATTTTTCAAGTTATTCGCGATTGAAAGTAATAACTTTTAGACGAAAAAATCCACGTTTTTAATCGATTTTTCGCGAATAATTCGAAAATGGTACATTTTATCAACAAAATTGTAGAGAAAAATTTGTAGCTTTTAAAAAGACAAATACAATTCATTTTTTAAAATGTTTTTGCGATATAATAGGAACCGAAATACGGCCTATCAATGTTTAGCGGTTTTCTTCAAATGCCAAATTTGAAAGATTCAAAATCAAATATCGGGAAAATGATGCATTTTTGGAAGAAAACTTACAAAACCTTTTTTAAAGAGCATAAATAGACCTATCATAAAAAAGGCTCTAGCTCAAAAATTGAGTGAGCTATGATGAAAATAAGGTCAATACCTCATTTTTTACGAAAAAATCGATGAAAACAACCCTCTAACCACCCTCATAATTAAAATCGATCTTCACCCTTCTGAAATTCCCTTTGTACATGTATTGTTAATACGTCCAAGAAGTTTGACCCATTCAAAATGCTTTGTGTTAGAAAAAGTACAGCTTAAAGCGAGAAACGATTTACAATTTCATATTTTTTACCTTTCTTTTTTTAAATATGCCCGAAAATACTGAATATATGAAAAAAATACAAATTACCAAATTGTAGCTTTTTTAATGACTAAAATTATCCTTCATTTAGATTTGTTGTACAATGAATATTTGGCAAGATATAGCCGTTTAAAGCATCGATTTACGATCAAGCACCATCATTTTCGAGCCCTTTAAACTCACCCCATTTAAAAACCAAGGATTCCAAAACGATTTAATTCACAGATTCTTGTAGCTCTTAAAAACCTCTACAAATCGTTTTTGAAGAAACACTCTATCGTTAAAAATTAAAGGAAATACGTTAAAAAAAACCAGTGAATTTTTTTCCGGAAAATTCTATTAGTATAGTACAGTACATTTCGGAGCATAATAATCTACAAAACCGGTATATTAGCTAGTAGGGCGTTATACATTCGAAATTTTAAGCGTTCTTATTTTGAAATCCTATACAACAGAATAAAACATCTGCTCATATGTCTATGGCTTGGCAATGAAAATATTAGAGCAACAGATTGGGGATGGTATTCCAAAGATGGTTTGTTATTACCCGTACGCATGAACAAACAACCTGCACTCGATGAACTTTTGAAAATTATTTTTTGGCAATGCAAAAAAGGATGCGGTGTTTCATGTGGGTGCAGAAAAGTTGGTTTATACTGTAACTCTACTTGTTCTGGGTGCTCAGGTGAAGGGTGCAATAATAGTCCACCAATAATTGAAGATGAGGATGACATAGATCACGATGAAGATGTAATTGATGACGAATAAAATTAATATTATAATTGTTTTACCTATAAATGTAAATATTTTCAACTATTTATGTAAATGTATAAGAATATATGGTGCCTTTTTATGTTGATAAATTTTTTTGTATTTAATTCTACTTTTTTCAATTTATATCTTATAAATTAGTTTATAAAAACTGCAATGTTGTAAAGGGTGATTTTCAAAAGTTGAAAAGTTGCAAAATTTTGGCAAAAAATTGTTTTCACCTATAGCACTCATAACAATTGATTTTTAAGGGTTGAAAATGTATGAATTTGTATTTTAAAGTATAAAAAAATCACTATTTAACTAATCCAAACCAAATTTCGTCGACATGACATAAACTATAAAGCAGCGGGTGAATTGAGCTTAAATCCAAATTTTTATCCAAATCGATCCAAGGCGAAATGATTTTTTTAGAATTAGTAATTTTTTTTACATTAATCTCTAACAAGGGTTGCTTTTTAAGGGTTGAAATATGATGGAACTCTATTCAAAAGTATAAAATAATCATTATTTAACTAATTCAAACCAAATCTTACCCATATTCAGGTTTAATATGTTATTTTATAATTTTTGACAATTAGGGGTAGTTTTCACCCCTAAAACCCTTCAGCGCACTTCGGTTCGATATAGATTTTGATCCTTGGGCTATCACCTACCTTCTTTTAAAATTTCAACTGGATACATGCAGGACGAAAAAATTGCGAGGTTTTAACTATTTTCGAGCTTTATTTCCTGAACTATCATCGTTTCCTTAGACAAACCCGTCTTACGCAAACAACATTGTTGTGAGACAGATAGTTGAACGATATTTTATACAATGTCTATACCCAGGTATGGATTTATTTTTGTCCGAGTTTTATATTGGTCCACTATTTCAAATGCAGTTCAAACACACATGTATTAAATTGTTCCGTTTTAATTTGGTTCAATCTGTATGTTGAGGAATTCTCTCGTTTTCCAGGGATTTTACATTATTTTGTTATTCAGTTCGGTTCTCTTTTTCTTGTAGATTTTTATGATTTTCTTCTTTATGGTAAATATAATTTTGGGTTCAATAACTTGTAGCTTTATAGCTAGTTGATAATGACAATTATTTGCCTAATTTGTAGATCCATGCAGGATAGTATGAGAAAGCATTCAGCAAAATGTAGGCTTTTTGGCCCCACATTTCAAAGGCTTCCAGCTTTTTAACGAGTTCCTTATTTACATAGTATCCAGTTTTCATCCTTCTCCTTTCCATGTAGGTGTATGGAAATCATGTTACACCTAACCATTCTGCATCTAACCTAGCAGCAGCTATCAAAAAGTTCTACTGTATTCTATTTGTACTAGTTCTACTATTCCAGCTCAATTCTTTGCAATATTAAGTCAAATAGCTTTTTCATTAGTTTTTATATTATAGTACATGCTTCTATCTCATATGTCTTTTTCTTCTTAATGTGCCTATCCGTTACGAATGTTGGCGATCATCATGGCAATCTTGATCTTATCTGCAGCAGCGCGCAAAAGTTGCACAGATGTTGTATTGAACCAGATTATGAGGTTCTTTAAACAAGATGTTCTTCTTCTTCCTGGTCCCCGATTTCCAAATATTTTTCCTTGCAAGATGGCTTGAAGTAAAACATATCTGGATTCATTTCGCATAATATGTCTGACGAACTGTAACTTTCGAGATTTGTTGGTGGTGAGCACGTCCAACTCGGAGGAAGTATTATGGAGATCCTCTAGACTTCGCCTCTGCAACACCAGCGTCGATTGAATATATTAATACATTAGATGTTAGATTGTAACATATATGTGATAATGTTGTGTATCAAATTGCCATACACTAAATAAAATTATGATAATGGTATAGTATTCGACTATGCATGATTTCTCTATTCAAAATAGTTTTTTTCTAATGCATTATACAGTGATTCGGTAAAGATGATTAGCTGATAATTCAAAATTCTGAAACTAAGCTACAAAGAACCATTTGCAAACTCTATCCAGTGTGTCATACTTTCAATACAAGAGTATCGATAAAAATTGCGATAGCTACAGATAGAGAGATAGAGTAAATATTCAATAAGAATAAAAAAATTAAATCAGTGATGGGAAATGTGATAAAAAGAAATGAACAAGTATGACCCCTTTTACAGAATGAAGCCAGAAATACTTTTGAAATATGTCCCATTACATTAAATTCCTACTTGCCCCATCATCCCTCTATCAGATATCTCAGCGTAGCTTCTCCCCATCGACATGTCAAAATTACTCTAAAATCACCGTATTTCGATTACCAAATTATGTACCATAATGCCCACATTAGCTCCAGTCTATGAACGAGGGGTGCCAAAAAAGAAAACAGCATAATCATAATCGAGGCGATGCGAGGGTAGACATGGGGGTGATGGAGTACGGGTGAATTTAACACCGAATCATTTCTCTGATTGACGTCTGACAGGATGATGCGAAGCGTGGTGGAGTGCACGAGGGCTCGATGCACTGCACACACTGTTTGTGTTAACTAGATGGGAGAGAACAAGTGAAAATTAAATAAGAAGGATATATTTATAACTATAGTATTTGTTTAATCACAGGGGGAGCACACAAAGGAAACTGATTTTGTTTGGACACTATCATCGCGATATAGGTGTTTATAGATATCAAATATTACTGTAATATTAAGAGAATATTCAATATTATTATAACAGAAAGAGTTAATAATAAAACTTATGCAGAAGTTAAAACACTTCACATTTGTATTTAGGTATAAAAACATATAGTTAAAACTTTTAAAATGTGTCGGCAAAATTTATGCAGTAGCATAACGTGACGTTTTCGATCTAATCAAAACTAACAATAAATTTGTAGCTGTGACATCCATATATGGTTTTACATTATTCCAAATTTACATTATACTGTGACTCTAGGTCGATGACATTGCATAAAAATTAATACTTGAGGAGCTACATGTCTCCTTGCACGATTTGACCGAGGAATGGATATCACAGCTACAAATTTAGTGTTAGTTTCAATTACATAAGAAGGCACTGAAGATGATCTGATTAGATCGAAAACGTCACGTTATCCTACTTAAAAAATGTTGACAACACTTTTTTGTTTTAACTTCTGTATAAGTTTTTTTAAACGATGGTATACAGCCAACTTTCAGGCAACTTTCCAAGCTTTTATGACACATTTGTCGGACTTCTTCAATATTGGTGCAATGAACATAACCTGGCATCCAGCTATATGTTTGTGTGACACAGTGTTGCCACTTTTTTTTGTATAAAGTATAGGAGTGTTTAAAATAGAAAGATACTTTGACGAAATTATATATGCTTTAAAAAACTTATACAGAAGTAAAATGCTTCACATTTGTATTTAGGTATATACTTAGGTAAATGTTAAGTGTTTTACTTCTGTAAAATGTAAAAATGTACACGCCACAGCCACAATTTTTGAATTCATATTAAAAAGCATTCATAAAATAGTATTTTTTATTTTAAATATAGCTAAATACTTTTGTTTAACCTAATTTTTTTTTCATTTAACTTTACTTTATTCTGTAATTTATAAAGTTTCTAAACTATTAATTTTTAAGCATAATTTTAATGGTTTTTATTATATAAGTATTTTTAAATGTAGAAATGCAAGATTTAATTTTATTTTATAATATTTATAGGTATAATTTTAATGAATTATATACCTATGTATAGGTGAAAATATATATATTTTTCACATTTTTGTTTAATTATATATGTATTTTTCAATTTTACATTTTCATTTCATATAATATAAATCTTGCCAATAATTTTATATGTGAGAGTGGGAAATATTTGAGTATATGGCAACACTGACGTATATTAAGCTTACATTTAACGTCAAACATATCAACGAGGTTATGTTCATTGCACCAATATTGAAGAAGTCCCATTTGTCTTCTAATTTTATCATTTCACCTACAATGCTATTTTCTCCAGGTGTTTTGATGTTCTTCATACCTATACGTTTAAAGACCTACGCTTCTACGCTTTAGGACCATATTATTTATTATAAAAGCATCAATCAACTTTAACGAGGAAGCACATTGCTAAAACAATTATTTACTTTTTCTAACGCCGGCTCCGGTGCCGTCGGTATTCTTATCGGCTTTTTTTGTAGGCAGCGCACAAAAACTCGAATAAAGACATCTTGAAAGGGCGACAAACTCTAGCGGAGAGAGAAAAAGGCGGAATTACCGAACATTGGGAAATCTTCGGATATAAGTTGACTTGCAAATCATATTCACTATGTTCCGACACCACCGCACCAGATGATAAATCAGTTGGAACACGTCGTGAATACAGTCTTTGTAATCCGCATTCGAAAAAGGCTTTACACACTGGATTTACATTCGAAAAATGGAAGAGGAAAAAGGCGGAAGGTGCACAGAGGCTATTGTTGTAGCACAAAGTGGCAAATAAAATATAAAAAGGTTCATCATAACATAAAAAGTGTATATCGGCTTGTTTTATTTTTTTATTTTCGTGTCTTTCAGGTTATTTGGTCTAAAGACTTCAGAGGCGTATCATTTATAATATTCATTAGGCCCCTTCGTTTATAATATACAACACCCAAGAACGATTTTACTGAAATTTTATTGTCGAACGGTACCGAAATTAAGATGGCTATAAAATTGTATTCGCAATATGCATTTTTACTGTTTCAAACATTCACATCTGTATGATATTGAAAGTTGAAACGGATAATATGACGTTGGAGATACTTGTCTTTTAGTAATCTAATTTCTAAATTTCTAATCTATACTAAAAAAAAGGACACAATTGTCATGGGATGCTTTTAGTAAGTTGAGCTTCATTTTAAAAGACACAAAAATCCCAATACACTTAAAACGAAAAACCTTTGACACTTGTATACTACCAGTTGCAACTTATGGATTAGAAACTATGACAATAACAAGAAAAATGGCAAAACAATTAAGAGTAACTTAAGGTGCCATGGAAAGGGCCATGTTAAATATAAGCCCCAAAGACAAAATTAACGTATAAGACAAAAAGAACTAAAGTAACCAACATCATGGGAAAAATAGCGAATTAAAATGGCAATGGATAGCACATGTAGCAAGACAAGACACCAACAGATGGTCTCATAAAGTGACATTCTGGAGACCTCGAGAAACAAAAAGAAGCGTGGAAGACCCTAAAAGAGATGGATAGACGATATAACAGCTGTAGCTGGAAAGCAGTGGATGAGAATTGCAAAAAATAGGGAAGCGTGGAAACAATTGGAGGAGGCCTAGGTCCAGTAATGGATAATGGTAATGTACCATAATTCTTGTGGAAAAAAGATTCTTGAATTACTGAAAAGTTGTGCCAATTCTTCTACTGCATTTACCGATAAGCTACCTTTTTTGCTCATTATTTTTAAATTATTAAAAAACATAATCTTAAAAAATTAATGTAGTTATTTGATACCAACCTTAGACTAGCAATATTATCAAATATTCTACAACCAATATTATAAGCCTATTTTTATTTCAGAATCAAATAATACACCAAGCAATGATGTTTTAAATGAATATTATATTATTAGAGATGCATTGAGTTTTGATGAAGAAGATGAGTCTGATATAGACAAAAATTATGATGAACTAGTCGTGATGGAAATGAAATCGAATCTGCATTAGTGAAATGGGCAGATACCGTCATTCCTGGCAGTGGGATAGATGAAATCCTAGGTACTATGGTCGGTAGGGCCAAAATAAAAATGTTCATTATTATGTGTTTCCTTTAATACTCAATAAGTATTTTCAAGTAAAAATCATCACTCAGAAGTTTATTCAATCCTTGTATAGGTAAGCCTCGGGAGAATATCAGTCCGATTTTCAACAATATCTTTAGGATTTGTTATTTCAATAAAATGAAAATCAGTAACCAAAATGTTTACTGATTGGGTCATTTTTTGTCGAAAGAAATTTAACGTCAGATAGTTGATGTAAATGTTCAGCGATATTTAGATGAGATATTTCCTGGACGATAAATTGGTAGACAAGGTAGAATTGAATGGCCTCCACGTTCACCCGATTTCAATCCTAAAGCTTATTTTTATTAGCGATACTTGAAAAATTCAGTTTACAAAACTTAACCAGCAAGTCCTGCAGAGCTAAGGCAACGAATTATCAATGAATCTCGAATAATTTCTAGACAATCATGGAGAAATGTGGTAGACGCCTTCTACCATCGATTAGGGTGCTGTCAACTCACAAATTGAGCACATTTTGAACACTTAATAACGTAACTACTATGTTAAAAAACGTTCTAAAACTATCAATTGTTACGTTTTAATGTATTTGAAAATAGTTAGTATTAAAAAATTTATTGAAACAATTTAGGCGTTGCCAGACTTCGGTTTTATGTATTTATGACCTTCCAGATTATATAAAATCATAAGTGTTACATATAGTTGAACTCGTACTGAATAGGAGATTCCAATAATGACTGAATATACAGGGTGATATATTTGAAAAACCAAAGTTACTAGTAATATAAGAGAAACTGAAAATCTGGCAACATTGCAAATACCAAATATGGAATCTCCGTATCCCAAAATAGGTGTACCTCAAATTTTGTACAATTATGATTAGCATTTTACGATATAATTAGCCGTTTCCAGACTTAGGGGCATTCTTTATAATAAAAAAATTCATTGGAAATATTGAAATATGAATTCCAAACACGTATCTACAAGAAAAGATTTTCTTTACATTTTTTCAGTCTTTAAAAATAACTTTTGTTTAAAAGATAGCGTTGGCAAATATTGCAAGAAACAAAGCTTGTGTTTGAACAACAAATATTTGCGACAATTTTCACATAGTATTTCAATATTTATATTAGAATCACTGACGAACCTATCAAAACTGATATTGCGTTATCGCCAGATAATCAATGAACCTGTGTGGTAATAAACTAAAACCAATAACAACAACGGGGGCACAAACCCTTTTTGTTGGCTCTGTTCCTATATGGGGAACATCTGTCTCTACCGTAGTCGACGTTTGCTTTTTATGTGTGCAGTAAAATTAACGTTTATTTTTTTGAAATGTGTTACCGATAGAGATGGGATTTTTTTGGATCATTGAATCATCACAAACAAAAATGTTTTTGAGGCTTATAGAGTAAGATATTAATATTTGATATTGTGGAATGTTATTCTTCCAGTGTATCTTCTCTAGGACTGTTGGCTATCAAGTTGAGTAAGCTGACAGCTAATCAAAATACGATGTTATTGATCATTTCCACTACCTAAGATTCTTAATCCGTGAGATTCATGAGTATGTCATCCTTATGTGATTAATTGAAAATTTGGTTGTACTGTCGTTATCTCACAACTTAGCCAAAATATTTAATTTTACTGCTGCTTATGGTATTTATGACTTCAAGTCAATGTTGATAATCACTATCAATAACATAGCTATTTTTTCAGATCTCAAAATTCACAGGTTTCGGTGTATATGTGGGACAAATCACAGATGATTAAATAATAATAATAATAATCATATGTGAGCACTGCAAGCCTAGTAAGCCCATGGCTCGATGCTATTCTATTCCACTTCCTTTTGGAAGTTGCTTTTCTTCCCAGTCCGTTATGTTGAGTCTTCTCATATCTTCTTTAACTTCCATCTTGCTTCATCTTGACCTCGGTCTTCCTCCTCTTCACCTTTTGACTGCCAATACACTAGATAATACCATTCTCTCACATGGCCCAACCATCTAAGTATTTGTGCCTTAATTACCGGCTAATATGTTGGGTTCTTGATAGAGCTCGTGTAGTTTATCATTTGTTCTTCTTATCCATTGTCCATTTAATTTTTTCTCACCCAAGAGTTTGCGCAGTATTTTCCGCAGTGTTTCTTGTATGTCCTTAGTTTGGCTCTTCGAAATATATTTTTTCTTCTTAACAACCCATTAAGAGCAAGTAAATGTAGCGCAGTTTCCCGATATAATTCTTTTCTGTATTTCTTCTTCACAGCTTGGTTCTCTTGTGAAGACATTTCGTAAGTATTCAAATCTTCCAACTTCTTAAAATTTATATAGAGTTTTCTTTATTGTTGTCACTGTTATGTACTGCCCCCGAACGAGTTGCTTATTTCTCCATTATAATATATACTTCGTTTTTGCTTTATTTATATACAATCCTTTGGTTGTTGCCCTCTCTTCGAGTCTCCTGACTGTTTCCATCAGCTCTATTTTGCTTCTAGCCAAGATTAAAGAATTCGTCCGCAAATGCTAAGCACTGATATTTTTTGTGGTAGATCAGATCTGTTCTGTTATTGTTTGCTTCCTGTATAACCTTTTCTAATATTATGCTAAACATTATAGATGATAATGGATCATCCTGCCACACTCTTCCTTTGACATTAAATGACTATTGGTTATCTTGACTTTGTTTGCAGTTCTTTAGAGAGTAAATTTTATCATTCTAATAAGCTTTAGACAAACAACCATATTTTGCAGTTCTGTGAATAGTTCTCTTCTTTTGACTTGATCAAAAGCCTTTTTATATCAATAAAAAGAACCATAGTGTTTTGATTGCATTTGTAACTTTCAGCCTGTATTTCTCGTACTGTGAAGATCTAATCCATAGTACTTCTACCTTTTCTGAACCAACACTTAATCGATTCTTAATATACATCGTCAATATTTTATATGCCATGTTGAGCAGCGCTATGCTTTGATAATTCTGACAATCAGTCATACTTCCTTTTTTGTGAATAGGGCATAGTATTGCTTCTGTCTATTCAATATTAATAATAATACAGGTATATTATAATAAATACAATAATACAGGTAGTATTTCCTGTTCAATACAGATGTTCTTCATATATAATTATTTCAGTCGTTATGCAGTCGCTTCTAGGCTATTGTTCATCTTTAACTTTTCGATAATATTCTTGATTTCGCTTATAGTCAGAGTTTGTCTTCGGTTTATTGGTTGTTTGTTTTATTTGCTAGATCCATTGCTTCTTCGTTATTGCCGTCTGTCTGTTTCGCTCCATTTATAAGCTCAGCTTCTAAATGAAAGGAGTACTTCACAGAAAATACTGCTTCCATCGTTTCAATATCTCTGGTTCTCAATTAATTTTTTTATGTACAGTTTTCAGCTGGTGTCCTCGTTTTTTATTTTTATCCCTTGTTACAGTTTTTTTAATTTAATTATTTTTATAGCTTTCCTCTATATTTTTCAGCTTAGCTTCATAATGTTTGTTTTTTTTTTCGTAGTATTTTGTTGGTTTTATTGCTTTGCTCGCTTTAATTTTCCTGCGATTCTCTTGTTCTTTGGGTTATCATTTTTAATCGTGGCCTAATACTATACCCTACATTGAAGAATACGACAGTCGAATATACATTGATAAATCTTTATCATAAAATAAAGAAAAAACGCTGTAAGAGGAAAACTTTCTTGGTTGGAAAACCACCAGGAATGTAACAATAAAATAAGAATAGCTGTATAGATAATTCAACTGCAATATAGTTTATATAAGAGAAAGTCATAAAGTATATCTCATAAAATTAGAAACAAGGATTGTTTTATATACAATGCAACCTGTATACCTAAATATGTTTGGCACCATTGGGGAGCTACGCTAAAGAAAATCCTTTCTGAACGATTCAATAACTCGGTTCACTACTACTTAGTTAGCATTTACATCTCTATATCCAAATTTGTGATATGGTTATGTTTCTCTGGATCGTTTATGTCCGAGAAACGGATGCTCCCAATATACAGGAAAATCGTTATGGCTTTTTTAGGGTGATGGAAAATGGCGTGATGAAGCTGTTTGATAATGTTTAGATTAGATAATGTATAAAAATAATCATTATTAGCATATTGTTGCAGTTTGGAAATTATTAGTAGATTTTTACAGGAATATTAAATTATATTGATGACAAATGCTTATAATGGATGGCATTTATTGCCTGTATTGATCGTACTATGGTAGGACGGTAATTTGTTATGTTATTTGTGTGTTGTTTTTTGTCCATCAAGTATTATTATTTTAATTCAAGTTCCAAAAGTTTTCACTTATTTTATTACCTATATTCCTTAAACCTTCTGTTTACTAGTATATCAAAACCAAAGTTATCTTAATTGAACAATTATTTCAAAAATGACGGACATCTTATTTTTATCTATATGATTTTCTTTGGTTCCTTGTATTCCTTTTTATCTGAATGAAACATGGATTGATAAAGAAAATTTTGTAATAACGGTTTCTTAAGATAAACAGGTTGCAAATTTGATTAAAAATCAAAAAAATATATATCATATTTAAGAAATTCCATATACATAAACCATCTGTAAAAATATTTCTCTCTTCCAAACGTTATCTATAGAATATTAAGATAACTCTGGTCGCAGACACAGATTTGGACTTAATAAAAGACAAGTAATTTAAGCCATCACACATATATTATCTATTCTACGATTGCCATCTCTAAAAATGAGACTTTTGTCGCTTTAAATGCGATGTTGTCAATTAATCACCTTCAATTAAAAATTGTTTTAGTATAGGTACATCTTCAGTGATAATACTATTATTATGTAGGAAAAAAATGGATACCAGTTTTCGTTAAGATTTTCAGTTTCGTCCTATATGCATACCTGATTAAAATTGTTAAATTAGTTACCAATATTTATACAAGAGCCTCATGAAGTCTGTATTCGATACTGAGAATGATTATATTTCACAGTTTTTCATCCAGCGTGCAAATAACATGTCAAATTTAAACCATGGAAACAAATAATCATTTTCGATAATATTCTCATCAATAATAAATAAACCTAATTACGGATATTTCAACGAAAATTTGTTTTTATTATTTATAGATATAATATATAAAATTTATATATGCCTAAGGCAGAGGTTCTCAAAATGTGGAAGTTTTTATTTATATGTGTCGATTTTTTTGCACAAAACCTTTTGGCTGTTATGTCTATGAGGGTTCGGTGTTCCTGAGATGCTGTATAGAAAACAGGAATGCGAATACTGAGAAGAATCACCGGAAGTACTGAGCAATCGAAAAAGAAATGACGAAATCAGAAGAGAGTGCACGCTAGTAAAGAGAAAATGGAATAGGAACAATTTAACATGAAAACAATCCAAAAAAACAAAAATAGGCAGGCAGAATTGTATAATAAGAAAATAGAAGAAGAAGAACATGTCACCACCTCTCCAAAGTTATCTTTTTTTATTAGTAACTGTAAGTACATCTTTGAATGAACTTTCCAAATACTCATCAACATATGTTAAGCACCAGGGATTGTTACTTTGTGGTTTTTCTGTGATCTGATCCAACACTATTGAGAATAAATATGGACTAAGCACTACGCTATGATGCAATCTTCCTTTCACACGAAATGTATCAGTGTTATCCCCGCCTGCTCCAGTACCCAAAACCGTGAGAACGGCTGATCCATACTCAGCCTAGGCGAAAGGTGGGACATATTCGGTTTATCAATACTCGATCGTTGGTACGGGAAAGGACGGTCTTCTCTGATCAATACTCTGGATTGAACTGAATTCTCTGGCCATCTTTGTCTGTCTGGTTGTTCTTTTTCTGTTGGTTGTTTTTCTTTATGGCTGATTTTGGTGTCCTGTTTTAGGTGGAACACCTCGTTAGGACGTGGTTTGTTTGTGTTTGGTGTCGGTATACGTCGCTGTGTTCTCTGTCGATTGTTCACGGCATTTTATACGTTGGAATGGTATTCCATCTCCAGTCTGCATCGATATAGTGATGGGTTGGTAGATGGTGTGGTTATGTAGGCATATAAAAGGGGGTCAGCCGCAGGCAAGCGGTGTTCTCTGGTGGTTTTCTGTCCATCCATTCGTCTTCTTTGATGGCTCTATCTCTCATTAGATCTCGTATGTTTTCTTTCCATGCAACTGAAGGCCTTCCCCTTCTTCTTCTTTGTTGTGGTATGTAATATAAAGAAAAAAAATTTTGTTTAAAATCCTTTATAAAAGGTATATAAAAATGCCTCAAACGGGCTATCACAAACACATTGCAAAACGTTTTCGGATTAAACAATCCATCATCAGTGCAAACCTGAAAGTATATAACCACTTTAATTAAAAAGAACGTTAAATAAAAATGTTGACAAAGGTTAGAGCAAAATGTGGTTAATACTTACGGTTGTACATGCTAGTAGCCACCAAAATATATGGGTAAAAACCCTTTAAATGTTTTAAATTTTAAGTTGTTTTACATTATTAGTATTTATAATTTGTGATGGTTAAGTTACCGTTGGATAGGTAACATAGCGGCGTATGACTCTACATGAGTAAAATGGTCCTGAGACGAAGTGTCTACGAGGACCTGTTGATAACAACTGATCAAAATTACATCGTTGACAAGTTAGGACGGATGTTGTGTCAGAGCAGTCAGTGTAACTTACGGTAGTTGTCTAAAATTGACAGATGTCAGCCTTATTTAAAATTGAAAAAGTTAAAATTATAATAATGTAACAGTATCAACCATCAATATTGTAATCTGTATTGTAAATTAATCGGATAGGTATATTTGAAACATTGAAAATTGGTTTTTTAAAAATTAATGTAGGTCAACTAGAATTTATGAAATTTTGTAGGATTGATAGGCAACCAACTATACATGTGTAAGGATATATTTATTTTAAGCTAAAGATTTTGTCAAAAGGCCCTGTATGTTGTGAGACATTTGGTACCTAGAAAATGGTAAAAAGGCACATGTGGGAAGATGGGTCCTAAAAGATTTATTATTGAGTATTGATGTAGTAGGTAGAGGTGTGTTTGGATATGTTGTTGAGTTGAAATGTAAATATGATAAGAATGTGATCATAATGTGGTGTTCATGTAGTATTCAACTTAAAACTTAAGTATGGAAGGCCCTCTATGTCAAAAAACTACATTTGGTACCTAGTAAAGATAAATAAAAAATTTTAAGTTATAAGTAAGTGAACATGAATTACTGGTTATGTGTGTAAAGTAAAGATGGTAGTTTGTTTATGTGTGTGGGCAAGTATGCCAGACTGAAAGCAAATTGATGGCTGAAAGATGGTTAGGTGTGATATTGTTCCTACATTGCTCAAGTTATAACTCAAGAAAACAAAAGGCCCTATATGTTAAAAGGAACATTTGGTGCCTAAGAAATATAAAAGTAAAAAGGGGATAAGTTATAAGTTAGAGTGTAGGTAGGTGAAAAGTTAATAGGCTTATGGAGTGTATTGTGACAATATGTGGAAATGTAAGAGTAGTTGTGTTTAAGGTGGATCTGTCAAGTTTACTAAAGATGTGTGATGTTTAAATGTTATTGTGAAGATGAATGGGAAAACTACATAAAGCTTTCTTTGGCCATCTATCTTCATTCATTGGCTTCACGTGACCATACCACACTAGTTGTCTCGTTTAAATTCTGTCTACAATGGAATATACAGTATTTGTCCTCCTTCTGTAATTTGCTTACATAATGAAAATTTCATCCTTTTTTGATCTCCCTTGCTTAAATCCAAAATAAGGTTCGAATATTTAGGTTTCCTCACGGATCCGTCTGTAAATTAGTCTCTCCCATATTTTTATCGTATGACTAAATAGTTTTATGGTCTTGTGGTTTATGCATCGTTGTACATCTCTTTTGTTTTTGCAACCAGGTACTAATATTCCGAAATTTTTCCTTAGGCATGCTAATAGACGCTTATTAGCATATCTAGATATACCAATGGACGTGAAAACTTGGAGACAATCGGCGCAGGACCAGCAAGATGGGAGACATAGTATAAAGGAGGCCAAGGTTCCATTTGGGCTGTAACGCCATTGTAAAAAGAGGAAGAGATATATCAATTGAAGTGATTAATCGGATCTTAATTCGTAATGATAAGTACAGTCTGCTACAGTTTATCGTGGAAGGCAAGATTGAAGGTAGAAGAGGTTTGGGCAGAAAGAAGAAATCCTGGCTGAGAAACTTGAGAGAATGGTTTCAAAAAACATAATTCATGCGGCACAAAACAGAGAAACCTATCGTATGATGGTCGCCAACCTTCGGTAGAAGACGGCACATAAAGAAGAATTGTATAAAACCAAACAATAAGTATTTTATTAAAAAAAAAAGAAAATTATAGTCTTAACAGGAATACAACTCATGTAATTTGCCTGCCTGAGTAAACTTTTGGGAACTGCCATTCTATATAATAATCGATATACATTAATAAATCTCCAGAATAATATTCCGATTTTGATAGTTATTGTAACTGCGGCTTTAATCAGATTTTTGAGATTAATCTGATTTATGGAAATAATTATTTTAGCAAATTTTTGTTATACAATATAGTTATCACAGAAAAACAATGATTCGTGAAAACAAGGCTAAGAAATTGTGCGCCCTAAGATAAGACTAAATTAAATCAAGCTACAGCACAGTTGAAAACTGTAAAATGAAAATCAGAATTATATTCAGTGTTATCGGCAACGGAGACAACAACAGACTACTTACTTATTTTTAAAAACAACCCTTCTGTTCAAGTAGGTAATGGACGCAGGTTCAAGATATGTCTTTGCCGATTTGATGTTACGGCATCTCTTATTGATAAGGATATAATGTATCTGGTTTCTGATAATTTTTTTTTTGCTATCCATAGGTGATTTCCATGTATATAATCTACGTGATGGTAACTGAAAGAATGTATTAGTCGCAATCATTTCAAACTCCTGACAGAATTCCATCAGTCTTTCCCTCTTTCGTTACTTATTCCTAGTCCGAATTCATCAATAATATCTTGGAATTTACCTTTTCCTAATTTGGCATTAAAATCCCCCATTGTTATTGTTATATCTCTATTCCTCCTCCTCAGTCCTAGTCCCTTTTGGGATGTGGTGACACCATCACTCCTTCACAGTTTTTTTACGATTTCTCTCCATCCTTCTTTGTCCTGGGCTAGTTGTTCGGCTTCATGTAACCCTTGGTTAATCAATGTTTTTCTTTGATCTACCCAACGGCTTGGAAATCTTCCCCTAGGTCTTTTTCCTTCAACTCTACCCTCGACTACCAATTTTTCCATCGTCCTAGTTCTTCTAGCAATGTGTCCAAAATATCTCTATTATTGGTGTACAAATAATATTAAACATGAAGATTATACGATCATTTTTGCATACAATGTAGAAGGTTTACAAAATAATACATCAGTAAATACCGCTTCTGTACTTATTGCATTACATGCGACTCTAGTCTTTATGCCAACATTATTATAGTTTATATACCTTCCTTCTAAATTTCTCTCTTTAAACCACGATAACCCCAAAAAACTAGTATATTCGCCATTTCGGGCTATCGCGATATAAGAGCTAGTTACCGTTTCCCGTGCCAAAGCACAATTCCAGAAAAAATGAAACCAAAATCGCGATGAAAGCCATAACATTACTCTAACTGCCTCCGCAATATGATGCTACACACAATATTTCTATATATCTTCAGAATGGTAAAATTATTTAGGGAACGGCGAGTTTTGAATTATTCACCGCATTTTTATTATTTTTATTGAATTTCGCCCGGTCTACGGTGATGTACTCTGAACACGGCAGCACATCCAGTGCCAGAGTTTTGGTAAGAACACGGCACGACCAGTGGCGTAGATATTAAAATAAGTAAAACTGGATCCAACTGATGGAAACAAATGATAAAAATTATTAATGCAAAATAATTGAGATAGGGACTCTTAGATTTTAAAAATTGTGATCAACCAGGTAATTGCCAGGTTTGCAAAGATCATAAACAGCATAATGTAAATTCCTGAGTGTAAATATCAATGGCGAAATCTAAAAGAATCTAAGATTCCTAGTTCTAATAAACCATGTTGATAATACTAAAAAAAGCTAAATCACTGCATAGAACCTCGCGACAAGCGGGCTTAAAGATAACTTTCTCAAAAATAGTTAATGTCAAACTAGTTTGGCAGCTAAAGTATCGGCTTTTATAGCACAGGAAATACGTATAAGTAGAGATAATCAAACTGGTACTACTATAATGTATATATGCTACCTAAGCTTCCTGTTGTTAAGTAACCTGTCCTGGATTCAAAGGTGAGGATCATGAGAATGCCCAGAAGTTGGGTATCGCTTTTGGGTAGTATAAAAATTGACCCAATAGGACCTTTGGACTTGGTACTAAAAGAACAATGAAGAATTCCAGGTCCAAGTATGTTCACTTTGCAAAACCGTACTCAGCTATTTTGAAGAACACAAAGGCGAGCTTTGGAACGTGGGTTTATAAATCAGTATTGGGGATATTGAGATTGAAAAGAATTAAGAATAGACACAAAACTTACATAAATGGAAAAAAATGGAAAGTAAACCAGTCATATTTTCATTTATTCACCACCAGAGAATATTCAACATTGTACTTGAATTGCTTTGTTGAAACTTACGAAGAATTCAGATTTTAGCACCAGTCAAGATAAAAGTAGTTGGCTTTAACTGTAATTCTTTTTTATTTCGATTTGTTATTCGCTCACTTTACTTTAAATAATACAATTTAACTGCATACTTCCAGATAACTCTGATAATATGGTTCCCAGCTTTCTTTAACAAAGCACCATTGACGAGATAAGAATCAATCTCGTAGGATGCTAAACCAAATGTGACGAGATCTAAAACTTTATTCTCCAACGAGAATGAATGGAAATTCCCTAAGTGGATTTTTATTTATTATCTGCGTAGATCGCCAGTTCATTTCTTTTGAAAACGCTTTAATGTCGATAGCTGGAACAGAGAAAAGACGAATCTTGGAAGCTACACTCAACACTTATATACAAACCCAATGAGTTACAAATGCAAAAGTATTAAGAACGCTACAAAAGGATTGCGATGTCATAAAGCATATTAAACCAAGAAAGCTGGAATATTTATGTCACATTAGCAGAGGTGCGAAATATAAGATATTAGGGCTCATAATGGAAGGTGAAGTTAATGGGTAAAATTATGGGTAAAAGATCCTAGGTAGACGAAGAATTTTCTGGCTAAGAAACCTAAAAGAGTGGTATTGTTGCAGCTCAGTTGATCTTTTCAGACCAGCCGCCAATAAGCTACGTCTAACTGTGATTATAACCAACCTCCAATAGGAGAAGGAACTAAAAGAAGAAGAAGTATTTCCAAACGAAGAACAGAAAGACCTTTAATGAGTCATTCTGTCAAACACAATTTTATAACTATCATCATTCATCATCATCATCATCATTGCCGTCATCCCTATGCTATATTATATTTCTATATATGCCCTTAATAAGTAATGCTTAAATTTAAAGCACCCAACAAACAAAGAGAGATAAAGACGATATAACTAAGAAAGAAAGAAGACCTTCTACAGGAAGTACAGAAAAGTATGCCCTCTATTCGTAACGGAACATCACAAGAAATATGGGAGACTGTTAAACATTGCGTAACAACACCTGTGGATCGCTCAAAGAAAAATAATCCGGTGAAACGGAAACACTGGATAACAGATGAAAGTCTTAAAATAATTGAGAATAGAAGAAATCTTTTTAAAAGTGGTGTACATAGTGAAAGGGAAAAAGCTAGTTTAAGAAACCTCAATAAAGAAATAAAACGAAGATGCCGATAAAAAACAGTACTATCAAAGTATATGCAAAGAAATTGAGAGACATGGTCAAAATAATCAGCCGAGAGATCTATTTAGAAAAATCCCCTACCTGACAAGAGACTTCAGAGCCAGAACTTGGGCCATTGAAGATAACACTGGAACCCTGAGAACAAACAGAAAAGACATAGCAGAGACATGGAGATCGTATTGCAGGGACCTATATAAAGATGATCAACGCCAAGAGCTTGTTAGCCAAATCTCTGACGAGGTGGAAGAAGAACCTGATATACTCGAAAATGAAGTAAGACAGGCTATCAACAAGCTCAAATATAACAAGGCACCAGATCCAGATATGATAACAGCAGAAATGCTTAAAGCCACAGAAGAAACCAGCGTAAAGTTACTTCATCTACTCTGTAACCAAATATGGCATTCCAAACAATGGCCTGAAGACTGGACAAAATCTACAATAACGACCATACATAAAAAAGGCAGCTTCCATAAATGCGACAATTATAGAACTATCTCTCTTATATCCCATGCCAGCAAGATAATGATACATATAATCAATGAGAGGCTGAAAACATTCCTTCAAAGAGAAATTCCACAAGAGAAAACTGGATTTACCAAAGGTAGAGGCACTCGAGAACACCTGCTGAATATAAGACAGATAATCGAGAAATCTAGGGAATTCAACATCCCACTATACATCTGTTTTATAGATTACCGTAAAGCGTTCGACAGGGTCAAGTGGAGACACTTATGGCGAATACTAAAAGAAGTAGGCGTACCACAACATCTAATTACGCTTATAACCGAACTATATGAACACACTACTGGATCAGTTAAAGTACTTGACACACTTTCGAACGAATTTCATCCAGAACGGGGTGTCAGACAAGGATGTATACTATCTCTACAATTATTCAACATATATGGCGAGTATATTCTGCGAAGAGCACTTGAAGGATGGGAAAAGGGCATCTCAATAAATGGTCATAAACTAAACAACCTACGTTTCGCAGATGACACAGCCCTTCTTGCAAATAGTCAAGCAGAGCTGATAGAACTTATAGACTGATCGAAAACGAAAGTCAAATATTTGGTCTGCAATCAAACATATCAAAGACAAAGATCATGATAGTGGATAGACTACACAACAATCATCCACACATAACCACAATTGACCGGTTCGAGGTTGTGAGCTCATACTTATATCTGGGATCATTAATGACAAACACAGGGTCATTACAAGAAGAGATTAAACGTAGATGTGATCTAGCAAAAGTTGCCACAGCAAAAATGACCAAAATATGGAAGGACTGTCAAATTTCAAGAGCGATAAAGATGAGGTTGATCAACTGCTTAATATTCCCAATACTGACCTACGGATGTGAATCTTGGACTCTGAGACAATCGGAGAGAAGAAAGATAGACGCCACTAAATGTTCTGTTGGAGACGAATGTTACGAATTCCTTGGACCGACCGTAGAACAAATAATTCAATTTTAAGAGAGCTAAAAGTTAGCCAACGACTCTCTAGTAAAGTCCATCTCCAACAATTAAAATATTTTGTGCATGTTATGAGAGCAAACACAGAAAACATGGAAAGACTCATAATACAAGGAAAGGTAGAAGGCCGAAGATCACGAGGAAGATCCCCAACAAGATGGATAGATCAAATTACAGGAATACGCCAAAGACCTATGCATGAATTAAAAGAAATGACCAGAGACAGAGATCTCTGGAGACGGACAATACACGGCATCACGTCGACCACTACACTCCCCCTGGGGGGTCAGGATTAAAGAGAGAGATATGCGTTTATTACCCTGTCATAACTCATATCTTATATTTTTTGTCATATCAATGTCTCTTGACCGATATATCCTGCTTAATATTGTTCTGAAGCTATTTTCTTGTGGCATTGTAAATTAATTACTATTAAACTGGGAATAAGCCACAATTAAAGATAAAAATACGTTTATTGACGTTTCAATTTCCACTTCGGAAATCGTTCTCAAAATAAAAACTTATTTTTATTTTTTATTTTGAGAACGATTTCCGAAGTGGAAATTGAAACGTCAATAAACGTATTTTTATCTTTAATTGTGCTTATTCCCAGTTTAATAGTAATTAATATCCTGCTTAGTCTCTTCCTTTAAGTCCTCTTTTGTTTTGTAACCAAACTGTTTAAAATATTTAAAAATTGAGGGATAATTTATTATTAACCTTACATTCTGTGCACCCGCCACTGAGTATATCGGAAGCTATGAAAATATAGGCTGAATATTTATCAGAACAACTTTAGAAAATACGAAGGAGATACTAAATGGGGAAATGCGGGTAATAGTCGGCGTTCGTTCTTTTTGTCTGTGTTTCGGAAAATTCGGAGTGAGTGGATATTCCTCAATCATCTCGAAGGCCTTAAAGTGCGTGAAAGGAAATATTTTGATTCAAGCTTGATAAGTTTATCGGAAACTTCGGGATTTTGCATGGGAAAACTTATCCACGGTTTTTTTATTTTCTTAATTAAAAATGCTGTGATGGTGATGGTTATATCAACATACAATGGCATACCAAGAACGGATAGAAGGTTGGAGAACAAGGAGGAAATTACCAATACGAGACAAAAACTACATAAAAAAGTTTTTTGTGACTGTTTTAAAGAGTTTTTAACAACACTTCTCCTTTTATCCCATTAGTTTTTTCTCTAAACTCACATCTTGGTGTACGTACTTTTTCCAAGTATTTCAAGTATACGATCTCATAGTTATTGTATTAACTTTACATTTCTTTTCTTCTCTTTTCTTCTCTTTTCTTTTATATGTGTTTTATTTATGAAATTCATGATTTTTTATGTTTTTTCTGCATCTAAAGTTTTTTAAAGAGTGTCTTGTATGTGTACACAAGAAGGGCAAATAGGAAATACCGGACCCTAAGAAGAGAAGTAGTAGCACCTGTAGCACTGATTAAGAATCTATATTGGGATCAATGGCGTCGATCAAAATAGACAATCGTCTGACAGCAGAATTGTCAATAAAAGAGGAGTTCGTCGGGGCTGTGTACTTTCTCTACTGTTATTTAAAAATGCCCTCGAAAATATTGAAAAATGAATAAAAAATCAACGGAGAATACGTAATCAAAACGTTGGGTAAGGAATCGAAACAAGACCAGTAAAAATCAACCAAGGAGTAAAACAAGGAGATACAATATCCCCAAAATTATTTACAGCTGCCCTAGAAGATATCTTTAAGTCAATAGACTGGGAAAATAAGGGAATCTCGATTAACGGAAGATACTTGAACCATCTTAGATACGCAGATGATGTAGTACTAATAGCCGACACGTGGAATGCACTGAATACGATGATTGAGGAGCTACACACACAATCTCTAGAAAAAGGACTGAAAATGAATTTCAGCAAAACTAAACTAATGTCAAACAGAGATGACAAACCTATGATAAACATCGAAGGGACAGAGATAAAACACGTAGATGAATTACATATCTGGGTCAAAATGTCAAGGTAAGTAAAGAAAATCAGACTACCGGAATAATGAGACTCGTACGTACTTAAAAATATACCTCAAAGACTGCGAACCAAAGTGTTTAATTCTTGTATCCTACCTGTACTTACATATGGAGCTCAAACCTGTACATTCACTAAAATAAACATGGAAAAGATCTGAAATACTCAGAAAGCCATGGAACGACAGATGCTGGGTATCTTATACAAAAGACCATAAAACCAATGAAGATGAAGAAGGAAAACCGCAAATTTGATGGAGCGACGGTATTAAAAGAACTGTAGAGCCAATGTAGAAACGTCTTACAAACAACAGAGATGAATGGCGAGAATTAGGAGAGACCTACATTAGACAATCCGGATAGATAAAAGGGCTTAAAAAATTCAATAGAATAGATCCTCGAGAAAACATTGGAATTTAACATTGAAACCCACCTATTCGTTGACTTCAAAGCGGCATAAGCGAACAGTACTATACCAATCAATACGTGAGTTTCATCATTACCACGTAGCGCTACAACCCTGGGTGGGTCTTGGCTGACTGTACAACTTTTTTCCACTTTGTTCGGTCTTCCATCTACCTAGGGTCAAATGGAATGTTCATTTCCCGGAGATCTGCTTGGATGTTATCTCTCCATCACATTCTGGGACGTCCGAGTGGTCTTTTGCCTGTAGGAATCTCCTTCCATACCAGTTTCACAAGTCTTTCGTTATGCAGTCTGCGCACGTGGCCTGCCCATCTTAGTCGTGGGTTTGGTATACCAGAAACACTTATTCAATTACCGGTAATGACAATGTCTAACTTAAAAGTTGCTGTTAAGATACAGGGAGAGGATTCTTGATTCTTTGAGATGAAGGATGGACACAGACAAGGGAATAGCCTGTGTTGCATCCTATTTAACATTTCATAATAGGGAGTAGCAAGCGACATTATGAACAATATTTCGTAGAATTGGAAACGGCGATAAAACAAGTCGATCCAGTCATCAACGAAGACAGAACCAAGTACATGTTGGTTAGTAGGTCCTATAGCAAATGAGAAACGGGAAAATGCCTTTGGAAGTCATATATTTAAACGTGTCAACACCTTCACATACTTTGACTCGCTAGTGACTATCACCAACAAAACAAGTAAAGAAATTAGAATACGAATAAACCTTACAAAAAGGACATACTATGGACTCCAAAAACAAATACACTCAAGAAATATCCAAATAAGTAAAATTATTATATACAAAACTTTGCTGAGATCGGTCCTCACATATGGGGCAGAATCATGGACTGCAACGCAAAATAATATTCGACTTTTGGGAATATTCGACCGCAAAATACTCCGCAAATTATACAAACTCTTTAATTAACCAGCTGACAATACTATCGCTTAAAAGCTAAATTAGAGATACTAAAAATCAGAGGATGGCAACTTATCAGAAGGTCGCCAGAAACAGAACGGAATGGCGACAAAACTTAGAGAAAGCAGGATCCACAGAAGATTGTCGAACTAAAGATGATGATGTCAGCATTTTTTTGGTTATACACAAATATATTATGAGAAGGGCACGTGAAGGAAGGAAAAAACAGTTAATGTTATTTCATGTTTTGTTTGGCAAAGTTTTAAATGGACCATCGACCAAATATACTGTTTTTTGATAATATGTCAAAATCTCCAGTGCTTTTTTTAACGTTTCTAGGAGCTTATGTAATGGTAGAGGTTTATACCTTTATAACTGTAACGTTCTAAATTTTATCAATCGTTGGAAGTTCATTTACAGGATATTGACACCAACTTTATCATAATTATATACTTTTATACCACCTTAGATTCATAAATATTAAAAAAAATTTCATACGTTGCTATACGAAAATATATTTATGTATATGCCTTATCTTACTTACACATTTTGGTTTTTTCATTATGAACAATATTAATACCCTATCATTAATTTTAAAAATCGGTAAGTAAATATAAAGAAATCTATTCGTATAGCCAGAACTGAAAATAGAGGAAAAACACTTTGAAAAAAACAATTTAATAATATGTAGATGTTGTTTCTGATTTTATTTTACGTAATTTTATTTACTTTTATATAAACTTAAAAATACATCAGAGATACTACAATTTTAATTGGACAACATAAAACAATCACAAAAGAATATATTATACAGTTAAGTTTAAGCTAAAAATATACCTATAAAATACTTTTTTAAAGGCTTTAGACTGTATTTAAATCTATCTAAATTAGATAAATAAATAAAGGGTGATTTGAATTTAAGATTAAACAAGATAATAAAACTTTTATTTCAAAAAAATGTATAAAGAAGAACCAGGTAGACTTGAACGATGATAAGATACTAATACCTGTAGGTGTGGAAAACTCTAAAATCCATATAGACTTCTATGTTAGATGGAGGAATCATCAGCGGCCTCACTCAATCAGGAGGACAGACAAGTAAATTCCCCTCATGTTTGAATCAACCAAAAGAAATTGAATATATAAATCCAAAACCCAAATCTCAATTCCCCTCATTTACTTCATTAACCAGTTTTTAATATTGTAGAGGACTGAATGTGAAAATTGGCAAATCAACTTCAACTTCTTCTGAGTAATTCCCGTTAAACACGATCCCGGTATCAGAATTGCCATATGACGTCATGTAAAGCCACAAAATGCAAAACAAAGTGCTTTTTTTTGAAAAATTTATATCTCAAACACGCCCTCTTTAATTTTTTTCAAATTTTCACAAAAGACGCCTTAATACAAGTACTTTTGAATAAAAGTTATCTGAGAAATCCCTTTTGTATATTTGAAGACGATGCGCCGTATAAAAGTCCAAAAAACGCGACTTTCCCGCCTTTTTTAGCGCTTTTCCTTCGTTTTTTAGCTTCCAAAAAACTCTAGAAAATATTTTAGATTAGAATAGAGCTTCCAGATAACGAATTCGAATTCTACGGAAAATTTTACACAAAAACTGATTATTTTGAATTTATTTACCACCAATTTTACCGTTTTATAGGGGCGACACAATAATAAACCCAGAATTTAATTAATTTAATTTAATTTTATAGCGAACATAAAAATCACCTTCAAGTACAATTAGGCAGGACAAAATGTAACTTTGGTCTCTTTATAAAACAAAAAAAAATGACAAATAAAGTATTATTATATTATATTATTATATACACCCACACACACCCTTGTGTACATAGACGAACAAATATTATAATATGTATAATAATAAAATCCTAGCGCAAAAAATGTGTTGATTACACCGCGCAATTCTGCGTTTAATATTGTGTCGCCCCCTATAAAACGGTAAAATCGGTGGTAGATAAATTCAAAATGGTCATTTTTGTGTAAAATTTTCCGTAGAATTCGAATTCGTTGTCATAAAACCTCTAAATGTTATTCAGAAGCTAAAAAACGAAGGAATAGCGCTAAAAAAGGCGGGAAAATCGCGTTTTTTGAACTTTTATACGGCGCAGCGGCTTCAAACATATAAAAGGGATTTCTGAGGTAACTTTTATTCGAAAGAACTTGTATTAAGTCTTTTGTGAAAAATTGAAAAAAATTAAAGAGGGTGTTTTTGACATAAGAAATTTTCAAATAAAGCGCTTTGTTTTGCATTTTACGTCATATGGCAATTCTGACACCGGGATCGTGTTCAGCGGAAAATTTTACATTGAAATATATATAGTGGATATTTGTTTAAGTATATTTAACTCGCTGTACTAAAAAAATCGGCGAAACACGAAAAAAAATTGATAAAAAGCATGAAACTTCAATATAGCGCGACGGCCGCCATTTTGAATATTAAGGTCTGAAAATTTGACAATCATGTTTTTTCGTCTAGTAACACATGTGTGTAAAATTTCAGCCAAATCGGAGAGGGTGGCCCCAATGACTTGTGTCGATTATTGCTGGAATTACCCTCGGATAATAAATGTCCTTGGCAAGAATTAACTCCTGATCTAACCCCAAATAAAATTTCTGTGTTTGAAAACTCTGGTTCAGTCCGCCACTGAAGACCAAAGCTCTTTAAAGTTCTGATGACAAGTAGTTCTTTTGCAAAAATAAAGGCGATGCTTTAATCGAATGATAATCGATATCTTTGCTCCGCCTTAAAAATCAATAATCAAGAAAATAGCTGCAGTTACAATAATGACAATAAGAAATATTAAACTAATAAACTGTAACGAGGGATTACTGAAGAAGATACAAGCCCAAATAAGTTCATCACCCAGTTCGATCTACCTAATTTCCTAATGCATCCCCACTCGCCCAGAATATAACGTATTCCATTTGCACAAATAATAACTATTTATGGCCATTTTTAATTCTATATTTCATTTAGCCACATACGTTAAGCATATTTTGCAATATTTTGCAGCTGCGAACATTTCATAAAAAGCTTTTTTGCTTTTCATTACCTTTGGAAGTATTTATTTTAAACAAATACGGTAATTTCAAGTCCCATTGTTAAATAAAATTTATATTTTAATAGTAACGAGATACGGGCTTAAAGCCGTAAATATTTTTTATGTCGTTTATTATATGTATTTGTTTAAATATTTTGTAGCAGTATTTGGCATGAAATTTTATTAATTCTGTTGGAATATCAATACCCGAAATATATTTCAAGTGAAATATAATATACATAAGTAGAAAGTCCATAATGTGGTAGTGACCTTAACTAAAATTAAAGTACGCCAGGGGATCGGGTCAGCCGATAGATGAGGAGTACAATAAGAAGTTACAGCTCGACTTTTGCTCAGTAGGTTTTGTAGACCTAGGATGTAAGCCTATCTTTTACATTATAATATGTCAACGTTAAATTACATTACTTAAATGCAATTTACATCAAATTATATATATATATATATATATATATATATATAATATATATATATATATATATAGCGAGTGTTTGCAACTTTAATTTTGTCGCTTCTCGCATCCCAATCGCCATAATTTCTTATCGGCCCAGTCTCCTTCTTGAAGACCTCTATTTTCCATTTCGATATGAATATTGGATATCCATTTCTTTCTTGGCCTTCCCCTTTTATTTCTCTGTGTAGGTCTCCAGTTCCAAACCTTTCGTGGTATCCTTTCTTCGTTCATCCGTCTCAGGTGTCCATACCATTTTAATTGTTTTTCGGCTATCGTATCCATTATTGTGTTCTTTACTTTCATTCTCTCTTTTATGTTTTCATTTCTTATGTGGTCAAACAAAGTTAACCCGGAACATCTTCTCCAATACATCATTTCCGTTGAGAGGAGTTTTTGTGACATATTCTTGTTAAAGACCCACACTTCTGACCCATACGTCAGCACCGGCTGAATCATAGCCTGATATATATTTTTCTTTGTTTTCTTAGTTAAATTTTTATTCCACAGGATCGGATGTAGTGTTTTTATCATGTTTTTTCCTTTTCCTATTTTTCTTGTTATATCTTTGTCGTCTCTCCCGTCTTCGCTTAGTGTAACTCCGAGATATTCGTACTGATCAACGTTTTTAATTAATCCGCTTTCTGTTTCCATGTCTTGACCGATGCCTCCTATATTCATGTATTGTGTCTTTTCGGTATTAACCTCTAATCCCCATTTTTTGAATTCGTCTATTAGTTTGTTTATCATGTACGTCATATCTTGTAGGTCCTCGGCAAGAACTACCTGGTCGTCTGCGAAGAGGATTATGTATATAGGAGTGTCATTTACCCATATGCCCATTGGGCTGCATTTTCTCATCCAATATTTTAAAGCATTACCAAGATATATTTTAAATAGGGTTGGGGAGAGGCAAGAGCCCTGTTTGACACCCTTTGTTTGGGTGAAACCCTTGGAAATTTGGTTTCCAACCTTAATATAAGCTTGGTTATCTTGATATAGCTTTTTCACGGCATTTATATATACTGCATTTATACCTGCGTTTTCCAATGTTGTCCATAGTCTCTGCAGTGGTACGGAGTCACACGCTTTACGGAGATCTATAAAAGTGGCATGAAGTTCTAGTCCTCTTGCTAATCTCTTTTTTATTAGATGTTTGAGAATAAATACATTGTCGACACAAGATCTCCCTGGTCGGAATCCACTATGTTCTTCGATCTCTGTGGCTTCTTTTTCTATTCTGGCTTTCAGAACTCTTTCATAGAGTTTGCCAGTGGATGACGTAATGCTGATACCTCGGTAATTACTGCAGTCATTCCTGTTTCCCTTTTTGTAGATGGAGTTTATGTACGAGACTTTCCAATCTCTTGGATACTTTCTCCTTGTAGGCACTTGTTAAACATTTTACAAAGCAATTCTAATGCTATTGCAGTGGCATGTTTGAATAACTCGATAGGTAAATCACCCGGCCCAGGAGCTTTATTATTTTTCATTTTTTGTAATGCGTTTTTTATTTCTTCTACGGTAATCATCGCCACTTCATTTAACCCGTTTCAACTATATCTATATGTGTGTCTAGAAACTGTGTACGTTGTTCATTTAATAGATTTTCGTAATAATTTTTCCATCTTTCTATGTCTATGGGGTTTATTTTTTTTGTTTCGTTTGTATTTTTTCTAAGACTGTTGATAGTTTTCCAAGCTTGTCTGGACCTAGATCCTCCTACCATTGAGCTTATTTCTGCACACTTGTTGTCCCAGGTTATGTTTTTTGTTTTTTTAATTTCCTTTTTTACTATATATTTGTATCTGTTATAGTTCTTTCGGTCTTCCTCATCTTTTGTCGCTAACCATTTGAGATACAGTTTTTTCTTTTCTTCTACCAGTTCTAATAAACCTTCTGTCCACCAATAATTTCTACGTTTTACTTTTTCTTTCGTACCTAGAGCTTCTAATGCTGCTTCATGAATTTTGATTTACAAAGTCTCATACATTTCTTCCGCTGTTCCGTTTATTTCTTCGTCTAATTTTTGTGCCAAACGTAGTTTATAGAGAAAACTTGTGGACTCATTTTTTAAGCTGTCTATGTTATAGAGCCGTATGGATTCTTTGTTTGTCTGTTCTTGGGATTTATGTTGTTTAATATATCTTATTTCCACGGGTGCCTTTACTAGTAGGTGATCCGATCCACATTCTGCCCCTCTCCAAACTTTTACATCGTAGGGTCTTAAAGATGTCTCTTGTTTAACTACTATATAGTCTATAATTGACTGCAGTTTTCTTGTCTTTTGAGTCCATGTATATTTATTTATGTCTCTATGTTTGTAAAATCCATTCAGTATTTTTAACGAATGTTGTTCGCATTAAATTAAAATTCATTTTTACTCAGTGTCTGTTTCCGCCATAAGCATTTACAATTCTTCCCCACCCCCCTCTGTTATTCGCTCTCTTTCCGGTCAATAATTCTAATACCTCTAAAATCTTCGAAAATACTCTTCATATATGAAGAATTCAAAACCATTTTTGACATTCACTAATGGTCCTTCTTTTCCATCCATTTTCAGTCCTTTTTTCTGAAATTGCCACTTATGCCGGTGACAATCCGTCTTGTAGAACAAAAGAGGCCGTAGAAATATATTCGCAATTAAAAACAGGGGCGAAAGAAAGGGGACTAGAACTAAATACCCAAAAGACAAAAAAGCTAACAGACAAGAGCTAAGGAAAACACAGGCACAGTTGATCTAGAGGGCGATATTTAAACTGTAGAATGTTTCACATATCTGGTAGTTGCATTAAGCACGGATGGAACAGAAGAACCAGAAATTTAACGAAGAATGTAACGTGAAAAATGTCCATTCCACGTACAATGTAATTTTTTTTGATTAAATATATCTCAGCTCGTTTGTTAAAATAAATATTTAAATAGTCAATAATTGTTCACATTAATTCAAATAATTTTAATTCTAAATGAGTTCCTATTAGGTATGCAACCAGTTAATTATAACCTAGTAATGTGTTTAGTATAACAATCTTATCCCATAAATCAGTTTATTCAGTGTGTATCTATGGAGAACGAAGTTCTATGGGTATTGGTAATTTATTTTCTGTCAGTTGTCGATATATTTTTGACATCTGAATAATTCTTTCTTTTCTGATATACGCTTTCGTAGAGGAAAGTTGAATTTTGGTTTCCTTTAAATCAAGGGGTTTGTAAGAACAAAAAAAGAAAAAAGATAAAGAACCGAGAAATTCTATGGAAAGAAAACAACCAGAAGGGAATTTTGCATTTTTTTGCCGTCTTAGCTGACATGTGTTTAGGCGTCTGGCCTTATCCAGAATTAACTAGTAAAATCTAGTTTTTTGTTGCAAAATGCTGATGTAAGCAGTAGAATTCACACTGGTGGATGCAGTTTTTTACATACATTCACACAATTCACATTGGGATACAGTATAAGGGATCAAAGACAACTTCCATGAGGTTAGAAGCGGTCTAACAATTTTCTTTTCTCCAAGAATCCTGTCAATTTGAGATAACACTTTGTCCAGGGTAGCCGGTTCTGTGCTCTTGTTGAATAAGGATTCATCTGGAATTTTGTTAAGGTTTTTCCTTCAGCATCAGCCTGTATTTGGGAAAGTCCCGTTTTCAAGCTGAAGTTTCATGTAAAGTTCACACAAAGGTATTTATGGTGAAAATTAAAATATGTATTTTGAGAGACTTTTCTTTAAATTTAAATTTTGAAACACTTTTTTTTGGTAATGATTTAATGAATACATTTTGGGTGATATTAACTGGTATATCTTCATAGGGCTCCACAGTTTATCCATATTTTCACATGTTTTCATAGGTGCAAACTGTTTAATTTTTGACATTTCTTAAAATGAGTATTTTTAGCGGCTTTTCCTTAATACATTTTAATATTTTTTTTAAACCTTTCATAAAAAGGACATAATATCACTATTCAAATAAGCAAATTGATCTAAATAAGAGTTTATGGTTAATTAGTCAATCTTAATTAAATAACGGTTATTTTTTCATTGTATTTTTGATATAAATATTTTGACAAATGTAAATTCAATTATAGTTAAATATTTCATTTACAACATATAAATTTGCTACTATTGTATTGTCTAATTTTATAACAGATCTTTAAATAATTTCATCAACACCTGTAATGTAAACTATTAATTTTTGAAGTGCTCATGATCTTGACGGGGATGTTTTGTTGTCAATAAATGAGACATTATATTTATGATCTGTGCCAGCTCAGTCAGCTATTATTATGGTTACTTTGATGTCTGACTACATAAAAACAATTTTTTCTTTGTTTAACCTTGACTGATTTAAAGAACTCAACCAAAGAATAAAGATAAAAAAATTTTATTTAGCTTTTTATTTCTACAATAGTTTTAATACAACAGGATCTTCTTTGAAGTTAAGAATTTAATGATTTTTATATATTTTTTTCCCTATAGTTTTTGTATAAAAAATAGGGTGGCGTCCAATACATCTTTAGGTCTGGTACAAGGTAAGATTAACAGAATCCCCCCATTATCCACTGCTCTATGACGACGACTAGCCAGGACACAGTTTGCAAAGGGATGAGTTTGCATAGATTCTATCCCCTGACAAGAACACTTTAGTAACAAATTAGACTTGTGGAACTGTGCATATTTCTAACCCCTACTAAGGAAAGCAAGGAGTTATAAGAATAGTAAAGCGAAATAAAGCTTATTTTTCATTCGCCCTTGTGTTCAGCTCCAAAAACTCACACTGCACATAAAAGACTCTCGTTGGCTTCCGGGTCGAAGCCTCTCGCTTGATTTCCATTCCAGAGCTTGCCTTAGAATTCAGTTCTATGGTATTCTTCTGAAGTGTAGCAGGTGTAATTGCGTGATGTAATCGACTCCTCTCTTCTGCGTTCCTTGAGCCCTTATCAGGGAGTGATTAGGCTCTAAATATTGCTAGCTGTCTTTCTCCATTATCTACGATCCTGTACCATATGGAGCTTCGTGTAGTAGAGATTTTTCCACCAGAGTCTTCATTTGATCTACCCATCATGTTAGAGATCTTCCTCTTGGTCTTCGGCCTTATTCCTCTCCTACTACCAATAGTTCAGTGACCATATTCTTCTAGCCATGTGGCCAAAGTAATTTAGGTATTCTCCGTTTACTTTTTTTAATGGTCTGTCTTTTATATGAAGCTCATCCAGAATTGATAGGTTAGTTTTATGTTATGTCCATAACACGCGTAGAATTATTCTACAGACCCACATTTCAAAGGCTTCGATGTTACCCCTATTGATTTCTTTGAGAATCCATGTTTCAGCTGCGTATGTAGCAAAGGGTAAAATAAGGGCATTGACCAACCTGACCTTAGAATTCCTTGTTATTCTTCGGTCTTTCCATAGTTTAAAACAATTTAGCTATTGCGGTTAGCGCCAATGCTAATTTACGCTTGATTTCTGGGAAGCAATCGCCATTGTTGATATGAGATATGTCTATCCCACAATACACTATTCAGTAGAGACATGCCTTTTCTTCCTAATATGTTTCTTTCCTTAAATACATTTTCTATTATTTGTTTGTTTTCTTTAATACTCATGTACTTTTTCTGCATTTCCTTCAAGACCCCATTTCTTAAATGTTTCTAATAGTTTTCGCATCATATAATTTATATTGCTAAGTGCTGCTTCTACATACACTTTAAATAGCATTTATGAAATACAGCAGCTCTGTTTTAGCCTTCTACCCACAACAGAAAGAACCATGGAAGAAGCAATGTTAGGTATACGACTGTCAGATAAAAAGAGGAACGACTGGGTAAGATTCAAAACAAAAGTCGAGTACATAACAACAAAAATTGCCAAACCTAAATGGAGCTTCGCGGGCCAGACTGCTAGACAAAAAGACCAACGTTGGAATACTATAATACAACATTGGAGACCTTACGAAAGTAAACAACCAAGAAGAAGACCACAGATGAGATGGGTTGATGACATTAAAGGAATAGCTGGAACAAATTGGAAATATGTTGCTCAGGATAGAGACCGATGGAAGGAGTTTGGAGAGGCCTATGTCCAAACATGGACGATAGAAGACTAAGAATAAGAAGATATGATTCTCGGATGCTTCAGGCTTATTTATGCATTCCTGAAAGAGTTGTCGTAGCTGTTGAATTGATCTTCTTATAATTTTATGGAGAAACATTCTTAAGGCCCAGATCGACAAGCCTGTAAAACCGTTGTTTTATGGTTCATCGGTAAAGATCGTCAGTGTATCATTACAACACCGTGGTATAACATAACAACAAACCTGGCTCATTCATATTTTTACTTGCGACGTCATACAAAACCGCGTTTTTTAATGCATTGTAAATAGCTCTGCATGTCAGCACCAACGAACCTCGAGTAATACTGGCGTTCATCCCCTTTAAGGTGGTATGTCACAATGTTAAAATTTATATACTTTTTAGGTACAGTTATCGTCACTATTTCAAAACCAATCTTCAACTTATGACTATGTACGTAAACTGTAAACTTTCTATTTTAATGATATCTAGTTAAAATTTCCAAAGAAAGCAGTAATTTTTTTATAACTGTACTTAAATGAATCCATGTCATAACTTACGTGGTAACGTGCCTAAAAATTGGTATTGTGTAATAATTTTTGAACTTAGGTACAAAATAACTACTTTAAATGATTAACTATCCAAAAACCTTTATTTTAAGCGAATGTTCGTTATCTATAGTGCCGTAATTTTTAAATTAACTGTACCTAAAGATAAAATTACAATTAAAAGCTGCAAACTAGGGATTTTGTTGATGTCACCGTTATAAGTTGGCATTTTGCTAGTGAGAAATTAGTTCCGCTATCACTTAATAGATGTGAAAATAAGTTCACGTGTCATTTAGTAGAAGGCAGCAGTGATGTATTAAATAGCGACAAATGCGTGTTTGCCGAATTTAAGAAAAATCTGCAAAACATTGAAACCTAGTTTTGTGGTTATGCCAATTGTCTATTTGTTGTGCAGTAACCATGGTAATACGAATCACGTGGTTGTGTTTAGCAAAGCGGCCCCTACCAGTTAATATTTTGGCTTCGTTTGACTGTCAATTATCAACCATGATTGCATAACGTCACAGTGTTTTAAAAATACAAGTATACCAGTAATTACAGTTTCGTTCACGTTTTGGCAAATTTAATTTTTATAGACAAAACAATATAATGTAATCATTCTTTAAATTTTGTCGATTAATTATTTCCGTAAATGAAAAAGACTATTGAAATTTACTTGAGTCATAATAATTAGAAATCAGATGAAAATCTGAAATTTTCTAAGTAAAAAACTTCAACTGTTAACATTCGATATGAAAAAAAGTAAACGTATTTTAGATTTTCAAACAATTGCAAATTTCTTTTTCAGTTTGGAATAAATATTTTTGGGTAGATAAAGAATTCAGAATTGTCGTAAATATTTCCAAATGAATGAACGTTTTGTGTATATGTATTAGCAAAAAAATGTCAAGTAATTAATATGTTTACTTAAAAAAATCCCTAATCAGCACATCCGCTAAGTGCTGGTGTAAGCGGTGGTGTAAGATAATTAAATTTTACGACTTTTCCATCTGAGAATGTATTGATGAGTATCATGTATCATATTAATAATATGTATTAGAATTGCATACATATATTTAGTCGAATTTTTACAACCAGAGCAAGCTGTATTATAAAACCACACTTGTGTAATGTAATACAAAAGTAAATTTTTTTTACTTAAAATTTAATTTTGTATTATTTCGCGAAAGATAACTGCGGGATATGACAGGACTTATATACGGGAAGTTAGTTGTTTTCGCCTATATTAGTGCAAACTTTTTTCCGGCGAATAGTTTTGTTTTTGCCGTGAGGGTCGGCCAAAGGGTATATTCATTATCCACTGTTCGATTTCATTCCGCTTACGTTTCCAATATCCAACAGCTACTTCTCCGACATCTAAATCTGAAGAAACCTTCTTTATTGATTCACCCTTGTCCAACCTCTTAATTGTATTCACTTTTGTTTCCAAAGGTGCAATTACTCTCTTCCGCTTTCCAGTCATATTGCACAGAAAGATTCTTTCTTACACTCACACAAATCAACTTATGAAAAATTAATTATGAAACCGAAACTAATAACTGGAATAAATTCACAAAACAGTACATAAAAGGAAAAATATTACCGTACAGATTCTTAATTTGACGATCTGAACGACACCAAACAAATCGGTAGTTAAATTCACATTGATTAACATAGAAAGGAACAGGAAGTTGTAGACAAAACACCACACAGAAATTTCTGCGCATGAAATCTCTTTCACATCAGCTTGACCTAAAGCATTGATTATAAACCACTACCTAGTGGTAGTGGTTTATAATCAATGCCTAAAGCATACCTTACAAATAATTCTCTTCTTATCAATAATCCAAAATTTTCAATTGATTGCCCATATAACAGCTGCCGATATAACTTCTGACCATCGATCCTTTTTTTATTACTCAGTATTGTGATTCAACAAGTACGACTATAAAGGTAAATAAGGTAAATAAAAGGCAAAATTTTGCCTCAGTTAACTGAGGGGCTCGGATAACCTAGACTCGGATAATCGCGAGTCTACTTAAAATTTAATTTTGTATTATTTCTGCGAAAACGCAGAACGGTAGTGCATTTACGAAAACTGCTATTGTTTCCCGGGAACTCTTACAAGTAAATAATACAATGAGTTTTGTGAAGTGGAGAGTACGGTACTTAAAAGTATATTCGAAGAAGCGCAAATTTAAATTACCTCCAATCGAGTTCAAAAATTATTCAGAGATTGCAGTCTAGGTTTGTTCTCGACTTAAAATTAACTTTGTCTCTCAAAGTTAATTTTAAGTCGAGTTTCTTAGTAATATATATATATATATATATATATATATATATATATATATATATATATATATATATATATATATATATATATATATATATATATATATATATAATAGTAATATTTCTGCTCTTTATAATATGATTGATAGTCAACTTCGTTCACTTGAGACCTTAGACAAAACTGCTGACAAGTTAGCGGCGATATTGTATCCTCTTATTAAGTCATGTCTGCCAGAAAATATGATTCGACTATGGCATCTTATGTTTTCGTGTCCATGGAAAATATTGGAAAAACTGCAGAAGTTACAACTTTAAAAACACACTTTAGAGTGGGTTAATGACATTTTTACAGAGTGAAATTTAAAATGAAAAAAAAAATTGATTTAGCAACGGAAGGTTTTTGTTTACTGGCTGAAAATGAATATAAATTCAATAGTTTTATTGCCAAGATAAATGTAAAATTACAAAGAACTGATCAGTCCTTAGCGTCCGCTGATGGGTTAATAAATTATGAGGTTTACAGGTGTATATTTTTATTATAAGTAATTTTTTGTACTTGAAATAAGTTTAGTTTTTTACAAAACTAATATGCACAATTTAAAATATTTACAAAACTAAAAAAACAACACAAAAAAAAAAACAAAACAACAATTTAACTTCAAAGGTAAATGAACCTCAACGCAACACGATACAAAAATTAAAAAATTATATGGAATGATGAAATCCAAAAATTAGGATTTGTGAAACTTTAAAAATAATACGATAGCTAATTTCAACTTACATTGCAGAAGACTGCCGACCGTGAGCGAACTATACCGATTCTCCCGATCGTATATTATATTTTAAGTTTCACTACTTGGCCTCATTGGCAACACTGTCGCTGTTCAGATAATTAAATTTCGAGAAAATCAAAATATTAAAATATCATGCACGTGCTGCCATCTATTTAAAAAATTGTTAAACGTTAGTTTATTTGAACACCGCTCATTTTAACTGCGGCGTGAACATACCCCCTTAAAAGAGAGTGTTCTCTCAAATGATGTATTTTATTACAATCCTGTTCACTATATAAATAGGATCCTACTTCCGCGAGATAATTATGAATGAAATAACTAAGCATACCATAACATTAAAATTAGACTTCCTAATTAGCCCATTATAAGCAACAGCTTGTATCGGCATCTTCAAAAGAACTCGCTTGTTGTGTTTACAACTTGAATGTTGGTGTTGGGTAAACAGTCCCGTGTTTGTTTTGTTTTTCAAAGCAGTACTTCTGTTTGTATTTCGCCAACAGAAATTTATAGGGGTATGCGATTTAAATATATAATAAAGTTTTATTCTGGAGTCAAATAAACGGTCTGTACTAAATGAAAATCATTACTTCGTGTAATGGTTTTGAATTAATTTTTCCCTTCATTATTTTTCTGCTTCATTTACCAAAAATTTCATTAGAGTTATCTGCAAACTATGATTAAGTTCATTATTCAGAGTTATTAGTACTATATTTAGTAAAGTTAAAACAAACAATGTGAACTGCTTGTGCTGGACATGGAAATAAGAAGCGAAACGAAACTAAAGTATTAGAGAAAGCCAGAAAAATTGGTGATTGCGAAAAGATGAGTAAGAAGGTGAAGTTAATATCACTGGTTTGAATCTACAGGCAAGACTATGGTAAATATTGGTTTTATTTGTGAAGATATTTTTCAAAATCATCCATAACCGTATTTTCAAAAGCTGCAAAATGATATTAACACTAATTTTTGGAGACTATTTGCTCTATATGTACTTTGCAATGATAAATTTGATGTAAGAAAAAGGTAAAAAGGTAAGAAATAAATATCTTTTATTATTGAAAATAAAACAAAACAGGATTTAAACTATATGGCCTGCAAATAAATTGAAGAGTACGATGTTTGAGATCTTAAAGTCAATACAAAGAAAACCGAATAATTATGCATTGTTGTGCAACAAAAAGTTTCGTATTAGGTGAAGAAATACGGCAAGTAGAACAGCCATTACAATGGTAAACACTATTTTGAGGAATCCTTCTCTTAGCAAAGAAAATAAAAAGAAGATATATGAGACTATAGTGAAAAGTCTATACTCTATACAGCTCTGAGGTACGGCTACTGAACCAAAGAAAATTAGCAGCCCTGAGAGCAACGAAAATGAGTTTTTTAGCATAGCGGCAAGAAGATCTAGACGAAAAAGGATTAACAATAGACGCATTAGAACAATAATTGGAATCAAACGACCAATCACAGATAACTATCAACAAAACCACTTATCTGGAATGGGCATATATATACACACAAAATAAATCAACAACGAATACAAAGTGAGAAGGAACAGACAATGAGGAGAGTGAAAGAAACATATGAGCTATAGAACGAGCGGATGAAGACTAATGTACAGGGCATTAGCAAAAGCTTTCAAATGATATCTGCTTTTAGTCTTTTTTTTATTTAAAAATATTCGAGTCATTCTTACCTGGTATAAAGGTAGAAGTAGATCGAAAACAGAAATCGAAAATATCGGCAAAATGTGTCCCCCTATAATCAAAAATCGACGTTGTGCCAGATATAACTCTTCTTCTGTAATAAATGTGAATAGGCGTTCTCCTTTCGCTCTTTTAACTTCATGCACCTATTACATTACTTCACCATGACCGATTTTTTCGTTAAATTCACCCATAACTAGCGTTACTTCGTTAGCTTTTAACTTACTTATGACTTTCTTTAAATCTTCATGAAAATATTCTATTAAGTATGTAACAGTAAAACACTGAAAACTTTGTTTTCAAACTTCCACAAAATTTATTTTAACTTCTTATCACTACAGCTGTTTCGGCTGATTGCCTTTCTCAAGTGATCTATTTTTGGCATGCGTTTACACTTTATAGCCTCTAATTAAATAGGTTGAGGAGGGGAGAACTGTTTGTCTGAAGTTGATCATTCAGAATTATATCTGTGTTTTTTAATTTGCTAATTTTCATAGATTCTAAAAAGGATAGCTTAAGGCCTTTATTTTAAATGTGAAGAATTTTAAATTCGTCAGAAGGTGAAGTGCGTATGTCGAATCTGTTTTTCTATTATTGGAAGCCCTTTTATGTTCTGCTATTCGTTTGTTAAAGTTTCTACCAGTTTGACCGATGTAAGTTTTTGGGGTAGTAGCCACATTTAAGTTTGTACACACCACTGTGTAAGTGTTTTTTATTTTGGCTCTTGTTGTTCGGACAACTATTTGTTCGGAAAGCTGGTGTTATTCCTTTCTTTTTTATGTGTTTGGCTAATTTTGTTGATATTTTGCCTGTATATGTAATCGAGCAGGAGGTACTGGGTTTTTTCTCTGGTGGTGGAAATACTAATTTCAGGGCTTCCTTGTGTAGTTTTTGATTTAACATTTTATTAATTGTTTGTTCGTTGTATCCGTTGTTTACTGCTTGATGATATTTAATTCTGTCTCAAAGTTGTATTTTGACATCGGAATTTCTATTAATCTATGTAACATACTATGATAGGCTGCCAGTTTATGTTGTGTTGGATGAAATGATGAATTGTGTATAGTCGTGTCAGTATGGGTAGGTTTATGAAATATGGAGAAGTCATGTTTGTTTTTAAGTCTGATAATTTTTAAATCTAAAAAATTATGGATTGATTTTGTTCGGTTTCTCTTGAAAATTCAATAATTAATATACGATAAAAATTGGTCCAGTTGTCTGTTAGTTCCTGTGAAACATACCAGTACGTCGTCTACGTATCTCCACATATGCATATATATTTGATTATTAAATTCAAAGTAGTCCTGGTTTATGCAAACTTCAAGAAGATGTAAAATTTCAGATGTAATTATTTATTTTTTTTTTATATCAAATGAAATTAATCTGGAATTGTAAGGTAATTGAATATGTTGTATTTTATTAAGTAGTTCTATTGTTTATTTTTTATGGTAAATTTAGGTGAAAATTTAGTGTGTTCTAACAGTTTTTTTGAAAGCTTATATGACGGAGCTGTATAAAAAGAAACTACAGGTCTTACTGGGTGATACAGTTTGTGTAGTTTAATGAAAATAATTTAGGAGATTGTGGGTTCATCATATTGAGGTATTTCTGTTCTATTGGATTTACTATTGATTTTGAATTTTCTAACGCCAGCTTAATTTGTTTTTGATAATTTTTTGTCGGATCTTCGTGTAATGTTTCAATAATTTGATTATTTAAGAATTCGTCTTCTTCTTCAATTTCCTCTCGTATCGGAGATTGGAAATCATTCTGGCAATTATAATTTTGTTGGTTATACGCCTGAATAGTTCAATTGAACTGCATCCAAACCATTCACGGAGATTGCGTAGCCACGAGATTTTACGTTTTCCTACGCTTCTTCTACCTTTAATTTTACCATGGATTATATTCCTTAGTATTTCGTACTTTTTACCTCTCATGATGTGCCCCAAGTATTCCAATTTCCTGATTTTTATGGAATTTAAAACTTCGCATTGTTTTCCTAATTTATCGAGAACTTATTCGTTTGTTTTGCGATCCATCCATGATATTTTCAAAATACGTCGGTAACACATTTCAAATGTTTCTAGGTTTTTAATGTTGGATTTTTTAAGTGTCCAAGCTTCAACTCAATACAAAAGGGTAGAGAAAATATAACATCGAAGCATTCTTATCCGGAGCGATATATTGATATCGCGATTACAAAAACGTTTTCTCATTCAATTAAAAGTTGAGCGTGCAATTTCAATGCGGCATCTTATTTCTTTTGTCTCATCGGTATCTTCTGTGATCCACGCTCCAAGGTATTTGTACGAAGATATTTGTTCAATTTCTGTATTATCTAGTACTAGCTTAACTTTGATGTTTTGTGCATTTGTAAATACCATGAACTTGGTTTTCTTCAAATTTATTTTTAGTCCATAATCGTTGCAATATACATTTAGTTGTTCAGCAAGGTGTTGCAGTTCTTCTCGTGTTCCTGCCAGAAGGACGGTGTCGTCAGCATATCTTATGTTATTAAGTGGCTCACCGTTTATTATAAGGCCCTCACTGATCTCGGCAAGCGCTTTGAGATGGTTTCACTGTATAAATTGAATAACAAGGGTGATAAAATACACCCTTGGCGGACCCCACGGCGAATCTGGATATCCTCGGTCAGTTCGTTTTCAACTTTCACTTTTGCTGTTTGGTTCCAATAGAGGTTACAGATGATTCTAATGTCTCTACTGTCTATGTTTTTATTCAATAAAATTTCTTTAAGCCGATTATGTTGCACTCTGTCAAATGCCTTCTCAAAATCAAAGAAACAGACATATACTTCCTGATTAATATCTAAGCATCTCTACGAAAGAACACTTACTGCAAACAGTGCATCTTGTGTTCCCAGTCCTTTCCTAAATCCCATTTGTGTGTTACTTATGCCTTGTATTTATGTACTTAAGAATTAAGAAATTTATTTACTTAAGAATTATATTGTTTTCTTATTATATTCTATTTTATCTATAGCAATAGTAGTGTTACCTTTGCTCTTGTAAACGTTTTCTATTGATTTATTTTTAATTAAAATGGCTCATGTCATGTCAATTCTCATCACTTGAGAAAGGCAATCAGCCGAAACACCTGTAGTGATAAAAGGTTAAAATAAATTTTGTGAAAGTTTGAAAACAAAATTTTCAGTGTTTTATTGTTACATAAAATGAATTTTCCTCAAGTTACGGTCGAATTCATCAATTATTCAAGATTATATTACTTCATCTTATTTGTTAGATTAATTAGTGTCATAAATATTAATAAAAAATTCATTTAATGTTATAAAAAGAAACATATTGAATGTATTATTGTTTATACCTGCTTAAATTTCTGGTACATCAGTTTTAAACTACTTTCCCGGTTACCAAATTGTTTAACGCATTTTTTTTTTCAAATAAATGTCAGTATATACTTTTCCCAATTTATATTACTCATCTAATTGTCCAATTAAAAATTTCAAACAAAAATGTATCAAACAACCTGTTCAAGTATGCAATTATTCCGTTTGCAATTTACTACACCGAATTGATAGTTTCGTCTGTTATGTTGTGATAGTTTTTGGCTTTTTTCCAACGTACTATCACCCCCCAGTAAAAATTTGTTCAAAACAAAACGGTAATATAAGAATTTTTCTGTCAGTAGTAATTATTATTCAAGATTGATATACTCATTTCAAAAATCGATAAAAATTGTTTTTCGTCTTCAAAAATAATGATCTGTCAAAATGATTCTTCTAATAGGTGCTAACACGTGCTTATTTGACATTTACCTGTGTGGAATACGGTTGACAGCTCAATCTGATCCCGTCCTGGCTCAGCTTTTCCCGCAACAACACTTTCAACTGCACTCTCGGTATCTTCACCAACTCAGCCTTTCCTTCTTCGTACTCGTCCAGATATTTAGCCACCTCCTGTCCACTTTCGGCCGAAGAACTGGCCCCAGGACTCGCGTTAATCCTCTGAGTTTCTTTCTCAGATCGTCCGGAAGATGTTCGGGAAGACCTAGCACTCACATTGTCACAAAAACACTCATCGTGAACCGCGACACTTTCCTCCAGGGTAAAATACACCGATGCGGCACCTTCTTCGCGAAGAGTTCTTACTGATTGCAACAACCTGCTGCGGTGCACTTGATTGAACACTCCGATTGCATCGAGATCGGGATCACCGACCTGTTTGCATATTTCTAGATCGTCATAGCCGTTGTCTATGAAACTTTCGGCGTATTGGCCAAGATGAAGAGACCTCAGCCATTCAGCAACGATGTTGCCTGACATCGTCTTCGGCGTGTACATCCGTACTTGCCGCGATACTGACGCGGTCTGATCTGCCGATACAACGCGAGTTAAAGGTGTGCGTTTCTTGTGATGTTGAAAACGCCGGTATTTGGCCCTATCACGCGACGTTGCCAGATTTCGCGCGCATCCCAAAACAACACCATGTCATACAGGAGAAATACTCTTTTCATTTAATAATTGATATTAAATAATTTTACTTAATATATATGTATATAATATAATCTTATTTATTTCAGAGATGAGACACTTATTCCTTGACTCGTACCAGTAAAAAGGTGTAAGAGAAATCATTATCCACGTTAAATCCCATAAAAATGTTCATTATACTAATTTTCCTACAAAGCACGTGGTGGTCGTGTGTATTAAGGTATAAAAAAATGCTTATTAAAAGCTTAAAATTTTTATTTTAAAGAAGATCTTTTCGGAATTGACTCATTCCATCATCAGTTTAATAAAAAGTTGTCAAAAAAACATTGTATGGCCACATGAAAACATAGGAAGGAACTCCGTCCGTTAAAAAACTATCCTCATGGTGTTTATGAAGGTAAATGCAATAGACTGTTAATTTGTAGATTACTAAAAACTGAAAATGGGGGCATCTTACATGACCCCCTGTCGTTGGTAAGGTTTTATTGACTTACATTACCTCTGATCTGTGCTGGAGTCTAGGTCTAGGGCATGACACTATAAGAAAAAGAAGAAGTTTTTACTTTGTAAGTGATTCTTTGAAATCTTCTTATACTTTTAAAACACTCTCTTTATATAATTCCATAGACATTCCAAACCTTCATTGAACTTCTTTTATCATACGTCGGTCGATAGTTTATATTTATATGATTTATATATAAGAGCTCAGTGTTTTTATTAATTTAAATTAGATTACAAAATCTAACATACATTCAAAGAAATATCTATGTACCGATTAGCGAAGCACATATCCCATAATTCGCTAATCTAAAGGGTCTTGCAGATATATAACTTGCCGAGGACATGAAAGAATTTAAAGAACTTCAGAATTTGGAGAAAATGGCCTAGAATCGCCAATTTTGGGGGTAGAATTTAAGGGAGGACAAGACTATAATGCTGTCAATAAAATAAGGGAAGCAGTTATTAATAATAAGTATTGGAAATAGATCTAAAAAGTCAACAACATAGTAAATACCTATTGAATATTAAAACCAGTATCTCTCTCTTCAATCCTGACCTCCCGGAGGGAGTATAGTGAAAGGAGAATCTCGTGTATTGTCCACCTCTAAAGATCCCTGTCTCTGGTCAATTCTTTTAACTCATGCATAGGTCTTTTGCATAAGCTTATGATTTGATCGATCCATCTTGTTGAGGATCTTCCTTGTAATCTTCGGTTTTCTACCTTAACTTGGATAAGTTTTTCCATATTTTTTGTGCCTGCTCTCATAACATGTACTAAGTATTTTCATTGTTGGAAATGCTGGATAGCCGTTTACTGACTTATAGCGGTTGAGTTTATCAAAAGTATAAGCTGAATATAGCTGCCAATGTCAACCATGAAAAAAAAAATATTGTTACGAACACGTGGCTGTGGCCATAAAATAATGTTACGAACATGTGGCCCGCCTAACAGTTACATCTCGAAGCATCTCAGGCATCGAGAATCATCGATAGATCTTTCGACCGCAAGAGAACAATCCGTCAGGTATTTGACTGAATTAGAATTAGAGGTGGGAATGTTCTAGAATATAGTAACTTGGGTATATATATATATGTAACGGTGTTAGAAGTAAGTTTAGTTGATAAGATAGTATCGAACTGTGAAGTTATAAATAAATATATTGATATAAATTCGAACCGCTCGTTTTATTTAAAAACGGTACAATATTTCCTTTTGGCACTGTTGAGATGTTTTTATATTGCGTATGTTATATGCTTTAAATATAAAGGAAGGGAGCTTTTACAAAGTACATTTTGATTATACTATTTTATGAATTCTGCAATTTTTAATTTATGTGAAACAATAACGAGTAAATATTTGTCTCATTCGAGATTAATTGCAAATATCTGTTGCAATCTGGCAACTGCTGATTTGACGAATGCCAAATCTATCCAATTTATCAAAGGGCAATTGCCAAAAAAAATTTCTAATAACTGACTGCAATTAATCTCCAAACAAACTAATATTTACTCACTTCTTTTTATATAATTCAAAAATTACAGAATTCATAACATAATATAAACAAAATGTACTTTTCTAAAGCTTTATCTTTTTATATTTGAAGCATACAGCATATATATTATAAAAACATGCCAACACTGCTAAAACGAAATTTTTTGTTCCATGTTTGACATTTGCAGCCATAATCAGCTTGTACTTTCGGTAAACTCAACCCTTTTAGCTTATTTAAAATTAAAATATTTGTCCTGTGGTCGTATAATAGTATAACCAAGAAATAAATACACCACCTGATAAATTTGCAATGAAATTATTGGTAATTTATTTAAAATATTTATTAGTTAGCTTATAACAGACGACTTTGCAACCCTCTTAGGCTAACTTTTTAAAAACCAAACAGCTATTTCGTTATTTCGTAATTTAAATCAGCACTATCCTGAAATAATATAAATGGGAACGGAGTAAAGTTAATAAAAGATCAACCAAAGATGACAGAAAAGGGAGTAAATAAAAAAGTCTAAAGATTGAAAAGTTGAGAAGAAAAGAGTTGTAAGAAGAACCCGCCACCTTATTGTGAAATAACGTCATCTGTACTTCATGATTGTTGTTATAGTACTGACTAGTCAAATGCCTCTCAAACTAGATAAATAATAGTTAGCAGCGATTGAGTGACAGATTGACATAAATAAATCAAGTTGACAATACAAAATATTCTCAAAAGGTAGACCGAAGAATTTGTAATATGATATTCTTGACAGCCCAGCGTTAAACCATTTTTAACCTGAGTAGCTGTCCCATTTATAAATTAGTAGCTGTAGAATGATATCAATTACTTCTTCAATATTCATAGCATTGGGCATCCACGATATTCCACCATCCGGCTCGTGTCTCAGCTGGGCCACAAATCTTTCCATTGCTTCGTTCTTTCTTGTCAATAAACTCTTTAAAATACCTGGACTGTACCTAGCCTTCCTACTACTTAAGGATATCCACTGGATTGTTCTTCTTAACATGCCTCATTCCTAAGGATATTGGCAATCATCTTGGCCCATTTGACTCTATCTGCAGCCGTTTTGAAAAGTTCTATTGACGTTTTTCTACTCCATTGTCTCAGATTCATTAATCAGGATGTGCGTCTTCTCCCTGGTTCTCTTGTGCCTTCCAACTTCCCTTGCATGACCAGCTGCATCATCAAGATTCGTATTTATTGTTTCTTAGTATGTGACGAAAGTAGTTTATTTTTCTTTTCTTTATTTCTTTATACTGTTGAGTATTTCTTTATCTTCACATTCTTCGATAACACCACATTTCAAAGTTAATGTCCAGGCCAGGTAACTGTTCAGGCCTCAACTCCATACAACAGGACAGAGAACACTTAGCATCTCAATACTGTAGTTCTAATTTCAATGTTGAGTTTTCCATTGGATAGTATTGCTTTCATTTTATTTATTTTATTAAAAGCACTTCTAGCTATCTCAATACGCCGTTTTATTTCCGTACTTTTGGATTATGTACTAACTGGATTGTTAGCAGGTATAAAAAAATTGGAAAATGGTGGATAATGATGTTCCCAGCTCGATTTTTAGATTGATTTTTCCAGCTGTTTATTTTTCTCTTGTATTATTAGTAAATATAAAAATAATAGCCATATTTTTTTTCAATCCAACAAGTTTCCAGCTCGTTTTTAATGTTTTTTTAAAACCCTATGTTTTTCTTTCATATTCTTCTCAATAACAACTTCTCAACTTCTTGAAGGATTTTTCTCCATTCAGAGCTGTTTCGCACTTTTCTTTTCAACTTTTTTATTTTTAAGGCTATTATATCATTTTCTATTTGTTTCTTAAAAATGTCTGGATACCTCGGAATGACACTTGATCAGAAGCTCACTTGGAAAGGAACTTCTCTTGTATAAGTACATTATAAAGCCTATATGGACATATGGAGTGCAACTATAGGGCTGTGCAAAGCCTTCTAATACCAAAATCATTCAGAGAATCCAATCCAATATACTCAGAATGATTTTCAACGCGATGTGGTATGTTAGTAACAAAATACTGCATGATGACTCTGATATACCGTTCGTTGAAGACGAAATCAGCAGACTAAAAAGAAATTATTTAGAACATCTGCTAGCCCACCCCAACGAGGAAGCAAGACAACTACACCTCCAACCAGAAGTCAGACGAAGATTGAAGAGACAGTGGCCAACAGACTTTATTCACTAATTTCAATTTTAATTTTATCTTTCATTTCAATTTTAGTTTCAAATTATAATCCTGCATTAATTTGTTAGAGTTAGTATTGGAAGTGTTATCAGTGGATAATTTATTCTGTCATGTATTTGCAATACTCACATTTACTAATAGTTTGTAATAGCGTATTGTAAATTTGCAAATTTAATAAAAAAAAAACAAAAATTGTTAGAATATTTATAAAAAAAATTATAAAAAATCATTGTTTAAGGACAATATATTTTCATCTTACGTTCTGATTCGTATGGACTCATTAGTACTAAATCAAATTGATATATTCTTTTATGAGATGAGATATTTTCTATATTTACTACTTTTTTTACTGGTTTTAATGTTTTTAACCCGATAGTTTTGTTATATATTTTTGTCAATCAATATTATGTAATCTATACCTAATTATTGCGAATATTGTGGTAGTTTTCATCAATGAACTATTGTAATAATAATCATGATCTAACATTAATATTTATATTTATAATTTTATATTCAGTCATTATCAAATTTACCAGAATCACTTTTATTAACCTTAAACAAAAAGCAGAATCCTTATATTTCGGACCGTTTTCAACGCTGGCAACATCGCGGGACAGCTAGATTGGCGCATTCGCGACACGATCCGACCCGGAGCCACCCGAAGATCTTGCGAGAAGGGTTGTCGCGGCGGTTTTCTTTGGTTTGCGTTTCGCGACTTCGCGATGTCGACGAGACTGCGAGAGTACCTGAGGGAGGTGATAGTGGCACAGCGTTGTCGGATGTACCTAAACCAAACGAGATCTCTGATGATGGTTGTGAAAACGATAAATATTGATGAACTTGAAAGGTCGCGGAAGTTGAAAGAACTCTGTTTTATCGGCGAATGATTAATGGGATTGGGGCGGGGTCTCGAACTGCTTTTTTATATTATTCTTCGCATGTTTAACATGTTAAGTAGGAAGAGGGTTAATGGAAATAAAAACGAATTGGCAAAATGCATTTACTTGTCGCTGCTATCAATGGTGAATAATTGTTATTGTTGTGAACGTAATTTGATTAATGATTCACGTCTTGAGAATGTTAATAAAAAATGCTTGTCACACTTTAATGGCTCTGGTGAAATGTTTGATGGATATACGGGATTTTCTGTTTTTTCTTTCGCAATTTTCAAGTAAATTATTCTTTGGATGACTCAGATCAAATATAACTGAATATGACTACCAACTAAATCATGACGCCCAATATGTGTTCGACATCTCGAGCATAAATTGACGAAATCTCAACAATTTTCGTGTTGTTTTTTTCAACATTTGTGTTGAGTAAATCCAATGTTTCAAAAATGATATTTTCCTTCTCTTTTCTATATTTCCGTGAGAACACTCACGATATATATGCAGCATCTTCAAAGAGCCTTAGGCGCGACCCCCATTGGGTCTGTCATTGGTTGTAGAAAAAGCCGTAGTTCAAATGAAAAACAAAAAAAATATCTATAAGCCTTATTAATGGGATACAGAATTTTTTTTTTGTGTTTTGGCTTGGACAATTGTCATTCAGCCAGTCTCAATCAAGATAAGTTTATTAATGTAGTGTGTGTGTCTGTGTTTGTGTGTGTAGAGTAATTGTCTTGATACTTAGCAAAGTCGACGTCATTGTCTTTGCTAAGAGACGCTAATTGTATCCAAACGTCTGCGGTCCCTCCGGTGAATACCGATCACACAAGGATAGAAATTATTTTCATTTAGTAATTTTTTTTAATAAACGAAAATTTCCACCCAGGTGGGATTCGAACTCACGACCTTTAGGTTTAAAGGTAGGCGCTCTTACCACTGAGCCACAGAGGGGGTTAGGATACAGAATTGAAAAAATTTTCTATCCTATTCTCGCAAATAGTGACCGAAAAAATAAAAATTACAGATGCCCAAGCTAGTCAGGAAACTGATCTGCACGGAAAAAATAACAAATGCGAGAGAACATGTTGCAGAATAAATATATTTATGTATATATGTTTCAAAGATACTTGGAGAAGCACAGAAACTTGGAAAATACTAAAAACCATGAAGAAGGAAAATACCAAAGACATAATATCACCAATAACGGGACAAACATGGAAACTTTGCAAACATGCTAATGGAAAACAGAGAAGAGTTAAAAACCAATGGAAATATGAATGACCAGATTACAACTCAAGGCTCCCCGTCGGACTAAACCTTAAAGAAGTAAAAGGCTCTTGTGATTAAATTGCTTTAACAAATACAGTAATAAGTTAATAAAAAACAGAATTGAAAATAAATATAACGAAATGAAGGCAGAAGAACAAACCAGATTTGGAGCGGAATGATCAGCATTTGACCATTTGTTTACACTAACACAAATAGAAAAAAATTAGCATATAACCAAGAAAACCATAGAATACATGTTGACTTTAGCATATATACCAAAAAGCGTATGCCAGCGTCCTTTTAAGTAAACTTTAGGAAACTCATACAACTTCCAAAGATTAATATAGAATTAATTAAAGGATAAAAGAAGAAGAACTCTAGAAGAACAGATATTCACAAATTAAACTAGGACAAAACGTAACACAAGAATTTGACATAAGAGGGCTAAAACAAGGATAGTATCTGACATCAATATGACTTAAAATATACTATGGAGAGAAGGCGTTAACAAAGATATAGAGAGTGTTGTGGAAGGTGACAAGTGAAAAAACAGAGAGAAATAGAGATAAGAGATCTGTATAGAGAGCTGAATATTTTTGGCATTTAATAAAAGAAGACACATGGTGGTACAAGTCGTTTGTTTTTACTATGCCACAGAATAATAAACAATCAGAATGCCCACTCTCAGATGCCGCCTTTGAAGTTTTTCAGCACGCGCGCCATGTTTTAGAAGGAAACACAGAACACAGACTCGGATTGGGAATCACATTTGATGTAATGGGTTTTTATCGTCATATGATTTGTGAGGTTATGTAATTGTTTATATTTATTATATTTAATTATATTATATTTATATTTATGTTATTATATTTAACAATTATTATTATTATTATTTACAATAAATTTGAGCAGGGGTCGCAAAACCTACATGCCCATTATAGTGTGCAATTAAATGGTTACATTACAATAGTTACATATTAAGCACTAACTAACTAAATTAGTGTTTTACAACACTAGCAAGTGTTGTAAAACAAATTAAATGTTCAACTTTGGAACAAATGGTCATTCAGTTTATTTTTGAAAATATTGACAGATGGAGCATCTATGATCTCAGCCAGAAGGCTATTCAATATCGAGAACACTCGATTACAGAGAAAAAAATTGTCTAGTTGTTGTTAAAAAGGTTTACTTTTTAAACTTAAGTTTGTGGCCACGAAGAGTATTGTCATTGTCTAGTATAAACATATCCCCCACATATTCAAAGTTGTATTTTACTATCCGAAACGTAATGTTTAAATGTTAAAACAATTGTATGGTATATCTATGATTGCCGTAAGTGAATTAAACTGGTTTAATTTTTCTATGCATACGACATAAATTTTCATTAAACAACACTGGTTCCCTATAAAACATGGCGGAACGTCTGCGCGAACGAGATGCGCGTACTTAATTTTCCATAGAGAGTGGGTATTCTGATTGTTTTTTATTCTGTGATTATACCTAACTTTTAAAGTAGATTTTAGTGTGGTATTATTGTGAAAAATATTATTAGATCTCTCTCTCTCTCTTTCTCTCTCTCTCTCTCTCTCTCTCTCTCTCTCTCTCTCTCTTTGTTCTTCCTCATGAAGCCTTCTTCATGACATGTTCACCATAAATGTTGAATAAGTTAGGTGACAACACGCATCCTTGTCTAACACCTCTCTCGGTATTGAATTGGTTTGAGAACTTCTGATCTAGTCGTACTGTTGCTATATTGGACTGGTACAGATTTTTAATAAGTGTTACCAGGTGCATTCGGGAGCCCATTTCTATTAAAATGGACCACAGAGATCAGCAGAAAGATGTCTCTCTATGCTTTATAGATTACCAGAAAGCGTTCGATTGTGTTAATCATTTAGAATTAGTAAGATTGCTCCAGGAACGTTCGATAAATGAGAATGACCTTAAAATCATAAAAAACCTTTATATGAATCAAGTGGCATCTGTGAAAGTAGGACTGGAATCTACATCATATTTCTCAATCGAAAAAGGTGTACGATAGGGTTGTGTTCTGTCACCCCTCCTTTTTAATCTTTACTCTGAAACGATCTTCGATAAAGCCTTAAGTGACTCTGAAGATGGAATCAAAATCAACGGACAGACTATTAGTAATCTTCGCTATGCTGATGATACAGTCATAATAGCTGATAGCTAAGAAGCGCTACAACGTCTTATAGATAGAATAAATACTGAAGGAGAACGACTGGGCTTGAAGATTAGTATAGACAAGACGAAGTTAATGGTGGTTAGTAGAACACGAAATATGCAACTAAATATAAGAGTAAACAATAAGAACATCCTAAAGGTCCCCAAGTTCAAATATCTTAGTAGTTGGATAACTGAAGATCTAGATACAGACATAGAGATACGTAGCAGGATTGAGCTATCTTATCCAATTAGTGGATGTTGGCGACAATTCTGGCATACTCCTCTCGATCTTGTGTGGCTCTAAAGAGTGCATGGGCATCGAGGTTTTTACAATCCCTTATGTTTTTAAGCCATGAGTATTTCTTTCTTTCGATGTCCCGTTTTCCTTCTACCTTCCCTTCCATAATAAGCTTTAAGAACTGGTACTTGGAATTTCGAAATATATGACCCAAATAAGCAGTTTTTCTTCTTTTTATTATTGGCAGCAATTCTCGTACTCTGCCCATTCGATTTATTATTTTGACATTTGTGTGATCTGTCCAGAGAATTTTAAGTAGTCTTCTAAATACCCATATTTCAAAGGTCTCCAATCGGTTCATCACATTGGCCTTTATGGTCCAGGTTTCTACACCGTGTAGCAGTATGGAGTAAATGTAACATTTTACAAAGCGATATCGGAGCGTTAAGTTAAGGCTCCTGTTGCTTAGCAAGGTTCTCATATTAGTAAATGCTGTTCTGGCTTGCTCAATCCTTGTATCTCAATATCTGAATCTAGATCTTCAGTTATGGATGCTTTACCAGACAGTATCTATCTGATAGGTACGATTTTGGGTTAAAAGAAAAGATATGGCAATTGTTTCTTTATATTATAAAGTAAGCCTTCATGTCAAACCTTATCGAAGTCTTGACTGACGTCTAGGAAGACTGCTGAGGGATAGGATTTACTTTTCAACGCGTAGAAGATTTTTTTACTATTCTGTGCACTTTTTCGATTGTTTCATGATTTAACAGTGTCAATTGTAAACGAGATTTATATTAACCTATTTAGAATTTGTGATATATGTAATAAAGTGAGTTTTTGGAGTTAAAATAAAGTTTCTTAGCGACATCTGCTTCACCTAATCTCTGAACTAACACAAAAACGTAACAATATTTTATTTTCAAGGTAAGGATATTATCTTCTAGTTAGCTGCTATAAACCTAAAATATGTTTCTTAATAAAGTCTTTATGGTAATTCCGTGGAAACATTTTTAACTTAAGGATGGGGATATTTTCAACTGTTACAGTTTTGTTCATAAGCGGATCCACTGCTTAATTTCCTTGATTAACGTGATTCCAAAATCTCAATTGCTGTTCCTATAAATACGCTACAGTTCTAAGAACGAACAGTCAATTTTAAATATGTCAGGTCCATAATTCAGATTTTATAAAAATTAATAATATAATGATAACTTAGGAATATTATTGTATCCATTGTGTAATAATTGTTACATCTAACTGATTTCCGAACTGAATACATAAATAAATAAAAAAGCGGATATCCCAATTTGTAAACACTTCCTAGATTTCCCACTTCCTTTAAAACAAATCTAAACTTGGTGACAATTTCATCTTTAACAAAAACTCTCTTTTACGCTACTAGGGAAGTTTCGTGTCATGTTTCGGCAGCAAATCAAACTGCCGTACTTTATATCAAACAAAATAAAAACGGAGTCAGAGTCAGTAACTCCATTGCCTCTGCCCCATCAGCCCTCTTAGGAGTTCTTTCGAACTTCTGGTCACGTTTCGATAGTAAAGAGAACTTCAGGTGAAAAATAAAATATGACGGACGAAGGAAAAGTTGTGTAAAGTGCTTCAACAACACCAAGTCCGTCCAGACGCATAGGCGGAGATGTAGTAAGGTAGGAGATGGATTTTATTTAAATATTATTTTTCTTTGAGAAAAACAATTATCTACCTATTGTTCTTTTCGTGAGTAATTCAAATATATAGGAATTCACTTCTCTTTGCAAAAATCATTCATTCAATGATCAATATTTTTATTCAAAACTATTCTTGCTTTTTTTTGGTTTTCATACTTAATATTTTCAACTTAATAACATTTTAGTATAGATAGCTCCGAGGATACTGGACCACCAATATTAAGAGAAGAAGTCATCTATGCCATCAAAAACACAAAAGAGGGTAAAGCTACTGGACCAGATGAGGTGCCCATCGAATTATTAAAACTCATCGATGAAGATGTTATTGATGTAATGGTTGAACTCTTTAATCTAATATATCAGACTGCCACAATCCCCAGACAATGGCTGCAATCAACCTTTGTAGCAATTCCCAAAAAACCAAGTTCAACAACTTGCTCAGACCACAGAACCATAGCTTTAATGAGTCACACACTTAAAACATTTTTGAAAATAATTCACAGCAGAATTGTTAAAACTCTTCAATATGAGATTAGTGACACACAATTTGGCTTTAGAAATGGTATGAGTACAAGAGATGCTTTGTTCGGCTTGAATGTGCTGGCTCAGAGATGCATGGACATGAATCAGGATATGTACTTATGTTTTGTAGACTTTGAAAAGGCATTTGATAAAGTTCAACATAAAAAGCTTGTAGATATATTAAAAAGCAAAAATATTGACAGTCGTGATCTGAAAATTATATCTAATTTATATTGGAATCAAACTGCCAAGGTAAGAGTTGACAGCCAGTACACCGAAAATATCAAAATACAGAGAGGAGTCCGCCAGGGTTGCGTGCTGTCGCCACTACTTTTCAATGTCTACAGTGAAGCGGTATTTCAAGAAGCGCTCTCAGACTCAATAGAAGGTATATCTATCAATGGAGAAGTTTTGAATAACTTACGTTTTGCAGACGATACAGTAATAATTACGGATAACAACAATGATTTACAGAACCTAATGCAACGCCTTAATGAACGCTGTCATGAGTACGGACTGAAGATAAATTTAAAGAAAACTAAATGCATGATCATGACTAAATCTGCACATGCAAATATCCAATTGACTATTGAAGATACTGCAATTGAGAATGTTAATAACTATAAATATTTAGGAACATGGATAACATCAGATGTAGACCAAACCAAAGAAATTAAGACACGTATTGAAATAGCACGTACATCATTTATTAAACTTAAAAAGTTTCTTTGTTGTCGGGATATAAGGTTAGAACTACGCCTGAGAATGCTTCGATGTTACGTGTTCTCTACTCTTCTTTATGGTCTGGAAGCTTGGACACTAAAACAAGTTCATCTGAATAAGCTGGCCGCCTTTGAATTTTGGTGTTATAGAAGAATCCTAGGAATATCATGGATTCAAAGAATGTCAAACATGGAAGTAACTAGAAGGATAGGAAATAAGGCGGATATAATATTAACTATTAAAAGACGAAAACTTGAGTACTTGGGACATGTGATGAGAGGGCAAAAATACGCATTATTACAACTTATTATGCAGGGCAAAATCCGAGGAAAGCGAAATGTGGGAAGACGAAGAATATCCTGGCTTAAGAACTTAAGGGAATGGTTTGAATGCAGTAGTGCAGAACTTTTTAGAGCGGCAGTCAACAGAGTCCGCATAGCCATGATGATTTCCAACCTTCGATAGAAGATGGAACTTAAAGAAGAAGAAGATAGATAGCTGCTTAAAAAACCACTACTACTTATTCTTTTTGTTTTTTTTCAGTCTGGGTAAGAAAGAACGTCAACACTTTTCATAATATTTATGGACGAAATACGGAATTAATGTTTATTATTTAAAAGACAGAAAAATATAAGTTGCAACTTATGGATTGGAAACTATGACAATAAAAAGAAAAATGGCAGAAAAATTAAGAGTAACTCAACGGGCAATGGAGAGGGCCATGTTAAATATAAGCCTCAGAGACAAAATTCCCAACACCGAAATACGTCGAAGAACTACAGTAACCGACATCATGGGAAAAATAGCGACATTGAGATGTCAATGGGTGGTAGCACATGTAGCAAGACAAGACACCAACAGATGGTCTCATAAAGTGACATTCTGGAGACCTCGAGAAACAAAAAGAAGCGTGGGAAGACCTAAAAAGAGATGGATAGATGATATAACTGCTGTAGCTGGAAAGCAGTGGATGAGAATTGCAAAAGATAGGGAAGCATGGAAGCAATTGGAGGAGGCCTACGTTCAACAATGGATAAATGAAGGCTAAAGAAGAAGAAGAAGATTTAAAGAACCGTCAAGTATGACCTACAAATGTAAGAAAAGTCATGCGCCGATGTCAAATTACATTTCAGAAGACTATTCTCAGACATATTTATGTGGATAATAGAAAAGTTATTCAGAATGAACTACAAAAAACTAAAAATAATATATATATATATATATATATATATATATATATATATATATATATAAAACCAAGTTAGACTCTTTGGGTAAAAACAGCTGAAAGGATAGGCTAAGTGTACTCTTTAGTCCTTTATTGATCATATATTTCGTTGATAGTTATCAACATCATCAGGGATAAGCTACAATTAGTTTACATGAAAATTGACAATCTGCTATAAATACGTTGATCTTACTTAAGATTTTGAGAATGGTGCCGTAAAAGCTGGTCAAATTTATAAAATTTTGTGAGAAAATTGTATAAGTTTTTTTCTCACAAAAGAAAAATAGAAAAAACATGTAATGTTAAAATTCACTAATACTGGTACAAAGACAATGCACAATTTCAACTAATTGTGTGTAGGACCGAATGTCCTCTCTCGAGAGTTTTACATCTTATAGATTCTTATTTCTTATTAAACTATACAGAGTGTCATGTAAAGTGAAACAACGTGGTTGATTGTAGGTTGGAAGACACTAACCTCTAAAATCTTCTTCTCTCTTAGATGGTCAAAGTAGAGGGGAGACTTTAGTGGCCCTTGTCTTATTGGTTGTCTGTACCTGTATTAGAATAGAATCTAAGGTAGGAGATATTTTAAGTGAAATTTTAAATTGTTAACATGATTGAAGATCATGGTAACAAGAGTGTGATAAATAGATTTTGGTTGATTCCAAGACCTAGTTATTTTGTAAAGGTTGAAGATTAATAAAGTACTGTTATATTTAAGTTTTGATATGAAATGTTAATTATTGTAAATTGATAAAGTGCTGTATGATTCTTTTACTTTAAGAGTCTATTGTTAAACTATGTGATAAACTAGAGTTAAATTTATTCTAAAATGGAGACTATTGAATTGTTGAATTTCATATGTTGTTTGTCTACTGTTAGAAGAAAGGAATAAATTTCACTGAGATGGTTAATGTCTGTTTTTTTATTGATGTTGTTTTCTGTTTGTGTTATACAAGCCATTTCTAGGAAAAGACGTTTCTTGTAGTTGGTTTCTCTTTCTAGACATCAGATGGACTTTGAGTCAGTAGAGGTTCTAGAAAGAGAAACCAACTACAAGAAACGTCTTTTCCTAGAAATGGCTTGTATAGCACAAACAGAAAACAACATCAATAAAAAAACAGACATTAACCATCTCAGTGAAATTTATTCCTTTCTTCTAACAGTAGACAAACAACATATGAAATTCAACAATTCAATAGTCTCCATTTTAGAATAAATTTAACTCTAGTTTATCACATAGTTTAACAATAGACTCTTAAAGTAAAAGAATCATACAGCACTTTATCAATTTACAATAATTAACATTTCATATCAAAACTTAAATATAACAGTACTTTATTAATCTTCAACATTTACAAAATAACTAGGTCTTGGAATCAGCTTCAGCTGTTTTTACCCAAAGAGTCTAACTTGGTTTTATCTTCTAACTTAATCAGCTGTGATTAACACCATATATATATATATATATATATATATATATATATATATATATATATATATATATATATATATATATGTTCGGAAAGATTTCGGTGGTTAGTACAATAAAACCTAGAGCTAAGATTAATATTATTACTAAAATTAATATCAAACTCACCAGTCTTCCGGGTTGAACCGCGTCGATATGCATTTTACCGAGCTTTTGGCATCCTCTCTGATGCCTTCCTCAGGGCTTCCAAGGTCTCAGTCTCCCGAGCCCCAGACACTACTACACTGTTCACTGATCACTACGGTAGTAGTGATAGCGTAGTGATCAGTGAGCCTGCAAAGCTTAACGTATATAGGTATTCGTTCCTTACTGGTACTCCCATGCCTTCGCATTTTCTTTTCCATATAGTCAAGGCTTTGTACTGTACTTGTGAACTGTAGTGTCACTTTCCTGATTCACAGCAGTAATGTTAGTAGAGAAATGATTTTTCGTAGTGTTGTAGTGTTATATGTTTCAGATGGTTGTGCTAAACAAAAATTTCTTCAAAAGAGCTGGTGGATAACTATTGTCTAGAAACAGTTGATATAGGATTCTAAGGTGTTTTTTTTTGCCTTGTTTATTAAGTATATTTTTGCCAGGGGTTTCACATAAATATATGCATATTTTGCTAGGAACCAAGATTTTTGGCTTTTTGAGGCTTGTCGTTAATCCATTTTTCTAATATATTCAAATTTGTTTAATTAACTTAGTATTGATGTAATTTGGTGACAATACTGTTTGTAATATCAAATAAAGCTATCAGTAATATGACTATGAGATTAGTGTTTCGGCCTTCTCGGAACAATAAGCAAGAGTATATGTAAATATTCCTAGGATTACACCATGTTCTAAGCACTGTTATTGCTTTTGCATCAGTTTTGATATCACATTCCGAGTTCTTCTGATATCAAAACTGATGCAAAAGCAATAACAGTGCTTAGAACATGGTGTAATCCTAGGAATATTTACATATACTCTTGCTTATTGTTCCGAGAAGGCCGAAACACTAATCTCATAGTCATATTACTGATAGCTTTATTTGATATTACAAACAGTATTGTCACCAAATTACATCAATACTAAGTTAATTAAACAAATTTGAATATATAAGGTGTTTTGGTTGTAGTTATGTATCTACATTTTGTTTGATGACCCTACATGTTAATTGTTTAACTAAGTTTAATTTTATAGAATGTTTATGGTGGGACATAAAATTTAAATACCTCCCTGAGGTCATGGATTTCCTGTACCAATCTACAAATATTTTGTTTTGGTTTGAACGAATTTAATTTGTGCCCAAAAAGGGAGAAGATGGTGATTTGTTTTCAACCTCAATATTAAACTGGATATATGGGTCATAACTATTAAAAACAAAGAACAGTTCCTCTGTTTTATCACTAGGGGTGGCTAGTATTAGGTCATCTATATAATTTTTTAATAAAACTTAGCCGGAAAGGTAATACTGAGATAAAAATGTCTGGCAAATCGTCCATAACAGCGAAGATAGCTGAGATAGGGCTAATCCTGGATCCCATAGGTGTACCCCAATTTCGTTTTATAATTTATTCCTCATAAGTGAAATAATTACTATTGAAAATTTGTTTTTCAAAGCCTGGTCTATTTCAGATAAAGTATTCAAAAGGCAATTTTTCAGCAATCTGTAAAAAGTCGGGATACGCCAATGATTCGAGGCGGAAGGGGAACAAAAAGTGGTTCCCGAGGGCTATACCTCGAGGGGCAAACCGTATCCCGACCTGCAGATTGAACCCATGTCCTCCGAGGGTGAGGCACATCTCTCGGCTTTTATTGCCGCTGTTAAAGGAGTTTTACGGGTGAATTAAATGATATTTTGGTTCGTGTGCTTTTATATGAATGAAATGTGACGAAATATTACCGGCATATATCCTGTAAACCTAGTATAATACCGTGTAAGGTTGGCTGAAGGTTTGATAAGAAAATCTACTATTATAGAAGTGTTAGCTAGCCGTCCTGTGGAAAATAAATGTGAAATAAAACGTATTTGGACATATACCAGAAAATAACTACTGTATAATAGATATACTAGAACAGTATAACAAATATATTGATCAGTGGAAGTTGCAGAAGTGAACTTATGGAATTTAATACGGGGACTGAATTATATTTTTTAACTGAGACAGACTACAATGATATTTTATATCGGCAAGAGTACCAGAGTGTCTCATGGAACAAATACGGCAACAGACATTTTATTTTCACAGTTATAGTATTTAATTTTCACAGTTATATATTTAATTGTCGGTCAGATAGCTCAGCGGGTTGTGCGGCTGCCTCTCATTCGCTTCACTGTCGAATGGTTCAGTGGATGTGGGTCGAGCCCCAGCTCGGTGTACTGAAAACAAAAAGTCTAACGCAGCAGTTTAAAATTCTAGATGAATCTGCGGCTTAGACTAGGATATGCTGGGATCTGATCGGCCTATGGTGGAGCAGTACGGCAAGAGATAAGGGCTTGCGGCTTGGTGATACTCCTCCATAGATCCCTACCGGACGGGCGTAACGCCTAAAAAACCGGATATATATATATATATATATATATATATAGTATTTAATTAAAAAGGATAATAACATTTTTGAGTAAAAATGATATTTCCTGTTAACGCCTGAAATGCTATACTATTTTTACAGAAACTTGAAATTTGTGGACTGGAACTTTATATATTTCCGCCTTAAGGTTGATTGAGTTCGGCTTGGCACGAGAATTGTCTAGGGATAGACCAAGATGGTGGGTACAATTCAGAAATGATTTCTCACTGTATAAATATAATAACAATTTCTAGGAGTACAACTGGATTAAACCCATGAAATGACTGTCTGTAAATAATTGGCCCACTGAAGATCTTATACCCCTTTTATATATTGATTTATTTATCCAATTTTGTGTAACGTTTAGATTTTTAAGGTGATCATTGTGGGCTCCACCCCATCCAATAATCCCACAGGCTAATTGTGGAATCCCAGGAAGTCGCTAAGATTTAAATTTTGTGAGTAAACCTCTTTTTTTGTGGACTACATATTTGATATGATGATCTCATTTTAGGTGTCTGTCTATTACAGTACTAAAAGAAGAAGGTCTTCTTCTTCTTGACGTGCCTTGATTTTCATAGCAATCTTTATCTTATCTGGAGCAGTACGGAAAAGCTGCACATATGTTGTACTGAACCAGATTCTGAGGTTCTTTAACCAAGATGTTCTTCTTCTTCCTGGACCTGGTTTTCCAAATATTTTTCCTTGCAGGATGACTTGAATGAGATCATATCTGGATTCTGGAGGTCTTGAGGACCTCCTTATTTGTGACTCGGTAAGTCCACAGGATCTTAAGCATTCTCCGATATAGCCACACCTCAAATGCTTTCAGTTTTCTGCACATATCTTCGTACTATCGTACCTTCGTTAATACCAAGGTAATTTATGTTTACTGCTTCTGTAATTGTTGTATCGTTGTCAATTTCAAGTTGGTTCAAGTTTGGTAACCCAGTGGTGTTTGATGAAAACGGCAAGTATTTAGTTTTTTCAATATTTAATGTTAACTAGTTATGATGAGACTATTTTTTAAGTTCTATAAAGTCCATTTCGACATTTTTCATTAACTTTTTCCAATTATTACTATTGCTACAAAAATGGCACTATCGTCAGTGAAACTTACGATCTAGTCTGAGGTCTGTAATGTAAGTAAAATGAGTTTATATAGAAACTATTAGAAACAATATTAGAGAAATATTGCGAGGAATAAACAAAGAACAGGAAATAATGCAAACAATGAAAAAGAGAAAATTGTAGTACTTTGGTCATACAAGAGAGGAACTAAATATGCAATGCTCCGAACAATATTAGAACAAAGATAGCGGGCAAGCGCAATATTGGAAGAACAAGAATTTGTTATCGTAGAAGTTAAAGAGGGTGGTTTAGTGAAGTCCACTAAATTATTCAGGAAACCTGTTAATAAAGTTAGAATCGTCAGAATGTTTTCCAACCTTTGATAGAAGGTGAAATTTTAAGATGAAGAAGACTGATCTCTCTGATTAGATTATAGTAAGAAAACTATTCTTAAAGTGGTTTTCTGAATAATGTTTCTGATTAAAGTATTTACTTTTATTTGCTGAAATTTTGATTTCTTCTTAGAGCGCCATATCCCTACGGAACGTCGGCGACTACCATGCTTATAATATTGTTATACTGATCTCGGTCTTGCGCTACGTGTAGCAATTGTCAAACCTGTCCACTGCCGCAAATTCCTCAACCAAGAGAGTTTCTTCCGTCCTATCCATTTCTTTCCTTCGATTTTACCGTTGAGAATTAGCTGAAGGAACTCATATCTTGGTCCTCTGATTATATGTCCAAGATATTCTAGTTTACGCCTCTTAATAATATTTAATAGAGTTTGTTGATGTCCCATTCTTCGAAGAACTTCGTTTCTGGTTCTGCTAGTCCATGGAATTTTTAGTATCCTTAGATACAACCACATCTCAAACGCCTCGATTTTATTCATGATATCGGCGTTTAAAGTCCAAGTTTCACATCCATACAAAAGTACAGACCACACGTAACATCTTGTAAACTTTTCACGGATTTCCAAATTTAATGAGTTATTGGATAATAGAGGCTTGAATTTTTGACATGAGTTTCTTGTCTGTTCAATTCTACATCGAATTTCGAAGGATGGATCTAGATTTTGGGTAATCCAACATCCAAGGTATTTGAATCTCTGAACTCTCTGCAGCGGTTGTGGGTTTAATATCAGTTGGGTTGCGCCGATATCCACTTTACTGGTCACCATGTATTTAGTTTTATCGATATTTATCGACAGTCCCCAATTTGTGCATTCCATGTCAACTCATGTCAATTGATTAGCTCCTGCAGATCGTCGATGTTTTCAGCTAGAATCACAGTATCGTCGGCGTACCGTATATTGTTAATTAATTCTCCTCCTATGATAATTCCTTTTTCATCTTTTAAAGCTTTCCTAAATAGATTCTCAGAATACACGTTAAAGAGGGTGGGAGATAGTATACAGCCTTGTCTTACGCCTCGTTTAATACTGATTGGCTTTGATTCTCTGTTGCTGGTATAAATAATGGCTGTTTGGTTCCAGTAAAGTTTGGCAATAAGTTTGATGTCTTTCTCATCTAGTTGGATGCTCTGCAAGGCGGTAATTAGTCTGGTATGCTGAACGCGATCAAATGCCTTTTCAAAATCAATGAAGCATATATATATATATATATATAATATATATAGTTGTTTTCTTACCTCCCAATATCGTTGAAGGAGTGTTTGCATAGAAAATAGTGTTTCTCTAGTTCCAAGGCATCTCCGGAACCCGAACTGCTCTTGACTAGATGTTAATTTGGTTTAGAAGAATATGTAACAGTATTTTAACATCAATCACTACATTTCTTAACGTTTGGTTTCTTAGGTAGAGATATAAAGATCAATTTTAACCAGTCCGATGGAATTTCACTGGTATCATATATTTGATTGAAAAGTACAGTGAGTTTTTTTATATTTTCATTTGAGAGTAATTTTACCCATTCGCTGTATATTTGATCTGGTCGACTGGCTTTGTTGTTTTTGGCTTGGTGTATGGCTTTTTCCACTTTTGATAAAATTTTGATAACATTCCGAATTTTTTTCTATACCTTATAAGTAGCTTTATATCGTACAAATTTTTAATATTGACTAATAATAAACTTAATAAAAAACAAAGTCCTGCTCAATTAAAACACTCATATGCTATTCAAACAACGTGTCTTTGTCAATCACTGGTTATTCACTGATTTTATCGGGATACGCCACCACTCGAATACGTATTTTGATGGTCTCTTAATCGGCAGAAAAGAATGAAAATGTCGTTTGGAAGTACCGGCAACATTTGTCTTTTACTCGTCGTCGAAGCTAGCGCAACCAGTGACGGCGATTGTAGTCTTTTATAAATATGTTTAACTTTACTTTAATTGATTTACCCAAAGTTAGGTTGCAACAATATTTGAAGAAAAACGTTCGAAAGGAGCTTAACTGAGAAATGCGTTTCTTTCAAATAAGATACAATTGCTTAATATATAGTAAATATAAAGCACTTCCCAAACTTCCATCATTGAAAATTTTTAGAGGAGTTTTTGTTATAGTTTATTTTTATGAACGAGAGAGTAATTAACATAATTTTAACTGGTACCTTCGACCACTCCATGGGCGTGCTCAAGATTAATTGAAAAATTACTTTGAATAATTGTAAAAAATAAATGAATTATTTCAGTGTTATAAAGTGTTATGTGTATGTAAACAAAAGTGACCTCTTTTATCACACACTATATTAGAACTGACTGGCCTACATTAAAAAGGGTTTTAAAAAATTCACATTTTTTTTAATTTTTAAAAATTACAAAAGAGAAAAAGAGTTTTTAAAACCGTCTAAGGTATGTTAAATAGATGAATAAAAATATTAATATAAAACTTACAGCTACTTGTTACAAATCCAAATCAGATTCAGAAGATGAACTTTCAGAACCAAGATTTATAATAACTGGCTCGATCATTTTATCAGTAATATTGTCCAGCTTCCACATTTTTTCCTCTTCTTTAATAGTGTGATTTACTGCCTTTTCCCAGTTTTCAGGTTTTACATTATTTACGGCCTCCAAAAACAACTGTTTAACATCATGAATTTTAAAAGTGGTATTTTTTCTTAGAAACTTCACTCTTTATCTGTGCCCATACCAGTTCAATCGGGTTTAATTCACAATGATATGGTGGGGATCTAAGTACTGTCATTCCACGATTTTTGGCAATTTCATCAATTTCGTATTTTTTAAATTTTTCTTTATGAAGGGCACACAACGAATAAAGTTCCTTTCTTATAGATCCGGGATGGTACGTAATATTTTTTGAACTCAGCCAATTCTGCAAGTCTTTTTTTAACCACTTGGTTGTGGGCAGTCCTTCTATAAGTCTGGAGTGATAACTTGCATTATCCATTACTATTACACAGTTCTTAGGAAGAAGATCTATCATTTGTTCGAACCATTCTTGAAAGACATCAGCGTTCATGTCTTCATGGTAGTCACCGGTACGAGTTGATTCAAAAGTTAATAAACCACCTTCAACAAAACCGTCTGAACTGCCAATGTGTACTATTATCAGCCTGCGTCCCTTTCCTGATGGTGGGTTTAAACCAGTAGATAAGTTATTTACAAAAGCGTGCCTTTGACTTGTAACAGTTTCATCCTGCCAAAATTTATTTGGTGTATGACCCTCGTTGATCCATGTTTCATCAAGATAAAATATTTTTCTTTTTTGGTTTCTCATTTCCTTTATGGTTCTTAGAAAATGTCTTCTCCATATGACAATATCGCTTCTTTCTAATAAAATAGACTTTCTGGGATTCTTTTTCCAGCGGAAGCCTATTTCTTTTAAAAGTTTCCATAACGTACTTCGACTCATTTCTGGGTAATCCTTATCATCTCGAACTGAGACAAGAACTTTATCCAATGTTGGAAATTCTTGTCTAAAGAAGAATTCATGCACTTTCCGTCGAAGTCCTTCTTTAAAATGATATTCTATTTGAAATTTTGGTTTCCCTGGAGCATTACGTGGCATTTGAAAACTACCACATTTCTCTTCTTTAATAACTCTGTAAATCGTAGATTTCCCAACACCAAGTGTACTGCTAACTAACTCAACGGTCTCATCAACACTTTCACATAAACGTTTGTCTGTAAATGATTTAAAACAATTAAATATTAATGTTTTTTCATTAACTGTTAAAGGACCAATTTTTCGGCGTTTACACGGCACTTCCAAATTTTCCATAACACTAGTATACACAATAAACTGCACCTTGCAACTGAAGTACCTACTTTTAGTGAACTGTTAAGAATTTTGAATACGCCACTTGGACCTTCCTACAAAATGGAAAAACCCACTATCACATTTTCTGTGGAATAAGTTTAGAAGGTAATTATCTAGTCAATTACTGTCGTAGACTCCTGGAATTAAAGAATTAAATGTTTGATTGTTGAAACCCTTACTTCGTGGAATGCACTCATTTCAGATAAAATAAAACGTTTTATTTTATCTAAAGAATTAAACTTTATTTTGCAAATAGGTAGGTACTTATTAAACTTTTATTGGTTATATATAACCAATAAAATAAACATCTTACATTTCTTGCAAATTCATTAGTACCTGTTAACCTCCATCACTCCGACACTGGCAACCTTATTTAGGGATTAGTAACCCTCACAACTATTGTATTCTATTCTGCTCCAACCTTTATACCTGGTGGTCATACTCAATTTAAAATTGTTTTTCTATATACTTCTGTAAACTTGTTGACAAATATCTGTTTTTCATTGAGTCACCCGTATCAACAGTTTAGGGATTTGCATACATAATTTATTGTTTTATTACTCTCTCATACATAAAAATACACTATAGTTGAAGGTTTTGGAAATAGAAATTTTTCGAGGAAGCCTATGTTCAGTAGTAGACAACTATGGGCGGATGATGATGATAAAGAACCACCTGTAGCTCAGTATGTCCGCCTACAGCGTCTTTAATGGACAGGCCATATATGTAGGATAAAAGAAAACAGACTTTCAAAAAACTATTGAATTCAGGGGAAGAGACCTTTTGAAAGACCGAGAAAACGATGGGGGATCATGTGGATGAGGAGACTAGAAATCTCCTTCGTAGTCAATCGTGAAGGAGAATAGTTAGAGACCGTAACGAATGGAAATGACAGGTTGACAGGACAATTTAGATGGCTTGCTCATATAAAGAGAACGAAAGAAAAAGTATGTTTGAAGAATTAGAACATTAAAGGTCAAGAGATACGTGGAAGAACTATATGTTTCTACAAAATTATTAACTTATGGCAGAAAGGCCATCTCTGTCTAAGTTATTTAAATAATAAAGTAGTCAAAGTACAATTGTGTATTTTTAATAATTAGATACAAAATAATTTATGTTTAGAAAAATTTGAACGATTGCACAATGATATGCAGAGGTGTAGGATCAAGAATTCTACTTCTTCTTCGTCAGTACCTTATCCGTTTGGATGTTGGCGATCATCAAGGCTATCATGGTTTTTTGACTGTTCTGCAAAAGTAAAAGCTCGGCGGAGGTCATCCCAAACCATTGTCGGAGGTTTTTTACCACGAGATATGACGGCGTCCTGCTCCTCTCCTGCCAAATACTTTACCCTGCATAACGAGTTGAAGAATTCGATATTTTTCTTCGTTCCGCATCGCGTGGCCGAGGTACTCAAGTTTACGTTTCACTAAATTAAGCACTTCTTTTTCTTTTGTCATGCGCCGGAGGACCTCAACATTGGTGACATGGTTCACATACGATATTTTTAGTATCCTTCTATAGATCCACATCTCGAAAGCGTTTCTGTGGCTTGTGTTAGTATCCAGGCTTCAGCTCCACATAGTAACACTAAAAGAATGTAGCAGCTCACTATTCGCATCTTGGTTCACAAACTGAGATCGTAAACATAATCTCAACTTGATAAATATAGACTGTGCCATTTCAGTTCTGGATCTAATCTCTTAAGCGTAGTCCCATTGTGAATTGAGGGTAGTTCCGAGGTAACTGAATCTGTCGACTCTCTGGATCTCTTCGCTACCTGCCATTAGTGCCCCGGGATCTAAGTTTGCACGGCTGACAACCATGAATTTCTCCTTCTTCTTCTTCTTAGCCTTCTGTCGTCTATGTTTGTACATAGGCCTCCTTCCATCGGTCTCTATTCTGAGAAACATATTTCCAATTTGTTCCGGCTATTATTCTAATGTCATCAACCCATCTCATCTGTGGTCTTCCTCTTGGTCGTTTACTTTCATAAGGTCTCCAATGTTGTATTGTAGTTTTCCAACGTTGGTCTTACTGTCTAGCAGTGTGGCCCGCGAAGCTCCATTTAAGTTTGGCAATTTTTGTTGTCCTCGACTTTTGTTTTGGATCTTACCCAGTCGTTTCTCTTTTTATCTGACAGTCGTATACTCAACATTGCTCTTTCCATTGTTCTTTCTGTTGTGGCTAGTTTATTCATGTTTGCCTTGGTTAGGGTCCAGGTTTGACATCCATATGTCATGATAGAAAGGATGCATTGGTTGAAAACTTTGCTCCTCAAGTATTGGGGTATTTTGCGGTTCTTAAGTATCCAACTAAGTTTTCCAAATCCTGCCCATGCTAGTCTTGCTCTTCTAGTAATTTCCGCACTTTGGTTCTTGGAGGGTGCCGGTTTACAACATCCCTTCCATGGAGAGTCTTATATGCAACAGTGTCTCTTTCAGCGGCTTTGTTCTTGCTGTAAGCCCAATTAGTCTGCTAGCCTTCGACAGCTCAGTAGAGAAACTAAAATGGACTTTAAAAGTTGCTTTTATCTGGCCTGTTAAATTGATATAGTGAAATAAAACAATTACTTGTTTAGAAAGAAACTGTAATTGAAAAAAGAAAGGGCAAGAAATAGAGCTTCTAAAATTTGAGTGTGTAACTTATCGTAGGAACTTAATTTGAATATTACAATTTGCGAACGAAAGCGAAAACACCATAACACTTATTCACATATTATGGCTTCCCGGTCAATTGCGTAAACTGCAACGTGGAGAATCCTCTCCGAACTTTTGAAATATAGATGTTAGCCCTACAAAAGTCGCTAAATCACTAGCCCCGCTGGAATATTTTTTTGTTTATGCATTTTGAAAAGCCGGTCTGTCGTCAAGTAGGCGCTGTGGGCGGGATTAACATTCTCAGAAACAAGGTCTAGGTAGACTGGATTTATTTAGGTAACCGACGCAAAAATAGAATTATTTGATACAAAATAGAATTATTGGTTTGGAGATATAGTTCTCCAACAGTTCTCTTTGTCAAGTCTCAGGATTTGGCCTAGGTTGATATATTCCTGGATTTGTCTTATCTCACTGCCGTTTATAGTTATCTGTCTGTGGTCATCTGTGTTTGTCATTATTTTTGTTTTTTTTTATATTCATTTTTAGGCCGACGTATTGGGAGCTGGCTGCTAGTTCCCACAACATAGTTTGCAGTTCCTCGAATGTGCTCGCTATAATCACTATGTCGTCAGCGAATCTGAGGTGGTTTAACTTGTTGCCATTAACTTTAATGCCATAGGTTGACCAATTTGTAGTTTTAAAGACGTCTTCTAGGACTAGGTTGAAAGCTTTGGCGATATTACGTCTCCTTGTCTCACTCCTCTCTTAATGGAGATGGGATTTGTATTTTCATCTAGTTGTACTATCATAGTTGCATTTTCATATATATTATGTATTAGTTGTGTATATCTCGAATCTATTCTACAATTATTAATAGCTTGTTCTATGGCCCACATCTCGATACTATCAAACGCCTTTTCATAGTCGACGAAGGCAAGAAATACGGGTAGTTGGTATTCATTTGCATTCTCTATCAATGTTCCCATTGTCAGCAGATGGTCTGATGTACTTAGTTTACTTAGTAGATAAGGCTTGTAGATCATTTATAGACTGGTTGCTAGTAACACAGTGTCATCGGTGTAGCGGATGTGTACTCCTTGTAGGGCGGCGAACATCTTATGTTGCTAATAACTGTCAAATGTCTTGGCGTAGTAAATAAAACAAAAATACATAAAACAACTGACATCGCGGCATCTCTGAAGTAGGACCTGTAAGGTGAAAAGTGCTTCACGTGTACCCATGGAATTGCGGAATCCAAATTGCATTTCATCGACATTTTCTTCGCATTTCTTGTAACTTCTGGCATGTATAATTTAACAAAAATCCTAAGTGGTGAAAATCTAAAGAATTCTACACCTAGAACAGAAAGAAACAAGAACTTAATATCTGCTCGACCAATAAGAAAATAAAAAAATACAGACAAAATCGACTAAATAAACAAATACTGATTACCCAAAAAACCGAAAGGAAGAATAAGTATAAGGCGCCTCTTAAAAAGATCAGAATTCGGATCGAAGTTTGATATAGGCCGAAATAGGTAGCTAATGTCTAATATCTAATATAAAGAACATCATAAAAATTTAAGCCTAATCGATAAATTTGTCCTATTGCCCTTTAAAACCTTTTAATCGAATATTTGTTAGCCATCTGCGACATTATAACTTATGAACGTCTATGAACCGCGTCAGAATGTGCTATAAGAATTACCGAATGGTCGGAGAGAGAAGAGATCGAGGGGCTGTCACCGCTTAGACGAACTTCACATAAATCTTGATCTGAAAATTTTCGAAGACGCTTCATCACGTGTGCTTTTTGACGTCACCAAGAGGATCAAATGTTCACTTGATGCATGAACGACGTAAGCGAGAATAACGAATATAATTTTCGAAGAGACAGATATAGGTTAGTGATTTAAGAATGTACCGAGGTAAGGAAAAAATTAATTACATTTCCATCAGTTTGTTATATTTCGCTGGTGAGGTGACTGAATACAATGAACAGTATAAAATTATCAATAAATGCTGCCAATAACAGTACTTGTAATTGTATACCACAGATAAATATAACCCTTAATAAAGCGTCAGTGAAAGTAATTACCCTTTGACGAATATGAATGAAATGAATGATTGTCTAGTGTGATAATAATTCCTAGTGAAACGAGACGAAAAAATAACTCTAAATTAGTGACAGCGAAAAAAGATGTTTCTATTTATTTAACCATGAAAACTTTTCGTCTCAAACTGTTACTAGCCAATACACCTGAAAACACCGAATAATGGCTCATCTGCCTGACATTCAATGAGGTTATTCCGGAAATTAACTCTAAGGCATAGCCAGAGCCTATTGGAAAAGTACCAAGATGCTGGCAAAAATACAAGTGTCCTTATTATATCCCTCATGGGGCTGGGAGAAGTGCTCTTTTTCTAATCGGTGTAAAGCTGAGCGGGAAAAGAACAAATCTCAGAGGACAATTTTTACAGGGAGAATCATAGGACTTTGCACCTCCTTAAACTATCCCAAAACCGCTGGGTACCCCCAACAATGATTTGGGGTATGTAATCAATTTTTGATTGCACCCTTCACGTGGTGGCCCTGTTGAAACTAAACTTTCGGATCTATACTGGGATCTATACTGGATAGGCAATAAACAATCCCCACGCCAAGCCGTGAGACAGCGAAGTGAAGGCTGTAACGCACTGGGGTCACAGTGTCGCAAATGGTTCCTTTGGGGCAAGAGGTCACACCCCTTAGTATTTAGACCTTTAGGGGTTGACTGTCTTTCCCTAGCTACTCGTATAATCAATATGGAACCTCAAAAAAAAACAAATATTTTAAAAACTCAGGGCCAAAGTGTTCCCGAAGCCGAAGGGCCAGTGAAATCCAGAGGCAAAATTACAGTTCCTAAAGCCGAAGGGCAGGGAGCTTCTGGAGAAAATCCGAACGCCGAAATGCCCGGAAATTTTTATAGAAATCTCCCAAGCTGATAGGCAACGTTGATCTCATGACAGATGGAAAAATAAGGGTTGCAAAGCTATCTGGCGTCTCTAAAGCCAAAATCAGTAGGCTGCTGAAACATGCCCAAGATTATGTTCAAGCCAAAAGGGCTTTTATCAAGGCGGCTAAAAGACGCTAGAAAGACTTTTTGATAGGTCAATATGCATACCAACCTGGTAAGTCTACGGACTCTGTGTTGGATGATCTAAATAGGCTTATCTCAAAGTCAATGGAAGACAAAGAGGTAGCAATGGCCGCCTTTTTATATATAGAAGGGGCATTTAATAATGTTACCACCAACTCGCTTGGTGATTGGTGATAGGTGACACAAACGCCAAAATCGGAAAAGAAGAAGAGTACATAGGGTAATAGGGAAACATAGTCTGCATAGAGAGACAAATGAGAATGGTCAGTTTCTAATAGACTTCGCAGCTGGAAAGAATATGGTTATCAGTTCGACCTGCTTCCCACATCGGGACATACATAAGGGCATTTGGATATCACCTGACGGAAACACAGTCAATCAAATAGACCACGTACTGGTTGAAAGAAGAATGGCCACAAGTATATTAGATGTAAAAAGTAGGCGTGGAGCAAGCTGTGACTCCGACCATCTACTAGTACAGATACGGTTCAGATGTAAAATCAGTCGACAAGCAAAGGAAAAATATCCGAAACAAGAAAAACTAAACTTAGATAACCTAAAAGTCTCTGAGGTACAAGAAAGATTTGAGAGAACAGTGAGTGAAAAATTACTAGAAGAAAACATAGAAGAATTCACAATAGAAAATCATTGGAACACCATAAGCACTATCATACTAAACACGGCACAAGAAGTTCTTGGAACAAACACTCAACGGAGAGAAGAACAGTGGTTCGATGAAGAATGCAAACAAGCTATTCACGAAAGAAATGAAGCACATAAGAATTTCATACTCAGACGAACTAGAGAGAGAAGGACAGAATTTGAGAATAAAAGACGAAGAGCTGATAAACTATGCAGACAGAAAAAGAGACGGTACGAAAACAACCGGATACTAAACATAGAGAGGACTTTCAAGGAAAACGAAACACGCAGTGCATACCAACTTATCAAACATTTAAGACAGGGTTACAAACCGAAGACTAGCCTATGCAAAAATATGAATGGGGAAATAATTAGCGATATGGACGAAATTAAGAGAACCTGGATGATGTATTTTAAGGAATTATTAAACGAAAGGGCACAAACACCACTACAACAGCGGCAGCAGCAGGTAGAACAGGAAGGTCAACAACAGGAGCTGTGGGAAGATGGAGAAGATAATGAATTGGCTAGACCTCCAACGCTAGAGGAGGTTCGAACAGCAATCCAAATGCAAAAAAGCCATAAAGCGCCGGGAATAGATAAGATACCGGCAGAATTGTTCAAGCAGGGAGGAACAAATTTGACAGAACAGATGTACCAGCTTATACAAGAAATATGGAGAGAAGAAAAAATCCCACAACAATGGAAGAAAAGTATAATCTGCCCCATTCATAAAAAACGAAACAAACTGTTATGCCAGAATTATAGAGGCGTCTCTTTACTTTGTTCGGGATACAAAATACTCACAAACATTCTTAATCGAAGACTTCAACCCCTCACTGAAAAAATTATCGGGGAATATCAAGTAGGGTTCAGACAAAATAGATCTACTATTGACCAACTATTTACAGTTAAACAAATACTAGCCAAAGCATGGGAATATGACATAGACGTCTACAATCTCTTTGTAGATTTCAAGCAAGCCTATGATTCAATAGATAGAACAATACTACCTAATATATTACAAGAATTTGGCATACCATCAAAATTAATAAGACTAGTGCAAATGACAATGACAGAAACAGAAGCACATGTATGTATTCAAGGACAGATCACTGATGCGTTTATGACAACGCAAGGACTGAAACAAGGTGACGGACTGGCTCCAACACTTTTTAATCTTGTTCTTGAATATGTAATTAGACGGTTGACGGTGAGCAGAAATAACATACTTACAAACAAATCTACCCAATTAGCAGCATACGCAGATGACATAAACATAATGAGCAGAACAAAGACCGCGGCAGAAGAAACCTACGTTCAATTGAAACAGAGTTCAGAAGTTGTAGGGCTAAAAATAAATACAAATAAAACAAAACTACTCATACAAACCAGATCAAATAGACAGGCGCAACAACAACAATTTATAGACGATATAGAATCCGTAAATAGATTTACGTATTTAGGAATGGATCTGGTCGAAAATAATGAAGAAGAACCGGAAATAAATAGAAGGCTTATGCTGGCAAACAAAGCCTATTTCCACATATTCAAATCGCGAGACGTACACCGGAAAACAAAACTCCGGGTATATAAAACAATAATCCGACCAATAGTAAGTTATGGGTGTGAAACATGGGTTATAACACAGAAATCTACCAATGCATTAGACGTGTTCGAAAGAAAAATATTGCGTAGAATACTGGGTCCAATAAACGAAAATAAAAACTGGCGAATTAGATATAATAACGAAATATACGAACAATACACTGAACCAACACTAGCACAATACACTAGACTGCAGAGATTACGATGGGCAGGGCATGTGGCCCGCATGCATGAGAACAGAATCCCCAGAAAATTACTAAACGCAAGAATGCAAGGAAAAAGACCTGTTGGAAGACCAAAAAAGAGATGGGAAGACGAGGTAGATGAGGATGCCAAAAATCTCCTAAAAACGCGTTCATGGAAAAGAACAGCAGTAAATAGAGATGTTTGGAGAGGTTTAATGAAGGAGGCCAAGGCCTGGCTTGGGCTGTAGTGCCATTGGATGATGGGACCACCAACTCGCTTATAAGAGCTATGAGTAGCCAAGCGCATCTGTGGTAATATACAGATGGATAAGGGCATCCCTGGAAAATAGGACAGTAATGTCCACTCTGGGTAAAGCAAACATCAAAGCAAAGGTAGGTGGAGGCTGTCCTCAAGAAGCAGTTCTGTCTCCTCTACTTTGGGCAACCTTGGTAGATGATCGCCTCAGAAATCTGTCCACAGAAGGCTTTTATTATCTATAATATGCTGACGATATAGCAATCGTTGTCTGTTTGCTTAGGTGGTGTCTGAGAGAATGCAAGCAGCCCTAAATATAGTTGATGACTGGTGTAAACAAGAGAGACTGATAGTCAATACTCAGAAAATACAAATAGTCAACTTCAATAAAAAACCAGCACTACAAGACCTAAAGCCACCGGTGCTGGGAAGAACAAAGATTTCATTTGACAAAGAAACAAATAACTTGTGGTATATTTTGCAGACGATCAAGTAATAGTGTAATCAAGTAATTTAAAAGTATGATATATGAGGGCTAGAAGTAAACAAAAAAAAATCCAAATACTTGGGCACTGGAGGAAAACAAAAAGGTTTCATAATAGACGACAGAACTACGCTAAGAACCAATTGTTACATTCTAAATGGATTATGGTCTAAAAGGATTATGCCCAAAATTATAATAAACCTTTATACATCCATATATAATGGTTGCATTGCTGTTAGGTATATATTTGGTTCCGTGTTTGACGGTTCTCAGTGCTGGGAGAAGTTTATTTTTGTTTGTGTTCTGTCGTCGTAAATTATCTGGATTATTCGTTAAAAGATACAATTAAGAATAATTCATGAATTGCGGTAGTTTGTCTCCCGGCCATCGAACCAGAAGTAAGGTTGTTGTCACTGGTTGTTGTTGCCGCTGTGCTTACCAAACCACCCTTTTATTAGTATGTTGTTTTGCTGGATAGTTCGTTGAAGATGGCTAATAGTCAAAATCCCAGGTAACAAATTTTCTTTCATTATATCCGTGAGTTTATCTTTTGATCAGCAACAGTAGCTAAAGACTGTTCCATCTGGATGCGATAGAGATCAAGTTATTGAGCAACCTTTTTTATGTATATTTAGATGTAAGCTCACCATAAAATGACTGTTGTGTAATTGTTTTAAAGATAATTTATTTATTTTTGGCCAATAATATGTCCAAAAAGACATCTAACGTACAAAGTATAAATTTACCGAGAGATGGAGTTTCTGTCATTTGGGGAAGTAGATGGAAGAGTTGGATATATACTACAGTATGTATTTTTGCTACTGTTAGTAAAGGATTGCCACTCAATATCCCAATTAAGTCTTATATGTTTCTTCCGATCTAAAACTAAATCTCATTTGGGCAACTCGTTGTATTCTATACCCACTAATTCTTTTTAGAGAAATTAGAATCCTTAGCTTTTCAGGTGCATCTACAATTAGTCTGTTGGTATATATGTGTTTAGAGAAGTGTCTTAATGCGAGGAGGACGGACTGTTAGTCAGTTAAAATTATATATTGTTCGAAATATAATGTGCTATTAATTATCCAATCCAACGCCTTGACAATGGTTACCTATTCAGCTGTGGATATTGAGCAATCTGATTTTAATTTGTACTGAAAATAATCTTGAATATTGTCTATGTAAATGGCAAAGCCAACACTAGCAGGCGATTTTGAGCCATCGGTATAAATTTTACAAGAATTTTTATAGTCTTCCAGCTTGTTCTGTACTGCTAAATCTTCGTAACCAATAGAAATAGATGAAGGAATTACTACAGCAGATTTATATTTATATAGTATGTCATAATTGGAGCCAAAGAATGAAATCCCTTCTTCATTGAATGAATATTGTGACAAATTGGGAAAAGCAACAGATAGAGTTGGAGAGTTTTTATTTGCCCACCATTTGTTTGTTAGATTTTCTACAGAAAGACAAGATATTTTTGTAATAAGCTGTTTTGATTATTAAACTGGCATTTAAGAATAATTTTTTCTATCCAAAATAGACGTCTAAAATGTAAAGGTGGCTCGTTACATTCTACCAAAAGGGCTGGTGTAAAAGGAGCTAACCTTAAAGCTTTGTATTGTATTCGAACCAATTTATTCAAACGAGATATGCTCTGTAAAATAATAAGTTTATTTTCGGGTCTGCTCCCCAATCGTATCGATTAACGGCCTTAAGGATATTAAGGTTTTTTGACATTTGGTAATGCAATTATTATTATGCTTAAAGACAATTTGATACCTCTCTATTTATTAAGTATTTTTCTTTTAACCTTTGCAAAGAGTATTTTAGGGCCTAAATTAAGCCTTTTAAGGTTAATTTTGTAAATATTTTTTATACTTTTTTCCTGTATATTTACAATATCATTTAGAAGCCAACAAATTTTATTAATTTGGTTACCATATTGATTTTGCTTGGTTTGTTTAACAATAAATGTTTCTTTTTTAATTGTATAAATGTATATCTCAACACTCATATCTTGGATAATAGTAATAAAAAGGTGAAGATTAAACCTGATTAAGAGAATTTATTCTCTGAAATTTATTAAAATAATTTATTCTATCATATTCTATCATATTCTATAATATTCTATCATATTCTATCATATTCTATCATATTCTATCATATTCTATCATATTCTATCATATTCTATCATACTCTATCATATTCTATCATATTCTATCATATTCTATCATATTCTATCATAAGCTTATAAAGCACAAGAACTTATCCAGAAATGTTTTTTTTAACCTATTCTCTATCCTTCCATTGTTGGATATAGGTCTCCCCCAGTTCTCTCCATCTTTCCCTATCTTAAGCTGTTCTCTGCCATGTGGGACCTCCTTGTTTCCTGATGTCATCTTTCCACCTTATCTGTGGTCTGCCTCTTGATCTCTTTACATTGTATGAACGCCACTTTCTGATGGCATTGTTCCATCGTCCGTCTTGGAGACGTTCATTGTGTCCAGCCCATTTCCATTTCAGTTTTGCTACTTGTTCTATCGCATCTACTGGTTCTGATCCACTGGTTACGTTTTCTATCTTTAAGTGATATACCCAACATTTGTCTCTCCATCGCTTTTTGTGCCTTCCTTATCCTATCCAAATTGGCCTGTGTAAATGTCCATGTCTGTGCTCCGGTATTATGCAGGAGTTATATACCTTGCTTCGTAAGTATCCAGAAATACAAAACTGAAAATAAACAGAGTTGCTATCAGACCAGTAGTTACGTACGCAGCTGAGACAATTTACGTCACGGAAAATGATGAAGAAAAATTGAGAATTTTCGGAAGGTAAATCCTCAGACGGATTATGAGCCCGATAAAAATGGACAACAAAGAAATGAGAAAAATGAACCATGACCTAAGAGACATAATGAAGGGAGAAGACATAGTTAGATTAAGCACAGAGGCTGAGATGGCTGGGCCACATAGAAAGAAGGGAAAACGACCTACTGATTAAGAAGATCACCAGATGGAAACCATCATCTGAAAGACCTAGGGGAAGACCCAGAGAGAGATGGGAGGACCAGGTCATGAGAGATATCCAAATTCTGGAAGTGAGAAACTGGAAGGAACTATGCACATATCAAAATGAGTGGAAGAAAATTGTAACGAAAGCCAAGTCATACAACAAACTTTGAGAACATACAAGTGGAATGATTCGCAATAAGCGAATCAGAGAGCTCTAAGTAAGAGCTGCAAACATTCCACTCAGAATGAAAAGCCCTGATGATGATGATGATGATTCTCTGAAAACGTAAACAAAATTTAGTTTAATAAATAAATTTGATTGCTGCTAATGTTTTTCTGTCCTATTATCCGCTTTTTGTATAGTATCATCAATGATTCAATTAAGAATCTTTAGTAAAATAGCACAACTTTAATTTTTTTATTGTTACCGATTCTATTCTAGTTACAATTAATTTTTAATTCACTACAAAAATTCAGTATAAAATTTCCCTAATCTCTCACAGCGAAATAATGCAAATTATCTCTCGACCTAATGTGCCACACCGCCAGAAAAATTCAAAATATCCAACAAATGGAAAACTCTGGACTTCTCCACGGAAGGGTTCTGTCACGCTGTGACGTGTACAAGGATTTAGTGGCTATTTGTCTTAATGATATACGACTACGCCAAGCGAGAATCCTGCATTCGTAGAGGCCATCTGGCCCACCGTATCGCCATTATCTAATTCATGTTTTACACCTTTGTTCTCCAATCTTTTGTGAAGGCCTCGGACGTAAATATAGACAGAAGTGGAGAATTAGGACACGGTGATGTCAATAGGGTCGTAGCACATCGAAATTATTGAACTGCTGGTTTTGACGGATTCTTAGAATACACCAGTAATACAAAATAATGAATCAACAATAATTTGATAAATATTGGATGGAAAAACTGGCAAATTTATTTTTAAACTATTTTAATAAATGGGAAAATGTTAGATAAGTGTTTCAAGTGCACGGAAAGAAGCACGGCATTAAGTATGTTGCAACATGACGCATTTTATGCATAGTTCTCTCTTTTTTTGCGAGTTTTATACCTGAAAACTAAAATTTAGTTTAAGAAAGTGCAGATTTTTAACTCCGGTGCAATGCTATGATAATGACCTTTTTTTATTCTCCAGTTTTTATAGAGTTTCACGTTTAAACATACACAACAAACTAAAAACAAACAAATGTCATTTAGATATGTTAGCAACATTTCTTCTCGGATAATAGTTTATAAAAGCAGATGGGAGCTATGGTTTTGAAGTTTTCAAAATCAATTTTGTGACCTCTATGAAGATGGTGTTGACCTAAATAGAGCTGAAATGGAGTCGGAATTGCGAACAGAAATGGAATGTTCATAAATCCTATTTTGGATTCTATGATTTGTTTGGCCTATATAGGATCGGGGCAGTCTGCACAAGGAATTTCATAAACTCGATGTTGGAATGTTGTCTTTGACTGATCGGACAAGAGATAGAAGTTTTTGTTGGGGGGTAAATATTGTCTTTATTGCTCTTGATTTAAGAATTTTGTCGATTTTGTCAGTGACACCTTTGATGTAAGGAAGAAAAGCTTTCGTATGCTGAGGGTCTTGTTGGTTGAGATTGAGTGGGAGATTAATGTCTGTGGATGCTCCTAAGGATGCGATTTTCACGGTAATCGTTTTTGATGAGAGCTTGTTTTAAATTGGAGAGTTCAGCGAGTCTAAAACATTGGTGTGGGTGTGTTTTTGATAAACAGAGTGATGAAAACCTTGGGATTGAGTTTTCTTTATGATAACGTCGAGAAACGGTAGGGATGAATCAATTTCTATCTCCATCGTGAACTAGATACTAGGATGTATACCATTCAGATGGGTTTGAAAAGACACCAAAGCATCCCTGCCATGGGACAAAATGACGAATGTATCGTCAACATATCGTAGCCAACATGTGGGGTCTTAGGCATTGATGTGAATAGTGTTCGGGTTTCGAAGTATTCCATAAAGATATTGGCTATTTAGTCTGGCTATCTTCTCGATGATGTCAGTCACTCCGGTTCTTCTCCTGATGTCTTCGTTTGTTATTCTGTCTCGGAGAGTTATTCCTAACATGGACCGCTCCATTCTTCTCTGCGTGACTCTCAGTTTGGTAGCTGCTGCTTTTGTTAAGGTAAGTATTTCTGCTCCGTACGTCAAGACTGGGAGGACGCACTAATCAAATACCTTTCTCTTTAGGCATGTGGGCAGCTCACTTTTAAGCCACTTATAGCCAGACTAAAATGGAGATGGGCAGGACACATAGCCAGAATGACAGACGGGCCATGGACAAAGAGGTTATTGGAATGGAGGCCAAGGGAAGACAAGAGAAGCGTCGGTCGACCACCTACAAGATGGACTAACGATTTAAGAAAACTCAATAAAAACTGGAGCAAGCTAGCGGCGCAAGATAGACGGGGTTGGAAACATGAGGAAGAGGCCTATGTTCAGCAGTGGACTCTTGAGGTTGGATGATGATGATGATGATTGGCTATTACTAGAGATAGTAGGGAGCCCATTGGGGCACCATTTATTTGTCTCTAGAATTGATTTTGAAAGATATTTTGGGGCACCATTTATTTGTCTCTAGAATTGATTTAGAAATAAGTGTTGGACATACAATGTTTAATGACAGATAATTTGTCCTGCTGGATATAGTATTTAGTTTTCAAAATGTTTAAGAGTTTCGTCTATAGGAATATTTGTAAAGAGTGATATATATATATATATATATAATATATATATATATATATATATATATATATATATATATATATAAGGTTCTTGAACTCCTAAGTGGAGCATAGAGCTTCAGTGAAAACGCGCCATCGGGTTCTATTTTGCGCTAAGGACTTCACCTCATTCCAAGACTTTCCTTGTTTTCTTATCTCGTCTATGATGGATCTTCTCCAAGTTTGTACTGGGCGACCTTTTTTTCGTTTTCCTTGGGGATTCCACTCTAGGGCAGTCTTTGCAATACTGGAGTTATTTTTTCGGAGTGTGTGACCGATCCAACCCCACTTTCTGGACTTTATTTCATTTACTACCCTCTTTTGTTTGGTCAGGTGTAGTAAATCTTCGTTTCTGATGATGTTAGGCCAGAAAATACGAACAATTCTTCGTAGACATTTATTAACAAAGACCTGCAGTTTGTCTGTAAGGGTTTTTGTCGCTTTCCAGGTTTCACATCCGTAAAGTAGTACAGACATGACATTTGACTGGAATATGCGGATCTTTGTCCTCGTAGTGTAGTCTCCAGACCTCCAAACAGGGTTGAGCATGCTGAAAGCTTGTTGCGCTTTATGTATCCTCATACGAATATCGTCTTCTGTACCTCCGCTTTCTGTTATGACACTTTCAAGATACGTAAAGTTTTCCACATTTTCAATCTGCATGTTATTAATGGTGAATAGCGTGTTGTTTCTTGCATTTATTCTCATGGATTTGGTTTTACCAATATTGATTTTCAAACCTATTTTATTGGCTTCAGTGGAGAGTGTTTCCAATTGGTCAGCCACATCTTGGAACCTTTGTCCTAACAGGCAGATATCGTCGGCGTATTCTAGATCGCTTAGGCGTGTGGTTAACGTCCATTGTATCCCTCTTGTGTCAGAGTCTAGTTTGGAGAGAACATAGTCTAGAGCTATGTTAAAAAGAAACGGAGAAAGCACGCATCCCTGTCTGACTCCAGTAAGTACGTCAAATTCGTCACTGTTGATCCCATTGTGTGTCACGCTGCATTTCGCTTCAGTGTACAGTAACTTTGTAATGGAAATTATTTTATGCGGGATGTTTCTTAGCTCTAAAATTTTCCATATCGCATCATGAGATAAGCTGTCAAAAGCACGCTCGAAATCAACAAAAACCATGTATAGGGGTGTGTTCCATTCAACCGATTGTTCCATTATTAGCCTCACAGTATTAATGTGGTCTATGCAGGAGGATTCTGGTCTAAAGCCTACTTGATTAGCTCGAAATTCAACCTTGTTTGTTAGTCTTTTAAGTATGATGGTCGTGAAGATTTTATTTATGGCGGTAAGCAAGGTTATTCCTCTCCAATTTTTGCATAGTGTGAGGTTGCCCTTTTTTGGAAGCTTAATAATGATGCCTTTTTCCAGCCCGCTGGAATGCGGTTTGTTTCGCACACCTCTCGGATTATGGGGAGCAAAAGTTCAGCAGTTAGATGCGGATCAGTTTTAAGTATTTCGGCAGCAATGTTATCGATTCCCGGAGACTTGTTAGAGAGTAAAGAGTGAAACAATATCAAAACTTAATACAATGTCTGACGCAGAGATAAGGTATTGTTTAAGAAGTTCCATGAAATGGAAAAGAATATTTGACAAAGCATGAAGCATTTTTAGCGAGAGGTTGTAGAGTTTTGGCCAAGTACTTGGCAAATGGTTGTGTACGGCAGTTGTATACACTGGCAATGGGACGTAGAGGAATATCAGGTTTGTGAGTTTTGAGTAGGCCATATATTCGAGATGTTCTGGACGACTTTACGAAGACTTTTAATTGTATTAACCTCGGATACCTTTAACTACGAGTTATATATTAACGTGTTCAATGTTGTTTGTTCAATTTATTAATACTGAATGCTAGTCATCAATAAACTAAAAAAAAGTTGGTTGATAATTGGTATATTATATCAACTTGACTTATTTACAGCCAAGATAATTTTACCGTGTATGTATACGAAATGTACCAATACAAAATTGATTTAAAACTAAAACATATGTGGGTCGAACACAATAAACGAAACATGATTAAAGATTATTAACAATAATTGTAATAACAGGATATATGTCCACAGAGCTTTATCTTTTGATGCATTATGTATAGAACTAATAAAGTTCAATTAGATATAAATGTATTATTTAGAAGTGTTGACGTATATATATTTAGGACAACTATATATGAATTAAGAGCATTGTCAAAGGCGGCGAGATATAATAAATTTCATGTACTAAGGGATAAGAACAAGATAAAATGTTTAGTTTAAAAATATTCATATGTTTAGTCAACTTCAAAAAAGCTTTCGTCAAAGTACAATACCAAAGAATAGCAAAAATACTACAGAACACAGAATTAGATGACGAAGACTTGAGAATCATTGCTAATCTATACCGATATTAGAAAGCCATAATACGAATAGACCAACAAAAATCAAAAGAAATACCTATAAATCGTGGAGTAAGACAAGGATGTGTGATTTCCCCTTTACTTTTTACATATTTATTAACGGAGCCCTTCTGAATAATCTTAGATACGCAAATGACACAATACTCCTTGGGGACAGTAGAGAAGGACTACAGATCTTGGTTGATCGCATTACCCAATACTGCGAAAGGTATGGAATGGCACTGAATACAAATAAAACAAAAATCATGGTGGCAAGCAAGAACAAGATTGAGAAGACAGTGTTTATGCTAAAGGAAAACTTTTAGGTAGAGTGCACAGATATCAGTACTTAGGTTGCGAACTAAATGAAGAATGGGTTAGAAGTACGGAAATAAAACGGCTATTGAGATAGCTAGAAGTGCTTTTAATAAAATAAATAAAATGAAAGCAATATTATCCAATGGAAAACTCAACATTGAAATTAGAACTAGAGTGTTGAGTGTTGATTGTTGACTATCTAGAGCTACGTGTTCTCTGTCCTGTTGTATGGAGTTAAGGCCTGGACAATTACAGAAGCGACAGAAAAAAGAACATTCACTTTAAAATGTAGTGTTATCGAAGAATGTGGAAAATATCTTGGACACGATACATAACAAATGCGGAAACGCTACGAAGAATGAAAAAAGATAAAGAAATACTTAACACTATAAAGAAAAGAACAATGAGCTACTTTGGTCACATACTAAAAAACGAGAAATACGAATTGATGTGGCTGATCATACAAGGGAGGGTGGAAGGCAAAAGAGGACCGGAAATAAGACGCACGTCCTGGTTGAAGAATCTGAGACAATGGAGTGGGAAAACGTCAATAAAACTCTTCAGAACGGCTGCAGATAGAGTCAAATGGGTCATGATGATCGCCGATGTAATTAGGGATGGGGCACGTTTAAGAAGAAGGAAAATATCTGATTATGCTTTAGACAATTCACAAAACTTTAGACAAGATCAAACTGAAGGAATATATTATAGGAGAAGAACAACACAGTTTTGAAAATGATATATCTACTAAGGATAATGTTTTTATCTCGTCGAGAATTTAACTTATATACGCATATTAAGTTCATAGATTTAGAGAAACCATTTAACTGGGTCGATATCGCGATTTTAAGTGCAGTCAAACGAAATAAAAGCAAAAGAAACAAACCAAAGATATGAACAAAACAGCCATTAGACGTGTTTATACCAACTTTAAGGCAAAATAAAAATGTTCTGCTGATCTATGGAGATTTCGATGCAAAGCCTTTCGGCTAACTAGACTCCAGAGGCCTAACACTTCGATAAAAATGGACCATCTTGCTGTTTTTGTAATAGTAGTTTTGTGTTTTTTTGGGAGGTCAAAGTCGGTTTTATTGGCTTTTATATTTTTGTTTAAGGAATTGTGATATGTGGGTTGGCAGAAATAGGTGTGGATCAAGCGCTACAGAGCTACTTACATTGGTATCTTATTTAATCGTTACCAAGCAGTTATGTTTGGGTCTTCTATATTTCCATCGTGTCGTATGTGTGGTATGTGTCGTTCCCCATGATGTCTCGCAGACTGAATTTTTATTTTTACTTTTTCGTCCATTTGGTCCAGTACTCTGAACTACTGTATATTTCTAAACAATAATCTGTCTATTATTAATCTTGTCATTCGTCTGAAAGCAAGCTTGCCTCTTCTCCTAGTTAAACTCCTGGATTTAACTTGGACCATGTTCACCTTCTGTACTGTCTTTCTAACTTGAGATACAAATGTCAGTCTCTTGTCCACAGTGACTTCTAGATACTTTGCTTCGTCTGAACATCTGATGGAAGTATCTGACATCTTGAGTTGTTCTTTTGGTTTGACTTGTCTTTCCTTGAACATCATTGTATTTTCTCAATATTCACTGCTATTTTCACTTTATGAACTGTGAGAGCTAGATTGATAGATGGAGCGAACAATATTTTATTATAATTGAGGAGAGGTTTATATACTGAACTCAACCGGATGCCATCATCTCTTTTATTTAGGCAATTCGGCCGTTTTTCCAGCTCTATGGCTTCTCGCATAATTTTTTGTTTATAGAAACGGATAAGAGGAACCATACAAATTTACGAAGAATACCAAGATTTCTGCCGCAATGCTGAATTGGTGACTCTGTATGGAACTGAAAACATAGTTAGACATATCAAGGCAAACCGAATAAGATGGGCAGGTCACGTGGTATGATCAGAGGATGAAAGACAGTGTTTTTTGAAAGACCATATGGTAGAGGATCAGTAGGAAAAGATGAAAGGATGAGGTTGAAGCCGATTTATCTAGAATTGGGTACAACAACGGGAAATAGAAGTGCAAGATCGTAGAGGATGAAGGGCTATAGTGAATGCGGCAAAGACTCACCCCAAGTTGTAAAGCCAGTGAAGAAGAAGACCAGGATTTCTAGTGCACTAATTTAGAAAACTTTGTCTAATTTAAATATTTTGGTTTTTGTTATATAATTGTACTTAGATATTTAAATTTGGAAATAAGTTTTTCTTGATGAAACTTTTATTATACATTTTCTAATCTCAAGCCTACACAGATTTTACCAAACAATAGAAACTATTTTGAACAAAAACCCTTTTTGTCTACGCGCTTGTGATAATGATTTTAAAATTAAACGACAGAACAAATTGAAATCTTAAGATACATGAATAAAATATCTATCGGCTTTATATACTGAGGAAATATGTAGGTATAAGCATTTTCCAACTACACATTACGAATTTTAGGAATCAGTCTTATTCGTATAGTTATAGTTGCTGTGACATTATTCAAAATGCAAAGAAAGAGAAGGTAAATATATAACTATATAAAAATACCTGCAATCAGTTGAGAAGGATCTAATATAATAATTTTCTTAGATTTTTCAAAATATTAACTTCTTGTTTTAGAAAATCCTTATAATTTAATTTGCAATCTCAGCCCATGTCAAAAATATCAATTTTTCTATGAAAACTGACTAAAAAAATATATGTATCAACCATTATATCTCTCTTGGTCTTCTCCATTTCTCTTCTATTTATCTCCTCTTATATTTAACAGAAGTCATCTACTCCTACTAGGTCATTCTTTTTGTCGTGCTGAAGGTGTCTCGATCTTCAACATTAATGATTTCCCAACTTTTATTAATAATTATCATAAATAAACTTCCCATGGTGTGTTAATTCTCATTCTTTTTGATCCTTTTCTATTACTAAGTTATCCATTGCAGAAACCATTCTGATTTCTACATGTTTTATTATTCTGATTTTCTACATTCAACATTCACCGAGGTATAACGTTTATACAACGTTATAACACCAAGCGAGCACAGTGGTTTTATAAAACTTAAAATATAAGTTTTATAACTTTCTTTAATAAAAATTTATTATTTAACATATCATTTATTTATTTGATACAGATATCATATATTTATTTCCAGAAATGCACTTAAGTTCGAGATGACTGCTTTATTGCCACTAAAGTATTGAGAAATCGTTTTCTGCACCGCTCCTGAAGCTCGTAGGTCTCTTCTTGAGGTGAGAAACGTTAGGTGTGAGTAGACAAACGATTAGAAAAAAATTGTCAGAAATAAACTTGAGGGCTTTTCGTCCAGCTCGCGCACCACAAATGCTCCCACAACACCGTAGGGCTAGACTTCATTTTGCGCGGGAATATTCTAACTAGACTATGGCGGAATGGAAGAATATACTGTTGTCACATGAAAGCAGAACATTCCTAAGATCCACATGGACGCCAACGTGTCCTATAGGGCGTCAAAATGAAAGGTTTGCTGCATGCGCTATAAACGAAACAGTGGCTTACCGAACAAGGCCAATAATAATTTAGGGAGGTATTTCTTACGAAGCGCATACTGATCTTGTTGTGTTCAGTAGAGGCAGTGAAAGTTTTTAAGTATACGTGCAAAATTTCTTTAAGACCATCTCATGCCTTTTGCACCATTCATTGGTGATAACTTTAGACTAATGCATGACAATGCACGTTACCATACCATGCCGTGAGTACCTTAATAAGATCGGGATTCAAGTTCTACCATGGCCAACACACAGTCCGGATCTTAAACCAATTGAGCATATCTTGGACAACCTCAAAAGACGAGTAAGAGCAAGAGTACCAGCCCCTGCATCCTTTGAAGAGCTGAAGACAGCTGCGGTAGAGGAGTGGCACAATATTCTCCAATCTGATATCCAGGATACCATGAATGAATTGTAAAATCGGCTTTAAGAAGTCCTAAGGGCTAGAGACGGCAAAACCCATTATTGATACCCATTTTTTTTTTCAATTAGACTTTGATTTCCAAAATATTGTTAATTTGAATTTTCTTCGAAGATTTGGTTTCATTGGATTTTTACTGTAACAAATGACTTTTTTTCAAAAAGTTTATTTTTCTCTTCTGCAGAGATAAAAATTGATAAAAAACATGTTTAGTTGTTAAAGCACATAACTTCTGCATTATCCAACATGAAGGAATCAATCAAAAAACAAAATGTTGAGAAAGCATGAGGCTATAGTTGCGATTTAATTTCAGTATTCTACAAATGCTAGAATATTTCACAGGGTGATGCAAACTTTAAGAAACAACACAGTTTGATTCATACACCAGGTATACAATAAAAATTTACCTGTTTAGCAACAATATGATTATAAAGATATTGTCAAGTAATAAGGCTGTAACATATTAGAAAGATCACTTAAATCCGACAACAGGTTTAGGCGATATATATTTTTTTATTGAACCTATTCTCTATCCTTCCATTGTTGGATATAGGTCTCCCCCAGTTCTCTCCATCTTTCCCTATCTTGAGCTTTTCTCTGCCATGTGGGACCTCCTTGTTTCCTGATGTCATCTTTCCATCTCATCTGTGGTCTGCCTCTTGATCTCTTTGCATTGTATGGACGCCACTTTCCGATGGCATTGTTCCATCGTTCGTCTTGGAGAAGTTCATTGTGTCCAGCTCCATTTCCATTTCAGTTTTGCTGCTTGTTCTATCGCGTCTACTGTCTTTGTTCTGGTTCTGATCCACTGGTTACGTTTTCTATCTCTAAGTGACACACCCAACATTTGTCTCTCCATCGCTCTTTGTGCCTTCCTTATCCTATCCAAATTGGCCTGTGTAAATGTCCATGTCTGTGCTCCGTAGGTGAGTACCGGTATTATGCAGGAGTTATATACCTTGCTTCGTAAGTATAGAGGAATTGTTTGATTTTTTAAAACGTAAGAAAGTTTACCGAACGCTACCCATCCCATTCTTACTCGTCTCGATATTTCGGCTGTTTGATTTTCTTTTTTTTTATTTTTCTGATTTTCTTAGGCGATATAAGACATCAAAAATTACCCAATTTTTGTGATGGCTTGTTAATTTTGGCCCAGAGTGTATTTAACATTTATTTGGAGTTCGTTTTCAATAAAGCATTGAAAAGTGTTTAATGTAGAATCAAAATTAATGGCATCACTATTGATAATTTGAGGTATGCGGATGACATGGTTTTAATTGCAAATAGTTACGAAGAACTTTACAGTCCGATTTTTAATAACATCAGGGCTTAGAAAACTAAGAGATCCTCTTCATTCCTTTTTTGAGCTGCTGTCAACAAAATTAGTATAAACAATTTAAAAGCCAACAAACGATGATCAATCAGGGCACAAGAAGAAGACGAACGATCTTAATAAAAAGGCTGCCCAAAAGGTCCTCTCCTTCTTCTACTTCGTGCAAATCTTTCGATCTGTTTAATTCTGAAGCTGCCTCTGGTTAATTTCCTGGGAGGTAGATTTCCAACTTTCCCTCCATCTTTTAGGTGGTCTTCCGGGAGGTCTTGAACCGGAAGGGTTGTTGTCTAGGGCAATTTTTGGGAGTCTATTCTCATGCATTCGTCTTCCGTGATTGTACCAAAGTGCCAAAAAGATAATTTTGTTAATTTTACTGAACAAAAACCAGTGAAAAAGAATTGGTTGAGTTGGGATTGGTTAATAATATCATAAAAATTAATGCATTTACCTTTATTATTTGTTTCAGAACAAAAGAGCTATGCAAAGTACGCAATACGTTGCGTAATTACTTCACAATCCATACGAAATTGTTCAACATTTTTGGACTATGGACAGACGAGAAACTGATTGCAGGATCCTTATTATTTACAATCGTGTACAGTATACTGGCGTTATCGTTTTTTATTATCGCTCCTCAATTCTGCCACGTTATTTACATGTACAAGGCGAGGAATAATGTTATGGACTTTGCTGATGAATTTTATGTATCGATGTCCTCACTGATGGTCGTATTTAAAGATTATACGATGATAGTATACAGAAAGCAAGTTAGGAAGCTGATTGAAAGTATGGATTTTGACATTTTTCAACCTCTGAATTTCAAACAGCAGAAAAGCAGTAATACAGTAAGATAATTTTTTTATTTTGGGCTCTGTTAATAGGTTAAATAAAAAAATACCAATAAATGCAATCGAATTTGTGTATCTAAAAAGTCCCAACTATTAATCTTTGAATTTAACCCTCCTCTTTCTTCTTCAGTGCTTCTCTATCATAGGCAATTTACCTTCAACAAATTTTTATATGAAGTTTTGCTACTTCTGCTGAAACGACCCTTACTTTTGATTTATTTTTCTCTATCTATTCTGTTTTAAATCGTAATTATTCTGGATCTTTCTGTTTTTGCTTCTTTTTTCATGATAAACGTCTATTGGGCGCCAATGTGAGGACAACGAGTATACATTGACTGATACTTTTGATTTTTTTTGGTATTGGGGATATATGTTTTGTTCTTTATTCTTCTAATAAATATTCTTCTTTTTATATATTTAATCTAATTGTCTTTATTTATTTGATGACTATTTTTCTACTATAAACTTAAAGTGGTTCTAGTTCCCCAACAAAGCGATTTTAAACTTTAGCGGTCAAATCAGGAATACTTTTAAATCAGTGTTTCAAATCAAAGGAAACATAAATCTTGTGTTATGAAGCAAAAGACGTTGAATGTAGCATTTCGGCCAGTACTTGGTGTAAGCATTTATTTATCCTTTATATACCTGTCGTAACATTGATTTTACTTTCTTCTATATTACCGCTTAGATTATGAAAAGGCTTTCGACAGCATTGAACACTGGGCGGTTGAAGAAGCTCTGGTCAATAGTAGAATAGATTCAAGATACCGACAATTGATACATGATATTTACCAAAACGCAACCATGACCGTAATTCTGGACGACAAATTAATAACGGATAATATAAAAGTTAAACGAGGAGTCCGACAAGGCGATATAATTTCACCTAAACTGTTTACCTTGACCCTCGAAGACATAATAAAATCAACAGATTGGGAAAACAGAGGAATATGTATTAAGGGAAAATACCTAAATCACCTTAGATATGCGGATGATATACTCCTGATCTCCTCGGAACGACAAGAACTGGAATTAATGCTGAATGAACTTCATGAAAAATCACTGCAAAAAGGCCTAAAAATTAACTTCAACAAAACAAAAGTATTGACAAACACGGAAGACCAAGATGCAATAAAAATAAAAACAGAAAAAATAGAACAGGTAAATGAGTATATCTATCTAGGACAAGCAATCAGAGCTAATAGAGAAAATCAAACAGCCGAAATATCGGGACGAGTAAGAATGGGATGGGCAGCGTTCGGCAAACTTTCTTACGTTCTAAAAAATCAAACAATCCCTCTATACTTACGAAGCAAGGTATATAACTCCTGTATCATACCGGTGCTCACCTACGGAGCACAGACATGGACATTTACACAGGCCAGATGGAGAGACAAATGTTGGGTATATCACTTAGAGATAGAAAACGTAACCAGTGGATCAGAACCAGAACAAAGACAGTAGACACGATAGAACAAGCAGCAAAACTGAAATGGAAATGGGCTGGACACAATGAACGTCTCCAAGACGGACGATGGAACAATGCCATCGGAAAGTGGCGTCCATACAACGCAAAGAGATCAAGAGGCAGACCACATATGAGGTGGAAAGATGACATCAGGAAACAAGGAGGTCCCACATGGCAGAGAACAGCTCAAGATAGGGAAAGATGGAGAGAACTGGGGGAGACCTATATCCAACAATGGAAGGATAGAGAATAGGTTCAAAAAAAATATATATTACCGCTAGAAAAGAATACCGCTGTTATGACCGTTTATAGTTTTAAGAGAAGTTGAAGTGTTAAGTATAAGGAGAATCTACTTAGCCAGAAGAAAATAGTGTTGCATTTTTATTAATTCTAATTTATAGTTCTTAATTTAATTTATTAAAAGATTTATTACGACTGCTCAATAAAATACATGGTATTTATATATAAAATGCCGTTATCTCAAAAAGCCTGGGGATGCACCGATGACGTTACATTCATTAGGTGACTCATTCAGCAGGTCTCGAACAGTCAATCGCATTCTGGTAAATTCAGAGAGTCGTCGCCGACGGCATTCTTAGTAACTGAACTGGTTATCCGACCCTTTTGTAGAATTCGGTAGTATCTGACCTATAACATTCGTGAATGAGTAAATATATGTACAGTTTTTATACGTCATAATATTTATTATTGTAACAATAGCTTCATAGATATAATTATTGTATGTCTCTTCATCAATTTTAATAATATTTGATTAATAAATTTCTCGTTAATATATGCAAAATGCCCTTACACCCAGAATTCATTTTTTTTGTTGCAATTAATTTATAAATTTTAAAACATTCATACGTATAGTTGAGGCTTTTACAAAACTAGACTATTTTTTGTAAATTCGTAGGTTTAGTGTAAATAACCTAAAAATGATTTTTGTTTGTTTTTGGTTTTGGGTAAACACTGGGTTTTTATTGGTGTTTAGAGGATTTTCCCCATTTTCTAGACTTCAAAATATATCAAAAAGGTTTTTTAATGGTTATATACAATTTGAAGTAACTGAATCTTTTAGAATATTCAAAAATTGGGCGAAACACCTTTAAACGTCCAAAAACACATACTTTTTGAAGGTTTTTAAGAGTTTTTGTAGTTTTCCGGGGTCAATTATATTTTCTAAAATTAATAGAACGTGAATATTTTATTTTAATTTTTCACGTTGTACGTCAATAAAAAATAAAATTCATAGGTTGAGTGTGCATAACTAAAAAGTGCATTTTTTGTTTTTTTTTTTTTCGAAAAGGCGTATACCTTTTTTTCGGAGATGGATGCAGATCTAATTTTTTTTACTTTGTGTATTTAATCACAAACTCTATTTTTCTAATTTTTTCGTTAAATGTCACTTTCAAAAACCTAAAAAAACTGGTTTTTTTAGGTTTTTTTTTGGAGATTTCTTAGAGGTTTTTTGGGGAATCAAGATTTTTTATAGAGCACATATAATTTTAAGCAACTGAGTTCTTTGAGACATTTAAAAATCGGGTAAATACCTTTAAACTACCAAAAAACACGTTTTTCGGTGGTTTTAAGGGTTTTTGTGGAGTTAATCATATTTTTTGAGATCGATATAACCTGAATCAATGCGTCTTCAATTCATATTCAAAAAATATATGAAAAAACATTTTCTGGCCTCAAAAAGCAAGCACCAAAGAATTGCAGCATACAAAAAAAATAAAAATGAAAAAATGGCGTTTTTGGGGGCAGGGGGCGGGGGTGGCCGACAAAAATTGCACTGGGTCTTATTTTTTACTCACATGAAACGTAAAAAATAAAAACATCGATTGAATGGGAGTAAAAAAATATGTCGATATCAAAAAATATGATTAACCCCGCAAAAACTCACAAAACCTCTTATTAAAACCCTGAAAATATGTCTTTTTGGGGTTTAAAGTATCTTCACCCAATTTTTGAATGTCCTTAAGGACCCAGTTACTTTAAATTATATATAATCCATAAAATTCCTATGATTCGATCTATTTTGAAGTCTATTATTTTTCTTATGGGGAATATACATTCCTGTCGCACACCTCTTTTTATCTTTATGTCATCTGTTAACTGATCCTCAACTCTGCAACAGCTGCAATAAGTCTATAAACTGTAAAATCTCAAAAAAACCCTAGTTTTTGATACAATACATTAAATAGAAAATACTGGACCTGCAGAGATCTACAAACAAAACTTATACAAGTTTTATAAAAGCTTTAACTATACGTATTAATTTTTTGAATTTTTAAATTGATTGGTGGTACACAGAATGTAAAAAGTGGAAAAAATTGAATTCTGGGAGTGAGAGCATTTGGTCTATTTTACCGGGTGTTCCCTTTGTGCTTGACATTTTTTTTAATCTCCTGTGCAAAAAGAGGCAAATCTAAAATTGTATTTGTTGTGTTAGTCAATCAAAATAAACGTAAAATAATCCAATAAGTGCATTTTATCCGTATATTATGTATTTAGTATAGAAATTTAACGTAAATTGGGATTGCTCTTCGCATCAGTGTCTTTAATTACGAATAGAGCTGGTGAGCTGGTGAAGAGACCAGACACGTGCTCAGATTAAACATTGTGAAGATGTGGTCTTTTTAGACTTATTAATCTCTTATAAATTGTTTGTTTTTAATAAGTATATAGGTATAATAAGATACAATATTTAATTTATTTTTAAGGTAATGAATATGTGGCAGAAAATGTTTTGGCTCATATCATTTATGCAGATATCTTTCGGACTGTGCGTTTTGATCACTCCTACTCTCGATAGGCTGAGAACTGGCGCCAAGTATTTGCCTTTGGTGGACTGCTATCCATTTTACATATATGCTTCACCGGTATACGAAATAATGTATATTTACCAATCCTTTCTTTTATTTTATCTCATATTTCATAGCTTCCTCTTTGATACGTTCATAGCAGGATTGTTGGCATTTTGTGTAGCAGAATGTGATTTATTGCACGATAATTTACGGAATCTAAAGCAGCAAATGTCCCATGTTGAGTACGGAAACAGATTGGTAAAATGTATAAAGCATCATGAAGAATTACGCAAGTAAGTTATTTGGTACCTATACACACATGTCTAAAAGTTTGGAATATGTACAAATAATATATCTACCCCTATGGTGGTTTTAAAACTGTTTTTATTTATTCTAGAGCGTTTTTAAATGAAAATGATAAAAAAATTTAATATTTTTTGTATGATTTTGGTCACATTCAACTGATTAGCGCATTTACATATTATTTCAGTCTTTGTTTAAATTTGAATTAAGCCGTTTAAAATTGCCTAGAAACGTGATATCTCATTTTAACAGATCTAGAGTATTTGCTTTTTGTTACAACAGGGCTTTGGTCAAAGTTATATCGCGAATATTGTTTATGTTACTCAGACTGCTGTATCGAAAATTTAAAAAAATCCAAGATACAAATGACGTCAAGGATCTTCCCAGAAGTGGTAGATGTCGATGTACAACAGCAGCACAAGATATTTGACAAATAACATTGATAGCTTGTAGAAATCGTCTGGAATCTACCAGTTGTATATCCAGAGAAATTTCTAAGCTTCAAGGACTGAATATTTCACGGCAAACAATAACACGCATACTAAATGCGGTAAATTTATATCGTAGTGTAACGTCCCTATTTGGAACATCTAATCACACATCAGCTCAAGGCCACGATAGCTATAGTCGGAGAAAATGGTAGGGTACGGTCTAATGTAAATAAGAAATAAGAAACTACGTAATACTTCGAAAAATTAGACACGACTAGACAACATGAAATAATAAATTATCGCTGGGCGCCATCCTGTATTTTAACTCGAGGAAGCGAGTATAAAAGGAAATCAAAATTCAGTAATAAAAGAGACATTCAAAATTGTATTATTCAAAAACATTGCATATTACTTCAAGTTGGATTTAATATAAACAAAGCAACTAATTATCGTATCCAATCACGAATTGACTATTAAAAATTAATGAAGCTGTAAAATGTCATAAAGTGTTTTTATTTAAGATTATTGTTTGGCACTATGTGCTGCAAATAAAATTATATATTCAAAGAACATCAAAAGTTCCGTAAAGGAATACAACATAGCTATCTAAAAATTAGAAATGTGTCAACTAGACACTTGTGAAAACCAACTCAAATAACAGGAGTTATTATTCAAGTTATACTCTACTTTCCTGGTTGCTTGTACTAAAACTGAAAATTATAAAAAACATACGTTTCTTATTGACTTTATTAATAACAAAAAAAAACAACTACATATCATAGTAAATCAAAAATTGGTTGTTAATAATAAATGGAATTGTATTATTACAAATAAAAGAACAACTTTATATCGTAGTAAATCAAAAATTGATCATTAATAATTAATGAAACTATGTTTCTTTCCCAAATTTCGAAATTTGTTCACATTTAGGATATAATAGTAGTTAAATATTAGTTAAACATATTAAGTAAAAAAAACTTTAAATAAAATTAAGATATTCCAATATTTTGTCTCTATGAATCCATAAAGAAGATTCTCGCTCTTGATAGGGCTTAATAAAAAAGGGTACAACCTTATTTATCCATTCTCCGGAAAATCAAAGAAGAAGAGGTATCCTGTTTCCGTCCATCTGTTAACTACTCCATCAGATAATTAATAGTAAGGATCCATTTGTATTATATGTAATTTTAACTACTCCATCAGATAATTAATAGTAAGGATCCATTTGTATTATATGTAATTATTGGAAGCCATATTATAGTAAGTATTGGACTGTCGGAAAATGTTCCAGTTAATTTAACATAATCATTGAAAGTTTAACCTCCCGAAAAAAGAGTCTGAAAAACAATTATTCATCTGAAATATAAAAAAAAAACTTTCTTTGTAACTCACCCCTAATTTAGGAACTCATTCGAAACACAGGTCCGATCAAGCGAACGGTTGCAACAAGAAAAGAGCAACGAAACTATTTCGCGGTTTGAAATGAAGGCGTGACCGACAAGCTTAATATCGTTCGCCCTCATCGGATATGTTAAGAAATAATGTAGGACCTTGAGTCGAATACAAACATCTGGCAAATAGATGGGGTTAGTAGTTTCATTATAAAAAAAAAATATTCAAATTTATATTGAATTTTCTAAAACTCTTGAAACGGATACAGTAGAAGATCGCTACGCATTGCTAAACTAACCTACCAACACAAAATAGTAAGGTTGCAATTGTCACCCCGGGGAAACAATTAGGGTCTAATATTAACAAAATTAATTAATAAAATTATGAAACACAATTTAATACTGGAAGAATAAAAAACAAGCGAACTAATTCTACTATTAAAAAATGAAGATAAAAAAAACAGCCAGAAAACTACAGAAATAGATTTAACAAGCTAAATTTGAGAGAAAGATGAAGAGGTAGACGAAAGGTTCGATGGAAAGGTAAAGTAAAAGAAGATATAAAAAAAAGGTAATGGAAGTTGCCAACTGGAAGAAAAAATCCATGAAATGAAATCGTTAACAAAGATATTAATTTTCGGCCCTTCTAAGCCGTAATATATTTATATATAATTTACATTTAAATAAATTGTTATATCTTAGATTGTTTTATGTCATTTTAGATTTACTCGAAACATTGAAAATTTGTTCTCGATGGTTATTTTGGAACAATATTTTTGCACCTTAATTTCGTGCTGTACCAACATGTTTAAAATATCTGTTGTAAGTAATTTCGCTTTAGTAAAACAAGGTTTCGAATCCATTGGCATCATTAAGTGCAATTTATTTGTTTTAGGTGGAACCGATGAGTGTTGAGTTCTTCAAAGATATTTGCTACCAATGCTCTTTGCTCCTTCAAATGTATATGTTTTGTTGGTTTGCTACAGTATTGATAGCGAAGGTTAGAGTTATATTTTATGTATAATGCAATTAAATATAAGAGTATACAACAAGAACATCCAAAAGGTCCCCAAGTTCAGATATCTTGGTAGTTGGATACCCGAAGATCTAGATCCAGACATAGAGATACGTAGCAGTATGGGCAAGCCAGAACAGCATTTACTAATATGAGAACCTTGCTAAGCAACAGCAGCCTCAACTTAACGCTTCGATATCGCTTTGTAAAATGTTATATTTACTCCATACTGCTCTATGGTGTAGAAACCTGGACCATAAAGGCCAATGTGAAGAACCGATTGGAAGCCTTTAAAATGTGGGTATTTAGAAGACTACTTAAAATTCCCTGGACAGATCACACAACAAATGTCGAAGTATTAAATCGAATGAGCAGAGAACGAGAATTGCTGCCAATAATAAAAAGAAGAAAAACTGCTTATCTGGGTCATATATTTCGAAATTCAAAGTACCAGTTCTTAAAGCTTATTATGGAAGTAAAACGAGGCGTCGGAAAAAAGAAATACTCATGGCTTAAAAACATAAGGGATTGGACAAACCTCGATGCCCATGCACTTTTTAGAGCCACACAAGATCGAGAGGCGTATGCCAGAATTGTCGCCAACATCTTCTTGGATAGGACACCATAAGAAGAAGGTGATGAGAAGCAAGTACTTCAAAATCGATATAAGACGCTGTTATTTTCCAAATTTTTAAAACTACACCAGGGCGGATCTGTTTTGAGGTGGATGTGAGGAGTGGCATTCGTATTTTTGCAAAAATAGTTAGGTGATCAGTAATAATAATGGACTTATCCTCTCTCTTAAATAGGTCGGGAACATTAATAAAAAAGGCTAGCAAAAGAAAAACAACAGTAACAACACAAAAAAACAAACCAGGTCCTGAGGTGTAAAACCTAAAACAGGACATCAAAGCACCAGAAACAAAGAAACCACCCAGAGAAAGAAACAACCAGACAATGAGTCTCTCTCCCAGTAGCAGTCAATCAATGTAGTAATATCAGAGGATTCGGGAGACTGAGATTTCGAAAGCTCTGAAGAAGATATTAAAGAGGATGTTGAAAGCTCGGCGTAATGATAATCGACGCGTTTCAACCCGAAAGACTATTATTGAGTATAATAGTAATTCTTGTAAAAGTATTAATTTTAGTTCTAGGTTTAATTGTAATATTTTTTAGAGTGAACTATTACCAGTTGCAGCCTATGACAGTTACAGACTTGATGCTTCAAAACCCACCCAAACAAATCTAAAATTGTTCATCGGTAAAACTCAACATTCCCTAAAAATTAAAACTCCCCTTTTTTCTCTCTCGATGGAACAATATTTACAGGTAAATATAAAGTAAAATATTTTTAAAATAAAGAATAAAACTCTGAAAT